>OZ010577.1:134118040-134143040 GCA_963932145.1 Acanthosepion lycidas
CTTCTAAAAAGTACTTCTGGGTCTGCTGTTAAAGGTTTACTGTTCTTTCTTTATTAACGGATATCACTTTTTTTCTATGATAAACCTAATAAGTAAGTTTTCATAGCCTAGCATATTCGCTTATTTTCTTAGACTTGTTACCCGCCATTGTTTTTCCTCTGTCTAGTATGTTAACCTAAATCCAAAGATACTGATGAGTATCCTTTTTGCTCTATATATGTGCAACCATGTCTGATTGCATTGTTTCTTGCGAATTACGACGTTTCAATGTTCATCCATTGTTACTTTGATAATCACTTTTATATTCTTTGCCACAACACAATCGAATTGATGAGATTTCTCCGTCGAGTAGAACGGCTTCTAAATATCCCCCTAATCCCGTAAGGCCTGCACATCTGCAACTTTGCCGATAAGCTCTTAACGTAAAGATAGATAGACAGACCATGACAGCTTTCTGGTCCTTCTTATTGACACTTCAATTCTGCATGCAGAGGCTCATGTTATATTGTAGTTATTATTCTTAAAGGCACCTTCGATGCTGCTGACCATTTCCTGTTGGTATGTGTTTGGATCGCCACTTACGATGTTTTTGCACGGGGTGTTGTACATATCAGACGTTCCCTTTCTATCTGATAGTTGCATTTTCAATCGAGTATGACTTGTTATATACGGATGCCTTAAAGTCATTCTTGTTATTCGTACATCCAGGATGCCTGGATAATTATTGTTTTCTTCTTCCATTGTGAACATGGATCGAAAGTCTTATTAAGTTCACTATCCCAACAGCTTCCTCGCGATGCCAGAGCATGAAGGTGTCATCTACGTAGCTCACCTATACTATTGACTTTAGAGATGCCGTTCAGAAGCCATTTCCATAAGTATGTTCGCTAACACTGGCTACGGTAAACTCATAGTCAAGCCTTTTTCCTGTTGGTATATTCCAGACTCTTGTTGGAAGAATGTTTTCTGTATACAGAACGACAACATTTCTATCAGATTATCTATCTGGATGCTAATAGGTTCTTCAGTGAAGGGAGTCAGATTCCAGTCGGGTCGTAACTACCGATATCTAAAAAATTACTTGTACGAATGCTAAAAATAATATTAAGCTTAATTGGTGGCAATAAGTTACATGCTTAAACGCAATCGTCAGCCCATGTACATTGTGTTTTACTATTTATATATACTATGTATATATCGGTCGTAAAATTTAAAGCTGGGCGTGTCTGTCTCATTAAGATATAAATTGTGACAGATGTTTTTTTTGTTTGTTTTTTTTCTCTACTTTATATGATTCAATCAATGAAACTTATTATTCTGAAGAAGTCATTTCTCTTCTCGCGAAACGCGTCACTGATTATTTATTCAATTTGCCAATCGCTTCCCCATTATTAGACTTTGTTAACATAACATGTTGTGTTTAATTGTTTCAATTATTTGGAGAAAGCATTTAGTACCTTCAGCCTGGACATCGAATGTGCTGTAAATCGATTAACGAGTTAACCGTCATGCATTTTTCTTTAACATGTCTGTGTCGCTCAACATTTTGATATTTTTCCATTTCCAGGTAAACTTTAAAATTACCGCCTGAGTAGGAAAATTTGATATTTTCGAAGTACTAGCCGCCCTGCAACACCAAATCCATCTTACAATTTTAAACATAAGGATCGCGTCATCCAAAGAATTGTTGATAAGTTAATGCCTTATTAAGTCTGTTAGCGAAGAGATTTCGCCTTTAATTACATTAACATTGCTGATTAATTATTTGTATGATTACCTCTTTATGATATGTATATGATATAACCATATACAATTTTGTATAATTGTAAAGGATTTTTTTTTGACGCGTTTCATCCGTTAGGATATCAACGGAGATGGGCTTTGATGACGTGACTACGTCTACACATGCGCATGAAACGAGAGACGCGGTTAGTTTCAAAATCTTTTCACAGAATACTTTTTGAAAGAATTTTTTTTCAATCTAGCCGAAATTATCTGTATTATTTTTCTTTATCTCTCCAACAGGTTTGTTCTTGATTATCTTACAATATATCACCATTCTTAGTAGATTTTATATTGTCCCAATGTGGAATAATTGGAATCCATTTCGTCATATAGATAGATAGATAGATAGATAGATAGATAGATAGATAGATAGATATAAGGGATAGAGTGTATGCAAATATAAAAGCTGTTTCATGCTGAGAGGCAATCTACCGTCCTGAAGATTGTGTGTTCAAACAACCCTCAATATCTATGCGATGTGTTATTATGATTATTTACATTATTTACATTATCCGGACTTCATTACGATATTCACAACGCTCCGGCCTTCTTCATGGCACATGGCGCAGTGGATAAATGCGTTAGTTAGGTCCAGTGACAAGACCCAAAAAATTGTGAGATGAATACCAGGCTACTTGGAGCTTTGAGCTAAAGTGAAATAACTGAGACATCCAAAAGAGGCATGACACGTGAAAGATGAACAATCTACCCCAGTGAACGAAATAATAGGGGTCCGGTTCGAAAATCCCAAAACTAGAAGAGGAGCGTACAACGACCGAAATGTTGTGAATATATCAATGAAGATGGGGATAACACTATGAATAATGTAAATAATGTAAATTAAACAACCTATCACTACTCGGCGTTGACCTCACTGCCCATATATATATATATATATATATATATATATATATATATATATATATATATGAGCTGAAGTGTTCATTTATGTCAAGCGAAGGTTTAGTACTAGTTATTATATCAATAAAACTTGTTTGTCGTACTGCTGAAACAAAGACTGATAAAATTCTCTCCGCATAACTTATTATAGTAAATTAAATATATATTCTATGAAATGTCTATTTTATTAACTTTATGTTCACGAAAAATCGATTATTGTTATTTTTCACGTAGGCCAAGATTCATTGTCAGTGATAGCCCAGTCATGAGCAATTAAAAAAAAAAAAAAAAAGATAGCAAAAGATTTCATGTTTCCATGAAAAGTTTTCAATAAAGAAAAGTAAAAGATACACCTTTGTGCAAATTAATTGAAACAACCGTTTTAGTTTCCTTTCTTACACCATACGGTCAGTTTTAGATCAACTGGGGTATAATCAATTGCTATTTATCCTCAGATTAGGTCATTTGAGTGGCTGTGCCGTATTATGAAATTATTTTCGGAGTGTATGATTTTTTAGCACGCCCAAACACTATTTTCTTGACTGTCGATTAATTGTCCTACGGCCATTGTCTGGGATGGACTTTACTCCAAGGAAGCGTACGAAAATTGTAACGCTGCACAAACAAATTGGTAAATCTTACCAGTGAGCAAAGCAATGTACTTGACCTGAAAACTCTCCTGATTTAAATCCAATCGAGAACCTGTGTTCAATTTGCAAGGAACAATTTCGGGAAATGGACATACGAAGTCCTAATATGTGCAGTGGATTATATTTTATTTGAAAAATACGAAAAAAGTAAATAATAACGGAATTATTCGTTTTGTTTCAATTAATGTCCACAAGGGTGTATATATATATATATATATATGTATATCAATTTGCACAAGGGTGAATATATTTCAAAAGATATGCTAATATTGCCTTCTCACTGTACACAAATATTTCTTTCTTAATTGGACATGGTAGTGAATGTGAATCTGTAGTCTTACACCAAAAGGAGTTACAAACTGTTACTGTAAAAGAGAAACTCATATAAACAAAAAAAGAAAAGATAAGCTCTTCTCCGTGAAATGTAAAACATCTTATGTAAAAATATTCACGTGTTCAATAATTATAGATAAAAAATTTGAGAACTTTACATGAAAGAGTTTTCCGTATTATCTCTCTCTCTCTCTCTCTCTCTATATATATATATATATATATATATATATATATATATTTGATATATGTGTGTGGGTGTTTGTGGGTGTGAGTGTGTGTGCGTGCGTGCGTGCGCGCATGTACCCCTCTTCTATAATTTTTAAAATTATATATATTGATATCATAGGCGATAGTTTTCTAGATTAGGCGAGAGTCTCTTTATGTTTTGTTATCATGCAATATGTCGTATGGCTAAACTCTGCTGGGGCGCCTTGAGTTAGTGGTAATGATATCGGAGCCCCGAAACCATGCCAGTACCACGGGTCATCATCTAATTAGAGTATTTTTGGAGGCAATGCTATTGTTGATAAATTAATTGTCGTATAAATTGATATACAAAGATGGATATGTTATAATTACTATTTTTGGGATCTAACATTTTTCGAACAGCTAAAGTTTGAAATCATTACTTTTTCATGGAAAGTTACTCACCTCGAATTACTTTGCTATTAATTGAATGTATATTAACAATCAAATTTTGTTACTGCAAAAACATGTATTATATGTTTTAACTATAAAATGAGCAAGAACTTGAATCCTTATACTCGAAAAGGTCAATTCGAAGAGTAATGAAATTTAAACGAGCGGGAAAATGAAAAGCCGATCCACAGTGAACCGAAAATTTTGCACAATCTTTTTTATTCTTCGGTGAATGTATTATGCATGCAAAAATTACTACCCGCCTGCTTTTATTGATGACCAAAATAGATTAAGACTTTTGTATGAAAAGCAATTTCATTCTTTATGCGGACAACATTGAAAATTCCTCGTCGAATATTCAGGGCGAAATTCACTGATGGCAACTTAAGCTGCTTTTCAAAAGCAGCAGAAGGTAAAATTAATCCCGCTAAATGTGAGGGAATATGACGCCATATTATCAAACTGCAAAAACAGCTTAGCAACGCCACCTAACGATTGCTAATGGCACTGCATTATCTCATACATCCATCACTTAGACATTCATCGAAATATTTCGGTCCGCGAAAACGAAATGTCATTTCTGATAAAAACAAAGTTATAAAATATATGTCCATAAATGTAGCTTCTTTATCCAATCATTTCGAATAAAAACCAGACAAGCACAACATTTTATGTTTCACCACTTTTATTCGACTTAAGCTATCCAAATTTTTACTGGCTGGAATTTCAAAATGGTCACCTTCTCCTCAACAATTGCTACTGTCCTCTTCAGGAAAATCGAAGTCTTCTACATAACGAAAAATGGTGAGTTGATGCTGTGACTTAAGGTCATCAGTTAATCTGATAAACAAAAAAGCTCTGGAATTATATATATATATATATATATATATATATATATATATATATATATATATATATATATATTCGTGTGGGTGTTTGTGTAAAAAAATTAGATTATATCTCTAAAAGGACAATGTGAATAAAAACAAAAGTCTAAGATAAATTTTCATTTTGTTTTTATTCACACACACACACACACGCACGCACACACGCACCCCCCACACACGCACATATATATATATATATATATATATATATATAATATTATAAATTAATGGATTTAAAATGTTTTTTCGGTACACAGTTCTAACCATGTTTCAAAAATGGAAGCTAAAAGCTTTGAATTTAATTTTTTAATTAAATTAAAGACATTAATTCCATTTCATCCTCAAGCGAATTTTGGAGTAACTTATTTTTAAAATTACTGGGTTTTAAAGGCACTGCAAAAATTCATAATTCACGTTTCCAAGGATACAGAGAAATCCATTCATCCAGACAAGGGGTGGTTGCGTCTTCATTATTACTGTATTTTGTTGTATCAGTTATTAGTTACGTTTGTAGACAGGTTTTCGTTTAGATAGGGGTAGGGATGTATTTTTCAACGAATTCTGACATCCGTTAAATGTATGCCGTCTGGAATTTTTTTTTTTAATTTTATTGTTAACGTCAGAAATTCTTACGGCATTTGTTTCTATTTGTTTACTTAAAGATTTTGAGGGGTTGTTTAGGTTAGAATACGTTTTATTTAACTACGATTTGAAAAAAATATTATCACTTTTAATCTTTAATATACTATGTTTCGTTTAAAACAAGTAAATGTATTATAATTACTTACAGTATGTAAAATTATTTTCACATCAAGTATAAGTATGCATATTACCAGGTCACAATTTTTTAAAAAAATTATATTTAAATATTATTCAAGTAAAATTTATGACAATGACGGCAAAAATAGCTAATTCATTTCTCTGATTTAGTAAACTTTTATTTGGTAATAATGAATTTTTGCAGTGCCTTTAAAACCCAGTAATTTTAAAAATAAGTTACTCCAAAATTCGCTTGAGCATGAAATGGAATTAATGTCTTTAATTTAATTACAAAATTAAATTCGAAGCTTTTAGCTTCCATTTTTGAAACATGGTTAGAACTGTGTAGCGAAAAAAAAACAAATTTTAAATCAATTAATTTATAATATTAATGCTCTAGTGTAAATTTACATTGAGCACTATTTTTCTAAAAATAAAAATATCTATAAGAACACCGGATTATATATCTTACTGTTCTTTCTTTATATATATATATATATATATATATATATATGTGTGTGTTTGTGTGTGTGTGTGTGTGTGTATTTATGTATGTATGTATGTATGAATGCAGACCACAAATCAGTTACATCTCCTCAAATATGTTGCATGCTTTCTGAATCCGGAGAAGGTTTTAAGATGACATTTTTTCCTTTATGAGAATGTCGATCTAAAACTTTTTTTTCTCACACGAAACTATCTTTTATAATACAACCTGACCTGGAATCTAAAACTCAAACGAAAGATATTGTCAGTTGTCAGGAATTATATATAAACGTCATTGTTAGAATATAATTTATTGATTAATTAATGATCATAATTTACGAAATAGATTCATAAAAATAAGTTTTTTTTCAATTTCCTGCTTTAATAATTTCAAAAGAAGTGAATAATGTCGACTGAAACGTGACAAACCCTAGAAAAGTTGACAACTTAAAAGATCACAAAATCTCCTCAAATTCTGCTTTAGATATGACATCGTTTGCAATTGCACTGGTGATGTTTTTACTCTAGAAAAAAAGAATTGCATATAATTTTACTATAGAAATATATTAAATATCATGAAAATGGTATTTTCAACAGTTACGAACTAAGACAAGATTTATTAACAGAATAATATTCTTCTACTTATGTGTGCCTTCCAGCCGTGGGCAATTATGAGTCTCCACAACGTCCAAAATTTTGTTGGTTTTACCCATGTTTTTTCTTTTTTACTCTCCCTCCGACTGCATGTTCTGTGATCAATTTATACAAACTTGTTAAGCAGACTATTCCCTCTCTCTCTCCCTCTCTGTTGCCTTCTGTACGCCGTGTGAGTGTCATACTCTCCAAGCCTGCTTTCCTTAAAAATGTCGCAAAATCGCATCTGTCTCTCCCTGATTCTAAGTATAAATGTCTTTTTTATCTATTTTCCTTAAAACTTCTTTGTTGCGTACATGATCTGCCCACGGTATTCTCCCCTACACCGAAGCTGCTAGTGGCCCGCTGGCGGGCCGCAGTTGGCAACGCCAGCGGTCCACCGGTGGCAGTTACCAGTAAACCACCAGCGGGCCACCTGTGGGCTTCTAGTGGTCCGCTAGTGGTAACATTGCCGAGGTGGCCACCACGGCGGGCCGACAACGGTAAAGGCTAGAGGCATGCCACTAGTTGAAAAGGCACCCAGTGTCAGATTGGTGACTTGCGTGTTGAGTCAGCATCCTTCTGTAGAACCAAAATCGTCTCTCTTCCTCGATAAGCAAATTATCCAGCATGCACTGCCATATAAAAGAACTTGTATAATTAGAAGTTCGGCACCGTTTCCTTTGTTTCTAACGAAATTATCCTGTTTCTTAATACTTTGTTTAGCTTCGACGAGGCATCTTTCGCAATTCCAATGCAACTTCGGATTTCGATATCATATAATTCCTACTTTGTGCCATTTTAAATCTCTGTCAACGCCATCCATTTTGTTAGCAAACAGAAATATACAGGGTATTCATTTGCAAAAACTAGTGAAATATTCTTTCTTTTAAGAAGGTTAACTGCCCCCAGTTACTTGCCTCGTCACAGTGCAATTTATAAGCCAACGGGTGAAAATATATTACTTTAAAATTGGCCTAGCTTCATTGCTCTTACTTGCAATCGAAAGCCCTGTGGGTGAGCCAGCTGCTGGCTTCTCAGGTACTCGTATTGGGAATAAGGCTGTTTGAGACATGGGCTGTCTGCCCTGCTAGACGTTTAAGTGTCGGAGACAAAATAGTCAGGGGCACAGTATAATAAATTGTCTCAACAACGGGGTAGTCGTTGAAGGTTACATAGTAGTTATATATATATATATATATATATATATATATATATATATATATATATATATATATATATAGAGAGAGAGAGAGAGAGAGAGAGAGAGAGAGAATTTACTTTTTGTTGTTTTTCTCTTTCCTTCTTTTGTAAATATCGACAAAATTGGTCAGTTAGTATTTTTTTTTCTATAAACAATGGAAAAAGAAAAGAAAGAGTAGGGAGTGATATTTGAAGGTCATTCTGTGTTATTGTTGAGTGCAACAGGCCCTACATAGCAGAACGAATGTCGACAAAATGTATAAAGCGTTGTAAGCCGTGGCAACAGACGTTGTTTTAACAGACTTGCTCGTGCTTTGCCTACTTTAACACATGGTTATTCCGTCGCTGCATTTTTTTTACTTTAGTGTTTAATTGAAGATCTTAACTAAACCCAACTTAAATGTCATCTACAGACATGGGATAAGCATTAGTTCTTGAAGTATTGTGCTCACTTTTTATTATTTTCGCAGAACTTTTCCTCTCATGCATTCTTGGATCTGCATCCGGGCTTTTAAATTTACCCTTTCTTTTCATCGCCCCAGTTTGAACGTATAATGGGTATAAAATATATATATATATATATAGCTTTGCCCAATTTGTCAGTTTTGGTTTTCAATATATGTAAACATTTTCTGAGATTTCCAGACATTCGCGTTTCTCCTTTGGAAGCATTGGTGATATAAATTCTTCAACTCCACTCTCATCGGCTTCGATGTTTACAAAGTTACAAATACATTCTGAATAAGCAGAAATAATATTTTCTTTCTTCCTCCTTAAAGAATTGCCAATTTCTGCGACGAGAAAGCGCCAAAGAGGGAACCGCGCCCGAACAGACTCAAATAGGCTTAGTGGTTCATTTATACCACTAGAATAAAAGAGAAAAAAATCAGCGACATATATCTCGTTGCAAAACTATTCTTAGTATTTATTCACGACACATCGTTAATAAGAGAAATGTAAATATTTTTTTATCATAAAACGCTCCGATTCTATATCTAATATATGATCAGACCAAAAGCAAATTTAGTGCCTAAAAGATTGATATTGTATTTAATATTCGATCAGGACAATAGCCGATATGTAGGAAATTCTATTCTTAGTTGTCTTTTACAGTTTACCGAAGCTAAGAGGACACTTGAGGATATTTATTTATATTTTATTCTGTTCTAATTTATTTTATTTTTTATTTTATTTTTATTTATTTATTTTTGGAAGAGGGACCGATTTTATATTAAATATTTGATCGGAATTAAGTGCTGATCCAGTATCTAAAATAGCTGATCAGAAGAAGGACAGACTCAATATATATTTGTCGAGAAAAAGATCCAATTCAGTATCTAATATTCGAACAAAACAAGAGCAAATTCTGTATCTAATATTTGATACGATCAACTAATATTTTATTAGAATAAAGATCATTTATAATTCTAATATTTAATTAGAATAAAATGCCGTTTTAATATACAATATTTGATCTACATAAGGGCCAATTATATCTCTAAAATTTGATTAGAAGAAAAGCCGATTCTAAATCTAATGTTAGATCAGAAGGGAAATAAACCATCTATTTAATATTCGATCAACCGATTCTATATATAATATTTTATCAGACAGCTCTGAATCAATATCCAATATTCGATCAGAACAAAGTTCAATACGTCAGGGATTCTATTTAGAACTTCTATTTAGTCTTTTACAGTTTATCTTTGTTAAACGAATTATGGGTTTTATGATATTTTGTGTCATTTTTGCGGCGTTTGACTTTATGTTTGTAAAATCCATTGTATTCCAATAAATCCAAGCCTATTAGCAAAGACACATTTTTCGATCTCCCTATTTCTTAGTGTGTGCCTATATGTGTTTTTTTATATCTATGTGTGTGTGTGGGCCTGTGAATATGATTGCATCTAGTCTTTCTTTTATATAGTATGGTAGAATACACAATCACCCACAGACATATCAAATATTTACGCACATATATATGCCAAAACGTTCCACACATATACATAGACGCACACTCACACATGTACAGACATCCATGGACGAGAACTCAAAAAATACACAGAAAATGAGATAGGTAGATAGATAGATAAATAGATAGATATTTAGCATTTAGTCAAATATTGGCAGACATTAAAAATATCGTTTAAAATGATAAAAATCTCTCGAGTTAATATATAAAAAATCCATTATTTCTTTAGAAATATATATATATTCATATATATATATATATATATATATATATATATATATATATATATATATATATATTAGGGGTAGAATCTCCGACTGGGTTCCTAGACACACTGATGAGCTGTGATACAGCGAAACAGTCTGTCGGTGGATGACAATACACACACACACACATATATATATATGTATATATATGTATATATATATATATATATAGATATATATAGATATATATAGATATATATATAATGTCATCCACAATATATATATATATATATATATATCGTCATTCACATACAAACCTGATTCTCTGTATAACAGTTCATCAGTGAGGCTTAAAGTCGGGATTTGATATCAGTTTTTAACGTATTATATACGAGATGTCATATATATATGAAGATTGTGCTGCATCTGTTAAGTGTAAATTGATAATTGTCTTGTAATCTGGAGTCACAATTTTAGCATTATGAGAAATTACCCAACTATCTTAGCCACCAAAAAGGCCAATGAACGTACTTATTTATAAACAAGCCACAAATCAAGCCAGTATGTCAAAGAGGCCGGCGCCGAAATTAACGAGTTTTCACTGCCTTAAGGATATCCAATTTCCAATCTCTTATCTTTTACTGAAATACGTTTTTTTTTTTTTTTTTTTTGTTTTCAAAAAAAAAAAAGAAGAACCACTCACATATCTTTCCTCCTTTTCGTTACAGTTGTTCTTTTGAACTCGTCGCCCTTTTCTAGTAACGACTTTTCGTCTGCTTTTTCCCTATTTGAACGCTGATTATTCTTTTCTAAGTACCCCTCACTTATTGGGCATGTCTTTCACATAGCGAATCTGGCAGGTGGTTCGACACACTAGACGATTTACATCTCATAAAATGTGACGGCTTAGCAACGATTATTGTAGCCATCAACAGATGTCATTTCAATCTGTGACAAGCTTACTTAAAATCTTGCATTTTGGATTCTTTGTGGGTTTACTCATGTAATTATTAATAATATAAATTAATTACAATTAATTAATTATATTCAAATATAGTTCATTAAATAAAATATTTAATATATAACGGGTCAAAGATGCTAAGGAGATTATTCAATCTGTTCATCATGCAAGTTAGCCATTGTATCCCGAGGATCTCCAATCTAAAATGTACTCATCCCGAACAAGATGACTTTTTTTAAATTTTGATTTTTGCTTAAAATTTAAAACAAGTTTTTAATCGAGAACTTTCTTTTAAACACCCCACATGTATGTATGTATATTTGTAATCATATATATATGCGTGCGTGTAAGTGTGTGTGTGTATGCATGTATGTATATATATATATATTTAGTTGGATTGATGTGAGTCTGTGGCCCTGGGTTTCACGCTATTTGCGACCGTCAGACAAAACACAGGGTCACAAACTCACATCAATCCAACTAAATATGTTAGCTCTATCACTGATATTGAGCGCTTTCCAATAAGTACCGCGCATATATAATATATAATTATTATATATAAAAAAATTGCATACATATATATATATATATATATACATTTTACACATATATATATACATATATATATATATATATATATATATATATATATATATATATGTTAGGTACCTAAACTTTTTTTTGCATAAATGTTCGATACGTAAGGTTTAAAAATGAAAAATCTTTCTTAAAGATTTCATTTTCTCTTTAATTGTAAGTTTAATAATTAAATTTATTATTTGCATTAAGTAAAATATTCTGGTGTGTTTCAGATAGAAATTATATAGATTGGAATGTCAAATTTAATTTCGATTTCTTAAAATTTTCTTAAAAGCGCCCATTTTTTAATTGAAGAAATTTGTAAACAAAACAAATTTTTTCTTTATAAAAAAATTCTTTCAAAAAATAAATATATATTTCTGACACGTTATTTTAGTAAAATTAGAAAATTTAAAGTTAAATTAATCTGATTTGAAATAAATATTACTTACTTATAACATAAAAAATAATATACAACCAATTATTAACGATTGGTCCTGTTCATCTGATCCAACGTTTGATGGACTGCTGATAGACGAAGCGATGACAGCTACTAAGGATCACCCAACTGTCAGAAACCTAAGTGTATCCAATTTTTTGGTTTTTAACTACCTAGTAATTGTTACAAATGAACATATTTTCCGCAATTATTTAATATTTTATTGACTTTTATTTACCTTTCGAAGATGCAAAAATAAACAAAATTAAAATACTATAAAATTTTCTACACTTAATTTTATAATTTAATAACAAATGAAACACCATAATTATTAAAATGAAGTATGTCTGACACTAATATAAATACATAAAATAAAAATATTTAGCGAAATAGTAATTGAAAAAAGTAAAACTTAGTTTAAACTTTAAACTTTTAAAGCTGAATGGAAATTTTAAAAACCTTTGAAACGTAATTGAAGCGACCTAATAAAGGGAAAAACTTTTAGATCATAATAATTTCAATTTCAGTCAACTATGCATGAAAATAAGGAACTTATTAAGTAAAAAAAATACAAAATAAAAAATTATTTTAAAAATAGAATAGCTCAACTAAGTTTATTTTCAATTTTAGATTTGTAAATTTGTTTCCACTTAATTACTATATCACCTCCAATACAGAATTTTGCACGATTTTAAACTATTATAAATTATTATAATTAAAATTTTTTAAAAATGAAAATTTTTTTATAAAAATGCATTATTCATCAGAAATTTTCTATTTCTTCAAACAATAATGTCCTTAATATAACTTATTTACAAAAGCAATTAAAAGCTTTTCTAATTAAATAATGTCATAATTTTATTTGATTCATCATTTTTTTAATTCAGAGCAGATTTTCAGTTAGATAGCTCAAATTTGAAAAAAAATGTAGGTGAGTTACAATCTCCAGGGACTTAACTCTTAACAAACAAACAAAAAATCAGGAAATAGAAATGTTTTGTGCGAAATTTCATGAAATTAAGTGGGGATAACATATTTAAGAAAAATATTTTTTATCGAAATTTTCTAAAAAAGAACATTTCAAAAATAATATAATTCATGTGTGAATAAGTCCTGAAAATTATTTGATTTTTACAAGAATCTCCAAAAATGTGTTTTCAACGGAAAAAAGCGTAAAAACGTCAAAATGTTATTCTAGAGCCACAGCGATGACATAAACAAAAGAAGACTTTAACCAAAATTTCGAACGTGTTAGAAACAATTAAAAAATTTCAAAAAAATAATTAAAAAAATACTTGGTCTTCCATCTTAATAATAACATAAACATTTTGACGATAAAACTTTATTTTTATTAAGTTTGTAGCCTTTTTCATTACGCTATGCTGTTTCCCACGAAAAATCGGAGGTACCTAACATATATTAGGTTGGTGCAAAAATAATGACGTAATAATGTCGTTTTTTAACGTTATACGTCAAAAAACGACATTATTACGTCATTATTTTTCCACCAACCTAATATATATATATATATATATATATATATATATATATATATATATATATATATATTATAATTTTGTAAACAGTGACTATTACGGGTGATATAGCGAGACTCTTCGGCTAAAGCGAATTGAGTCCTGTCGGTTACTGTATGTTTATCTAAAAATAAATACGCAAAAATTCGCCTCCGGTTTCGTGGTAGAATCTTCGACTGACGCCAATTCAGTCGGGTCTCGATTCTAACTAGAGGCAACCGGACATCTAGCCACATTGTCTGTGGATGACATTATTTTTATATATTTATATTTATATTTATATATATATATATATATATATATATATATATATATATATATATATATATATATATATATATATAAAGAAATACCCACAGAATTGAACAAATGGGCGTCATTTTACATCTAAGGAAACTTAAATTATTTTACTATTTGCCAACGTTCCCCTTTGTAAAGTTGGTGGTTGAAATGTTCCTTAGCTGTAAAATGACATCCATTTTGTTTATATATATATATAATATATATACAGTTTGTTTATATATATATATATATATATATATATATACATTGCACCGAGAACATGGCACAAATAATAAAAAAACACAACAGGAAATCTATCAACTAACGACCCAAACACATTGAACCCACATGTATCTGTAGAATAAAGAATGAATGTCCCTTACACGGTAATTGCTTACAAAACAACGTGATATACCAAGCCACGATAAAATCTCCAGATAAGGAAGAAAAAAGTATACACAGGAGTAACTGAAGGACCCTGGAAACAAAGAAATTATGCACACAAAACATCTTTCACCAATAGCAAATACGCGAACAGCACAATACTTTCCAAGTACATCTTAAATTAAAAACAAAACAAAATCACACCAAAAATATCATGGAAAATAAGGAAAAGATCATCAGCCTACAACAATCAACCAAAAACCTGCTTGGAAGAATAAATAGATATTATTAAGTTCCCAGACCAAAATAAAATACTAAATAAACGATCTGAGCTCATCTCAAAATGCAAAAATGAAAATAAAAATAAATTTTTACTACGTTACTTAAAAATGGAAAACTGAAATGAATTAACAAAATAATATAAAAACAAGTAAAATAAATTAACCCAAACAAATAATAAAAAATTAACAAACCACTCCCTTTAGAATAGACAAAATAAAAATAGAATAAATAAAAATAAAAAACATAATAAACAGGTAAAAATAATCAACACAAATAAATAAAGTAAATAATAATAAACAAATTAACAAATCAATCCCACCAAAATAACCGTTAGAATAGACTCCATTAACCAATTCAAAAATTGGACGTAAAAATAGCTATAACTGCTATATAAAGATAAAAATACATTACTACATTACTCAAAAATCAAAAACCAAATACAGTAAATAAAAATATACAAAATAAAAAATAAGTAAATTAATAAAAAATCAAATAAAAATTAATCCAAATAAATCAACAAATTAACAAATCGCCCCCGCTAAAATAACCGGTAGAACTTATAAAAAATAAGCATAAATAAAGGAGTAAAAATAATCAATCCAAATAGATAAATTAATTAATTAATTAAACAGAATTCGGCATTGATCCGCCCCATCGTGAGAGCATTCGACGGTGAGTTAGACAGTTTAAAGAGAGTGGCTGCCTGTGCAAAGGAAAGAGTCCCGGGAGACCACGTGTTACAGAGGAGCAAGTGGAGAGGATTCATGATGCATTTGAGAGCAGCCCACGTAAGTCCGTACGTCGAGCAAGTCATCAGCTTGCCATCCCTCATACCACTGTCTGGCGTGTGTTAAAGAGACGATTATACATGAAACCATACAAACTAAGCCTCGTCCAAGCACTTACTAATGATGACAAGGTGATGCGGAGGACATTCTGTGAGTCAATGCTGGAGATGGGGGAAGGTGATGAAACTCTCTTTTCACGTTTAGTTTTTAGTGACGAAGCTAATTTCCATTTGAGAGGCACAGTCAATCGTCACAATGTGCGCATTTGGGGAACAGAGCACTCATATGAAACTGTTGAGCATGATTCCCCTAAAGTGAACGTCTTCTGTGCTGTGTCTCAAGACAAGGTCTATGGTCCCTTTTTCTTTGAAGGAAACACCGTTACAGGACAAACCTATCTCGAAATCCTCCAAAACTGGCTATTCACTTTACTGCAAGCAGATTCGAATGACTTCAGCAAAATGGAGCACCACCCCATTGGCATCTCGAGGTTAGAGCTTATCTGAATGAAAACATGCCTCAGCGATGGATTGGGAGGAGAGGTGCTAAAGACCTTGCTCTCTGTGTTTGGCCTGCCAGATCCCCATACCTCACTGTGTGTGACTTTTTCTTGTGGGGGGGGGGTATGTTAAAGACCAAGTTTATGTTCCAGCACTTCCAGCAAGTATCGATGACTTGAAAGATCGAATAACAGCCTGCAATCAACACGGTGGACCGTGACATGCTGAGGTGCGTTTGGGAGGAATTCTCATATCGGCTTGATGTTGTCCGCGCTGCCGGTAGTGGCCACATTGAGCGCTTATAAAACATGAAATGAAACTTGAATGTATATACAACACATGTGTTCATGCTTGAGGTTTGTAATTTTTTTCGTTTTTGACACATCACGTGATGATTTTGGCGTATTCTTTTTGAAACACCCTGTATAAGATCAATCGTCCTCAAAATGAGTCGCACGACATTTAATGATTTAAAGGAAATATAATTCAAGCAGACGAAGGATAATTTAAAGCGGTGTGGTCTTCAGTGGCGATTCTGAAACTCTGAAAATGAGGGGGAACTTGGACGCCGAGATTTTTCTGCGGAGGAGGGGGTCAAATTAAAACAACGTCTTTATTTTCATACTACGACATTATCGTATACACAACTTAGGAATGAGTTTTAGTATAAATATGTTACTTCACTAAATTGAACGGAATAACATATCATTCATAGCAGTGGAGTTTTAATCTATTCTTGCTCTCTTTTCCATTCTCATGCTGTTAGACCACATGAGAGGTGAACTTCAAAACAAAATCAAAGGGTTAATACTAACGTCAATACTAGCAGAACTGTGTAATTTGTCGGCTCTGATTTTTTCCTCTACAAAACTTAGAAAAGACGGGGGCAACCGAGGGGCCCAGCCAAAGTTGCCCCCTCCCCCGTAGAATCGCCACTGGGGATCATCGAGATTTAAACGATTGATATACAAGACTTACAATATTTCTTGTTTTTTTTTAATAAACTAATACTTAAACAATTCGGATATTTAAAAAGATAGAGTCGAAATGAATTAAAATAAAAGCCTTTTCTTTATTACAATAGCAGTGAGAAATGATATACCGGCATCTGATTACAAGAGTATAAGCATCAGTTATAAAAGGTAATATTTCTACGCAGTATTCCCGTCCCGACATCTCCCCACAAAAAAATTCACTATTTAATATGCGACACAGAAAAATCAATGACCAGATCAGGGAAATAAAACTGTAGGAATAACTTTGATAATTAACGAAAAAGAATAAAAGTTGTCATATAATCAAAAAGCATCCCCACGAATGGGCACGTGTTTCCCCACCAGGGTCAAATGTTGCTAAACCTATATACTAGAGACTATCCTTCGCAAAGAAGGCCCCCACTAAACGTTGCAGGCAGATATTTCAACCCCCACCGTAGACATTTTAGCGACTGAATTTAACTTGTAAGAGGGCTTATCCACCAGCGGTGAGAGTATGTGCCCGCCCTTCACACCCCGGATCCAGGCAGCTAGCTAGCATGTGTTATAAATAAACATGAGCCGTCCGCTTCTCTTTGGTCGTTTGTTCAGCCAGTCAGAGTAACAAGTCGACATCCCTTCTTCATACCTCGACCGAAAATTCGACATGTCCTAAGAAAACAGAAACCAAAGCAATTATCACCAGTTAATTAAAAGATTAAACAAAGAAATAAAGCATCAACAAATTCATGATTCGTTTCTCCTACCCCAAGACAACATCGCCAAGTTTCAAAATGCTTTACCTCAAAAGGACAAACGCCCGCTATCCCTTGACTGATAAAGACTGGAGGCCATCTTGTTCCCTGACAGAAATCGATATACTATGTAAATATGTGTAATTAAAGTATATATATATATATATATATATATATATATATATATATATATATATATATATATGCAAATATGTAGAAAAATAGGAAAGAACACGTCAGGTATAATAATACAGAGTTAGATGCGTAAATTTCAAGATTGGTTATTCCTAAATTTTCGCTTGAGGAGGAAACAGGGCTTGATACTTTTTAATACTTATATAGAGGTTTTCGGATCTCGTTTTTGAAACATGAGAACTCTTATGTAGCGAGGGAATCATATTTTTTAAATAATTATAATATATATATATATATATATATATATATATATATATTGTTATAGATATAGATATACATAAAACAAATGAAAACGCGTCCTTAATGGATTTTTTGTACTTGTCATTTTTTTCTCTTTTGTTGCGGATACTATTATAGACCCTACAAACACATAAATATACAGCTCTGCCCTCTTGCCAACTCGGATCATGCGGTAGTATCTGTAAACCTCTCTTTCCGCTGCCCTACCAACCAAGAATCTTCTATCAACAGATTAACTTTCTGTTAACAACGACCAGATTGGGATTGGTTCTTTGACTTCTGTTATGGTCCAGAATCATGATGATATTTCATCATTCTAAAAATAACATTGTCATCACTGGTGATATAAAACAGGGATATTTCAACATCCTAATCCTCATCATTCTAAAAACGACCCTTCTACCACAAGAGAGGACAGTAGAATAGACTAGAGTACGAGTAGAAAAGTAGTCACCAGATGAGCTGACGAGTTGAAAAGTAGCAGTACAGAAACACACATCTGCCAGCGCTCTGGGAATATCGAAAAAAGGGAGGATTTCAAACGTATCCTCACAATCGAAATTCTCGGAACCAAACTAACTAAGCACAGACTTTTAAACAAAACAGACACTGAGGATATTTTTACACACACCATACAAATATTCTGTAATTCCCAACACAAAAAGAAAATAGAAATTCTTGCTATTTATGTCAACATGAGTCTCAGATTTTTATTGTATTTTTCATTGTACGTTCCCCCAGGTAAGCATTTATGCTGATGACAGTATTATATCAATAGCAAATCCGTAACCTGACCACTGCTTTTGAAAAGGACCTCCAATCTGTGGTTATTTGGAACAGGAAATGGCTAGTAAATTTTAATGTCCAAAAAGAAAATGCTCTCATTTAACCACCATAGAGAAACTTTCCTGCCCGCCATTAGCATGGCTAATGCTAGACTCTTGCACAGCATTCCACTGTGCCTTTTTGCCCAGGCGTTTTCAACTGACTTGAAGTGGAATGACTACATGGAATCAATCGCTGAATCTGCTGCAAGGGAATTGGGTCAATATGTCGTTCCAGAAAAATTTTCAAATCTACCATTCGTCAGTGAATTGAATACTGTTGTGAAAACTGGTCAGATGCTCCTGCTACCCATCTCAAAATCCTTCACAAAATCCTTCACAAAATCCAATGAAAAATCTGAAATGTAATCGATCTGGAATCTCGACTTCAGTGACATTCTCAACGACATGACGGGGCTTCCATCTGTCTTTTCTACAAATATTTTCATGGTAACTGCTCTGACAAGTTTTTTTTTCCCCACGGACTAGATTGGCATTTAGGTCCCACCCTTTTACTGTTGAACTAGTTAAATGTAAGCAACACTTCTACTCAAACAGTTTCTTTTCTCGCACTTCCCTCGCGTGGAATTCCTTTCCGTTTCCTTTCTTCGCTGATAACTACAATCTTCAAAAAGTTAAATGCAACGTCAATTGACATCTTCTCGAACCTCGTTCAGCTTTATTTCCTCGTTCCATGCTATGCCCTGTGTGAACTTCACTCTTAGTACCCGCCCCCCGCCCTGCGTACTCGTGGCATTCCCGCAATACTTGGGGGTGAAATGATTAAATGAAATAAAATAAAAAATATATATGTATGTGGTTGCGTGTGTATGTGTGTGTTTGTAAATGTATAATAGTATCTGAAACAAAAGTGACGAGAAAAAGTGGAAAATTTATGAACGACGCTTTGCGTTGGTTTTTTTTCTCGTTATCGTCGTCGTTGCCTTTATCTCGTAAACAAGAATTTATTTTTTTTCTTTGCTGATCGCTTCCTCTATGATTGATGGCGCTAATGACTAAATTCACTGCCAACGGTGCCGGTTCAGGATTAGAAGTTTTCAGTTTCACTAAAGCCTGCTTCTTCGCAAAAGTTGGTTGGAGGTGAAAGAAAGACAGAGTAAAAGAAGAAGACAATGGAACGAATTTGTTCAAGGCGGTCCTCGACTTGCCAGGAAGAGATCCACACACATTTGGTTTCATGATTCTTCCTCTGCGGCAAATATAGAATGAAACATGCAGAATACAATTATGAAACGGCAACAGACTGCTGTTGATTCTGTTATAATTTCGAATCGCGTCTTCTGTTGTCTTCTTCTGTAACAAACAAAGAGGTGGACAGACACTCTATTGAATCTGGATATTGGAGGTGTTAAAGTATTCTAATTTATTTTCTTTTATGGCTACCACTTATCCTCATGGATTCTAAGGCGTTTTTCCTCACATAGAATTTTTTTTCTTTCATTCACTCTAATCTGAGGTAGGCAAAGAGAGTAAACTTTCTCGGCGAAAGATGAGACAAAATGGAATTGCTTTTATCAAAGACGCGTTTCGCCTGAAAATACGTGTTTTCTCATTGGCTTCTTCAGTTTGATAATGAAAGACAAAAAAACAGTATGAGGGAAAATGTCTTGGGATCTCTAAAAACAATTGAGTATCGTAGATTTAATTAATTACCTCGACTCATCTCTTCATAATATAGGCTGAAAAAGAGTCCATCTACTGGGCTTATTTTATCTGTATCTGTATCAGGACTGTATCATGGATCTTTAATTATATATATATATATATATATATATATATATATATATATATATATATACCCACATATGTGTACCAACGTACACATCCACTCAGACATATACATTTTTTCTCATACTTGTACATACATGTATACATATGTATATATACATATATAGCCGTGTATACATATATACACATATATACACGCGCACATACATATTATATAGTTTTTTTATACATGTACAGGATGCGATGGGTAAATTGTCGCTATTACACTTTTTATTTCGCGCATGCGCATGCGCGTTGTTTGTTTTTGTCGACTGTACAGTATAGTAGTGGCTGTTGGGCAACGTCTGTGAGATAAAGTGCACAGTGACTCAGTTCACTCCGACAGAAATTTGGAAACGGCATGTTATACTGATTGGAATTCGCGCCAGAAGCTTAAATTCGGGGTGCCAATCTGAGAACAGTGCAGAGGATCCGAAAAATGTTGGACGTGTCAAATGATGGTTACTAGTGATGGCGACGTTATGCCTCAATTCATCTTCCTACAATGCCCCAGACTCAACACAGACGCTTACATCAATTGCCTTGTGGATGTAATGTAGCTCTGGGTCAAGAGGGTAGCTGCTGGAAGACATTATGTCCGACCAGAGAACCCTGCACCATGCTACATAAGTATGTGGACCAAGTCATGGTTGTCAGACAATTTCTGAGACGACATCATCCTTTACATCTGGTCACCTAATTCCCCAGACTGCAACCCACTTGATTATTATGTGTAGGGCGCAGTTGAGCGAGAGACAAAAGAAAACTCTTTGTAACACCAAACATGAACTGAAAGGCAAGGATTTTGGCAGCATTCACCAACTTAAACAAGGAAACCCTTCAGAAGTCGCCTGGAGGCCGTCGTTGGAACCGATGGCAATTTTGTCAATATTTTGGTAAATATATCTGTAAAAATGTCGTTTACTCCTATATGTTACTATGTGAGAAAACGACATTATTTTTGCACCAACCGAATATATTTATTTTTAGATAAACACAGGGTGATTGAGGGAACTCGATTCTATTTATTGAAGAGTCTTGCATTATTAACCGTAATAGTCACTGTTTACAAACCCACACTTCCTCCCCAGAGAAGTCAATCGAAATAATTTTTTCAGGAGCATATATATATATATATATATATATATATATATATATATATATATATATATATATATATATATTCCTTGATACACTGGCTACATGTATCTACCTACAATATATGAAGGGTTTATCGGAGAAAATACAAAAGATCTGGCGTCCATATAACATCAGAAGGACCTTCAAATATGGTTCGGTACTTCGCAGACACTTTTTCCGAGTAAGACCCCGCATAGAGGAGAACATGATTAAGAATTGTGTTTACACCATCCCGTGCAGCTGTGGTAAGAAATATAAAGTAGAAACAGGCCGCCCCTTAAGATAAGACTACAAGAACATTGTAAAGACGTAACACGAGGTGGAACAGAAAAATCAAGCGTAACTGATCACATATGGAGGGAAAAGTGAGATCATCGCCCCCTGTGAGATCAGGTTGAAATGACAGACATAGAACATAACTGAAAAATACGAAAACTTAAGGAATCAGCACATATGCTAAGACACAAAAATCTCCTAAGCCGGCCAAACATAGAAATGAATTCAATTTGGGAACCAGTAATACAGAGTGCTAGAGAAAAGCAATAATAACAATAAAATTACAATATGACCGCTGAGAAAAATGGTTACTGAGACATTAAGTCCCCAAAAATTCATAAGGTGATGTCCTCAGGAACACATGGTCCAATGGATAAAGACTTTGGTTAGATCCAGTGACTAGACCCAAAACTTGAAGAGTTGAGTTAAAAGGGAAATAACTGAGACATCCGGAAGAGGCATGAGATGTGGAACTAGAACAATCTACTCTGTGGACGAAATAAAGGGTTCAGTATAAAATTTCAATCACCTGAAGAAGGCCGGAGCGTACAACCAGCGGAAACTTCGTGAATATGGCACAAATGGCACAGAAATATAGACCGATATATAATTACATAAAGATATAAGAATGTAATTACGGCTCTATTTGTCTTTGGTTGATTGCGAAATTCTAAGTTCGAAGTAGTCAGAGCACGTCGGATAAAATGGCAGATTCTCCAGTAAAGTGGTACGCAGTTTCGAATCCTACCGGAGGGTATCTTTTCTTTTATAGGTTTTCTCGAATGTGCAGGCTCGTAGAAAAATAAGTTGCTGTTTAAAACAAAAGGAGCGTCTACTCAAATACGGGTATCTACTAAAAATAATGTAATAAAAATATGTCGGAATAAGAATAAAAAATCAATTAATTTCTTAAATAT
The DNA here is from genome assembly GCA_963932145.1 of Acanthosepion lycidas. Lineage (NCBI taxonomy): Eukaryota > Metazoa > Mollusca > Cephalopoda > Sepiida > Sepiidae > Acanthosepion > Acanthosepion lycidas. The sequence goes on from OZ010577.1 coordinate 134,141,353, forward strand.
ATATATATATATATATATATATATATATATATATATATATATATATATATATAGGAAGAAAATGAGTAACTACAGACACCGAGGTTCGAGCGTGACACTTTGGACTTATGCATATATGTTTTCCGCCAGGTGTATAAATAGTGGTGTCAGGCTACTGACTGCTGTGATTACTGAGTGACTATTGAGTGGAACTATCCAGTCGAATTAGTGTGAATCAATGTGCATCGAGGATTTTGGTTTTGATTTAGGATTTACCGGACGTTAAGCCGAGTCACGCTACTAACAAGGCATTCATTGAAATGGTTAATTATCTTTGGTTGAATTTTAGTTCTTTGTTCTTGTTAAGTATTTATTTGCGGTTGTAATTAAATACTGTTTTATTTTATATTGAAGTAATGAGTTATCCTTAATGATTAACGGCCACCGTACATCACCAAAAAATAAAAGAAGAATTTTGGAGTTTTCATTTGACGCGTTTCATCCCTTAGGATTTCATTAGACTAACTACACATGCACATGAAAACTGGGAAGTTTAAATTTTTTTTTAATTATATGTGATTTGGGAATATAAGATTTCTTTTTGTTTACATCAGCTTTGTTAGTAAATTTTTCATATTGTGATAACTGAAAATCTACCAAGAAATGTGAAATCGGCTAGATTATATATCTAAATTTTTAATTAAATTTTCTTTTTAATTTAAAATTCACAGCGTCTTTCATTCTTGCGCATGCGTAATGGCATGAAATTTTAAAAGACGAAACGCGTCACACGAAAACATTTTCCTCTTTGTCGTTCAACTTTCCCACAGTATATATATATATATATATATATATATATATATATATATATATATATATATATATATATATACTACACTTCAAAAGTTTAAGGACACCGTTAGTAATTTTTTAAACTGGCCTCAAAAAGTCGTTGATTTGTACTTTAAATAAGAGAAAATTGTTATACATGGTTAAAAAAAGTGAGACATGGGTTAGTGAAAAATTTTATTATGGTAAAAATAAAAAAGCATTTTATGATTAAATTTTGCTCTCGTCAAAATATCCTCCTTTAGCCTTGATTACTGCAGCACAAACTTTTGGCATTCGTTGCAAAAGATTTTCATATTATAAGCTTCATAATTGATTCCATTGATTTTTCAATGACTCTAAGAGGTGTATTTGATATTTTTATTTTTTCAGTCTTCAGGTAAGTTCATGCCATGCTAATTCTGGCTTTGGCTTCAAGCTTTTGAACTGCAGTACATATATATATATATATGTGTGTGTGTGTGTGTGTAAAGAGAGAGATCATTTAAGCGATTATACTCAGCCAATATTTCGCTTAACTATATGCGTGTACATCCTTTTTAACGGTGAGATTACCGTCTACACGTTTTGATCATCGAAAATCGTATGTACCTCTCAACTTTTATTTTGCCAATCGACCTTCTAGCTCGTTGGAATCCTTGCAACCAGACTAAATTGGACTTTTCTTTCTGGGAATTTCTTAATTAATTCATTTCTGTACGATTCCATCATATTGTGTATTGCTATAAAACCTTCTTTGGCCACTGAACACTACGCGATTCGATTTTCACTGTAGAATTACACTTCCGTGTTATGGCCTAACTACAATTTCGGTTATGTGCACGCATACCCGTAGATTTGATGCAAGGTAATGATTCCTA
>OZ010577.1:134148040-134160540 GCA_963932145.1 Acanthosepion lycidas
TATAGTTTTAAAGTATGTTATATTTATGGATGAAAGTGCCCAACATTAGGTATAGAACGTAAACAAATATAAAAGTCAGCACTGAAATCAACACCAAGAGGCGATAGTCTGTTTCATGCTTAAACGTAATCCTCATACCATCTGGCTTGACGATTGCGTTTAACATGAAATAGAATCTCGCCTTTGGGTGTTGACTTCAATATGTGCGTGTATATATATATATTACATGAATCATTCATACAAAAAAAAGATTAATGAAGTTAATGATATAAATGGAGAGATTACACAAACAAATTTATTAAAATTACACGAACCTCTAGATGAATATTGTGATCCCTGTTTCTAATAAATTCAACTTGCATAAGGTCTTTTTTTGCTAGTACTTTCATCTGTTCATACAGACATCATCAGGCATGGAAACTGATTTGATTTTTTTTTAATCCATCCAGGTAATAACGGGGCACGAAAGATTAGATGTGAATCGAAATATGTTTTTTTTTAGAAATGTGTTATTGTTAACTGTAAGAAATTTTGAAGTGTGCGGTCGCAACGCTAAGGTTGAATTTTTTGAAAATTTAAAAAGAGTGCGTTTTTTTAATATGGTAATTGGAGAATTCTTTTGTTGTCGTAGTTTTTCAGTCGATGTGGCATGAACTAAATTAAATAAATAAATAGAGCACTATCGCAACTATTATCCCAGAAGTTGCAAGTTGGATCAGTTCTTTTTAAATCAAATTAACTTCTCTAATCTGTTTTTGTATGAATGATTCATGTCATATATATATATATATATATATTGTCATCCACAGAGAGACTGTTTCGCTAGACGTACGGTTGCCTCTAGCTAGGATTGAAACCTGGCTGAATTGGATTCTACCACTAAGCTGTTGGCGCAGGTCAGCGATGAAGGTGAATTTAAGTACATTTATTTTTGGATAAACACATACTGACTGAGAGAACTCGATTCGATTTACCAAGGAGTCTTGCATTATTAGCCGTAATAATCACTGTTTACAAACCCACACTTCCTCCCTAAATTTTTCTGAAGCATATATATATATATATATATATATATATATAGAGAGAGAGAGAGAGAGAGAGAGAGAGAGATTTGTTAGTCTATCTGTTTGTAAGTGTGTGTGTTTTGTTGACAGTGACGACAAAAATTTTATAAGTTTTCATTCAGTTTTTCTTATGATCTTACAGTTTTTCCTTTATGGGGAGTAAGAGTGCGTAGAAACTGTCCATAGTAATTGCTGTCCCAAGTCATTACAATGGTAATGTTAAGATTTGTTTTAACTTCACTTATCTTCAGACAGTATTATATGAAAGGATTTTTCTTTTTGGTGCAGGGAATTGCTTATCGGTTTTCAACAACATGACTATCAAATCCAAACATCAGACTACCAATGTATTTTATCAATTCCTCTGTCCCGAACAAAACTGTGACTCTTGTAATAACCTTCCATACTACATCGGCCAGCCGACAAGAAATCACCGTCTGTTCAAACCATTTAAGCGATGGTATAACGAAACAAATAAAGCAATGTTTCTTACCCACTACATTCATGAATAAAGAAAGATTGCTGCTTAAAATACAAAAAACATAGACAGATATTATATATATATATATATATATATATATATATATATATATATATATATATATATATATATATATATATATATATAATTAGCGCAATTTATCAGTTTTAAAAAGCTTTTAAAAGAATTTAAAATAGAACCCTCTGAAATAAGTAACAATATATATATATATATATATATATATATATATATATTTGGGCACCTCAAGGCGGTGTAATGATTTACAAGCTTGTCTCGCTTGAACAATTACAACTGAGTAGTGAGTTCGATCCTCACTGGGTGCCCCCATACTTTCAGTCATGTACCGCATCTAATCTACGCTTGGAAAATCACTGCATATATCGTACCTCATCAAGGCACGATATAAGGATAGTGAAAACGGCTCGGATTGAAGAATCGGACAGCCGAGTTCGAATTCCAGTCGAATCCGTTACATTCATTTACGTGCTAATACCCTTGGAAAATGTCTGAATCCTCTTCTTCTCCCTCCAGCTATGGCTAAAATAACAGGATAGATTGAGTTCTATAGCCTTGGATGGCAACTGTGAATTCAGAACGTGCGGAGCGTTGTTTGGGGAACTTGTGGCACGTAGAGCACCAGGTCTCTGTATCCGGCCCTTCAAAATGTGTGGTTGGATCTGCACAAAGCTTTCACCACTATAAAATCGTATGTGCTGGTGTCTGGCTGTCGGTTCCTAGGAACTCAGCTGCTTGACCCTCATACCATCGACGGGAGAGTCTATAATAAAGTTGCTGTCATAATGTCATCTCACTTAAAGAATTACATCATATCAGCAAATAATTTCGATTTATTATCTAAATCGAAACGAGTGTATACCAGTTCTGCTAAAACCTTTATCTTGAAGATATGTTTGACCATTTTATTTTGTTTTTTCACAATTAATGTGTCATTTATTGATATAACGAAGATAGCCTTAAAGACGTTATATATGTTTATGCTTTGCAAAATTCAATTTTTCCTATTACATATGTGTGTGTGTGTGTTTGTGATATTTTTAATTTATTTTATTTAAACGTTATTTTTGATGGATACTCATATTCGAGTAGAAGTCCTGTATTTTTAAAGAAGATTTTTTATCCAAATACATCTTGCGGCCTGAATATTCGAGAAATCCTCTCAGAAAAATTATGCGTTCTTCGTCAGGTTCGAATCAATGAAAGTACAAGAAAAAGTGATTCGAGAACAACTCATTCATCCTTCTTGAGCTAATTTTTTCCTCACTGTATCGTGAAAGACAATTTTTATCGCCAAAATCTATCTTACACATATAAGTGCATACAAGTCTATCATTCATTCAAGCATTGATAATTACTACCACATGTGGTCTGGTGGTTCTGCTATGTATTTAGAGTTTCTTGATAAAAAAAACCCAAAGAATATTGAAATGTTATCGTTCTTGACCTGACAACTTGCCTTCAATTACCTTAGCACCGAATCCCTGTGTCGTTTCTATAACTATTTATAATAAAATAATATAATTTTCATGGTAACTGTTCTGATGAGTTTTCCTCTTTGGTACCGAGACTATATGGACTTAAGTGCAGTACTAGATTGACGGTAAGGTCACGTCATTTTACAGCTGAAATTGCTACATATCATCTATGCTAACAATTTCTTCAATCACACTTCTCTCTTCCAGCTTTTTACTTTACAGTCAACATTCAAAATTTACAAGCAATGTCAATCGTTATCTTCTGTTTTCTGATCTTTATTGTTCTCTCTCTTTAATAACGTTTTCTTTTTCTCGTATTCTTTCACACTTAGTAACCTCTTCTGTCTTAGTGGCTTTATTGCCTTCTTTAAAAATAAATGCGCAGGATACATGCATATTTGGAAATAAATATTTCAATATTGACAAGTGCAAAAGAATCGGGTTCATCGATGCAAATAGATAAGTAGAGACAAAAGAGGGTCTGAAAGGCATGTGAGGTCGATCTTTTGTCTCAGCTTCTTGTTGCTATGAGCAAGGAATTTGGGAGCAAACAGCTTCTTCAAGGACAGAGAAATCTATTAAGAATATCTGACCAGATGTGTAATTCTCTCGATATATTTTGCCATTGACAGCCTCTAATTCAATTTTTTAGTTAAGTTTTTTGAACAAGCAAGACCTGTTAAGCTTTTCAATGTGCAACAAAAAAAAGATTCTTCCATTGAAAAGTATTTATTCACTGGTTGTCAACCGAGGTTAAAAAGCCTGTTATTTAACCTCCAGCTAGAGAAAGAACAAATGGATTCATGCCTTTCGCAAAGCTATTTGCATGAAAGAGAATAAAACGAAACCGACTGGGATTCGAACTAGGATCGACGTTTTTTCTTCTCGAACTGCTAGCAATTACACCACCAGCACATCCACTCTTGGCTGTACAGTTGGTCTAGGAATAGGGTAACTCTGAATTCAAAACCTGCGGAGGATCGTTTGGGGAGCTTGTGGCATGTGGTGCACCAGGTCCCTATAGTAGACTCTTCAAAAAGTGTGGTTGGTTCTGCACAAAGCCTTCACTACCATAATCAAATCATATGTGCAGGTGTCTGGCTGTCGATTTCTATGAAATGAGTTGCTTGACCCTCATACGTCGAATACAACGGGAGAGTCCAGCATATATATATATATATATATATATATATATATATATATATATATATATATATTGAGCGCTTTCTAATAAGTACCGCGCAAATAATATATAAATAATTATATATATGTATATTTATTTATATTATATACATACACTTTTCACACACACACACACACACACACATATATATATATATATATATATATAGTATAAAAAGATAATTTTCAACCAATTGCTGTCGATTTGGATAAATACTAGTCATCGTGTTTTTAAATCCTGAAAACAGATACATATGAAATATTGCAACAGGTTATATTCAGTCAGTAAAAATGCCAGCTTCTTTATAGACGTCTACACTAAGCGACTTCTTTTGTTCTACTAATCATCCTCATCGCCTGCCGGTTTATTCGGACAAAAGCCAAATGACTACAGATCAAAAAACTCACCGACAACCGAAAATACCTCGATATTTCTCTTAATCAATACGCTTATAGTGGACAACAACAGTACATTGTGATTTTACCAAAATATATTAGCTTTCCCCTATCTCTGACACAGTTCGACTTTAAATAAGACGATTGATTACTATGAAAAGATAGACTGACAAAAATCAATTTGTACCATTGTATACAAAAAAAACTGTTATAAATAATATCAATAAATTGCAGTTTACAGTTTTGCCACAATCTTTGAAAATTTACTAATTAATTAATTTTAACTCAGATTAATTACCAAGGCCGCTATAAAATGTTTACTAGTAAAAAGTATTAAAAATCTATTCTATATTGCCCTAGACGCATCACATTGCTGCTACGACTGCCTAATATATTACGGGACTCGTGGCTTCATAACTGCGTGTGAAAATTCTTAATTGGGTTTATATTCTTGGATTCTTGCATAACATGTTTTTTACCGGGGTATTTGTCTCGATAGTTCTCTAAGAAAATTATATGTATGCCTATATTTTCCCAAAGCATTCATTTTATTTATCTATCTATCTATCTATCTATATTACATCTTTATAAATCTACCATTTGACCATGCATTGAATATTGCTGCCACATATGGTCTGGTACTCCTGCTATATATCTCGAGATTCTTGAAAAAATCCAAAGGTTTGTAATTTTATAGATCCTAGCCTGTCATCTCGACATCAGTCATTTTTCCACCATCTTAACGTGACATCGCTCTATCTTTTTTATATGAGGTTGGTGCAAAAATAATGTCGTTTTCTCACATATGTTACTATGTGAGAAAACGACATTATTTTTTGCACCAACCTAATAATATTTTCATGGCAATTGTTCTGTGGAGACTTACTCCTTGGTACCTCAAGCGTATAAATTTAAGCCCTCTGTTAGACTGATAACTAAGTCTCATCGTTTTGATGCTGAACTAGCTATAGATTCATCCGTAAGTTCAACTGTAAGAATTTATTTTCTAACATTTCTAAATAGTGGAACTCTCTATCAGTTACGATTTACAAAACTTAATCAAATTCTTCAGTCTTCTATTAGATTTTTCTACGCTTTTTTAACGTGGTTACCCAGAACATTTCTGATCCATTGAATTTAGTTGTGGCGAAAATTTATATTCACCCGAAAAAAACATACAGCATATATCGTTATAAGTGCGTAAAAAGTGTGTCTGTCTCCATGTGTGCAGCAAAATTGTGTTTACATGTTTGTATGCGAATGAATACATTTATGTCAGGTAAGTCCTTAATTCATTTGTCATTCATTCATTCATTCATTTGTCCGCGATTAAGCTACTTGTGAGTTAATAAAGAACGGTAAATCTCCTGGAAGATCAGTGTTTCCAATGCTAGATCTTAGATACTCTGACCTTGTATCGGACGGAGAAAGCCGTCTCAAATATTAGGACGAACAGAGTTATTGCTCTTGTTCTAAACACAATTTGCTTCCAACAAATCTCCATTTCATTAATGTAGAAATATGAAACGTAATCTTCTACGAGTGGTCATTGCACAACGACAAGTTTTTGTTGTACACCACTTTGTCGGTTGATTTTATTAATTTATACTCTGGTCGTGCGCCTTCGCTGTTATCTTCTCCGATGCGAAACCCAAAAGGCTTTTGGCGCAGTGTTTATTGGAAACAGGATCCCGTGCGAGCGAAGCGATTAACGCTGATGTACCAAGGGAAAGAGTAGAAAATACAGCCTAGGCCGAGATAATCGAAAAAGCTAGAAGCTATCGAATGACGGTTGAGATGACAAGTACGAAGGACACTTGTAAACTGGTATCAGGCTGACATATTCGACGAATCGCTAGAGATTACTGGCCTCCTATATCATTTATAATGGTATCCTCTTACCAAATGACACCAAAGTTAAGCACAAAATACTTAAAGAAAAACAAACAAATAATCTAAGATCAATGTACATAACTATTTTTTTTAATCTGATACCAAACATGTCGGTTATTTTCTTGTGAGATTTTCGCACTGATTATATCAATATCTTGTGTACGAAGAAATGTCATAACACATACTCGACAAACAGATTTCAAGTTTATTTCACTTCTTGCTATATATTTCTAAGGAAGAAAGGAATACAATTCTCTTTTCACTCTCTCTTATCGTTTAATATCTTGGAGAAAAAGGGTTCATTTCTTTATTTATATGCCACAAAAATGTGAGGTGTAGGTGAGTACTTGGGTGAAAAAAATCTCCCATAACTATCTTACCGTTAAAAGCTGTAACACTCATTTTCAATATTGCTATAGCTTGCTACATTTCGAATATAGCATTGATCCTTTTATTGTTATAAATATACATTTAAATGCTTCTAAAACCATCCTAACATTAGTTCAAATGAAAATGTTATTAAACTGAATGTTCATTTTTGTTAAATTCTGACTGCCTAGCATAAAGCGATAATGAATAAGTCCAATTGTAAACACGTACAGAAGTAATCAGTTCAACCCTTACTGAGTGCCACATGGGTGGGGAGTGGGGCTCGTGCTAAACTAAACTAAGTTTGTGGAACTTTCTTTCAGCTTCTTGTTTTTCCACCGGCAATGATCTTCAAAAATCGAAATACATCGTCCTCTGTCTATTTTATTGAGCTATATCTACGCAATAAGCTTTTCTTTTTTCTTCCACTCTCAGTAGCCTCCCCCCCATTCCCCTTGCATCTTAGTGGCGTTTAACCTTGTTTGGGGTGGGGTTTTTGGGGGTTTTTTTTATATCCGATCGCCTACTGTAGCTTACATGGAAGATAACTTAGCTAGTTTCTCTAGGTACCGTAGACGATCATGGCTCTCCACAACTTCATGTCTCTTGTAGATCTTAATAAATCTTTGTCTCTCTATTATTTCTCCTACTTACTGTATCGCCATTCATTTACTTAAGCTCTATTTATCTGTTCTAAGAATGATAAAAAGTAAGGGTATCAGTTGTAGTGAAATGGTTAACGAGCACACATGACGCACAAACTCGACACTGAAATGAGATCAATCCGCATTGATTGTAAATTTTGAATAAAATAAGTAGCTGGGAGTGTAATGTAATGAGACTATAAGTTTAGTCTTAGAATTAAGAACTCGGCTGCTGCTACCTTGTGCCTGACCTAAGTCTACTAACGATTTGTTATGTTTTATTGAAATTGATATGCATATTACTGACTCCATCAAAATCAGTCAGGATTTTCTTGCTATGACATTTTATTAACTAATACATTACCTGTCACTTTGCTGACGACAGAATGATCAAATTTCAAATCTAAATTATGTGTTCGTTGTTATTGAGTATTTTGTCAATTCGAGTTAAAAATGCTCACTTATTCAACTGATGGTGCTATTTAAAAACACCACCCGAGTTATTATGTTAATATTTTAGTTTGTAAGATAGTCCGACAAAACTAACTATATTTATTAGAAGATATATTCAGCTGAAATACAAAAGAAGTTTTTTTTTTTTGTTTGTTTTTTTTGTTTTTTTAAATGACTTCAAGGAGCTGAATATTTCAGTTTATCTTTTCTGGATTCTCAAGGATTGTTGCCCTGGCGACACTGGTGCACATTTTAATTTCAAACAAATTAAGGGTACATCCAAGTATTCATGCTGCATTTATAATTTAATTCAATGATAGAGCTAAATATATCTCTACAGAATAATTAAAAAAAAAAAACTTTAAAATGAATTCTATTTATTATCGAACAATCTCAGGAATAAAACCTTATAATTATTTTAATTTTTTAAGTTATAAATTAAATTTGTTCTTTTCAAGCTTTATTATTTTATTACTCAGCTTAAGATAAAGATTTGTTCAAACTGAATTGAAGACAAATGTATTATTTCACTGTCATATTTCGATCTCAGTTTGCAGTTGTTTGCTTATGTGTTCATTAAATTATATAAGCACATTTCAGTCATTCACGCACAGTATTACAGATGTCCAGTCAGAATCACATGCAGAAAGGGTTTGACGGACAAAGAATCAGCTTTTCTTTCGTAATATATATATATATATATATATATATATATATATATATATATATATATATATATATATATATATATATATATATATATATATATATATATCACTTTAACAATTAGGCAAATGAATCTTATATGAATTGGACGCCAATTTTTCCCTGAAAAAACTCGACAGTCTACCGTGCGTTCAACAAGTGAAACGATGAGTCCTTGACTGGTACCTCCATAAAATAAACTAGCATTTCATCGATAACTAATAGTTTGAATGTTTTGTTTTTTAATTAATACAACAGAAAATCAATTAGAAGATTATGACAGGAAAATTTTATTTCGTTAATCTTCTAAGTGGGAAGGACATAGGTGCATTAAAAATTAAAATACTATTCTCAAACAACTGTCTAAAAGCTGCATAGGCTGAATTATGAAATTTTGCCTCATCCTCCATCTTCACCTGATATCTCTCCTACTGATTATCACTTATTTAAGCATTTTGAGATTTTCATGTGCAATAAAACATTCTCCAATAAGGAAGAGGTTATCGGAACATTTGAATTATTTATCACACATCAAAGGATAAGATTTTTTTATAGATGGGATGCTGACGTACGTTGGAGAACAGTCATTCATCGACGTGGGTCTTTATTTCAAGTAAATAAATTAGTTAACATTTCAGAAGCATTTTATTCATTTCCTATAAAGTGTGTCATTTCATGTGTGGCAACATAATATATACATATATGTGTGGCAACATAATATATACATATATGTGTGTGTGTGTGTGTGTGTGCGCGCGTGTGTGTGTGCATTGATAGGAAATATGTACTGATTGTTGTTCTCTGGTTGGAGAGAGACGATTGTAGGCTCTATCTACACAAGGATGATTGTTGGGATATCCCTTCTCTCGTCAGCAAAGTATTATCTAGGGTTTTACTTGACAGATTCGCTAATTAATTCCTATGATTTTTCCTGTTTTTATTAACCTCCTTGATCGCTGAGGCAGTTGCCCATTTCAAACGGCTGTCAAGTGTCGGTTTCAGAACTTAGGTAAAATTTCAAGTTCGTGAATATAGACTATGAATGTCAAGATGTTCTCTCGATTTGCCTGCTTATCTTTTCCTATTTCGACAGATTTGATTTGACTTAATATTTACTACAGGCATGAGAGACTACTCAAGTTGTTAGGACGTTCGTTTTCAAACTGTGAGATCTAGGTTCGATTCGCACTAGGGTTAACTTTTCAGGGAGATGACTTTCTGGTGATATTCGTTTCATAATACAAGAGAAATTGAATATACAGAACTGTTTGAAATGAGTCTATGGTTGTGCTAGCATGAATTCACAAGTCATAGTGAGTGTATTGGCCCTGTTAAAACTGTTGATTACAATAGATTATGCGCTCTTTCCCGGAAACTCTAACTGAACTCCGTTCAACATAGTTGGGATAGGTGCCTGTTGAAACACAAATGTGCCTGAGCAAACATCTGCAACAAGGATTGACTGGTCACCCTAAGAGACGGGTGTGCCTGGAAATGAGGAACTGGCCAGTAGCATAGAGCAATATAAAATAAGGTAGGATTTTTTTGTCACTCCGCGTTAACGTTCTATTAGTAAACTGGCTATGAAAAGGTTGAAACCTATTATTCATGTTAGATCATTTTTTCTAGGCTTATGAAAAATCCATCCATTTTGTATGAAATCCATTTACTAAAAAGGGGTAAGATTGGGGGCTCGTTTTGTTACGCCCTATTTCCTGCTCATTTGACGAGTGTATCTTCTCCTCTGGCAATTTTATGCAAGATATTCAGTGCCTATTAAACCGCCTTTACAGTCTGTGTTTGTTGTTAGCATTGATTGATATCACATTTTTCGGGAAAGGATTAGGTAAATTCTTCGTGAGATCTTATTTCAGCTAATAATTCCCTTGATAAATCATCTCAGTTTTGATCGCTGTTTCTTGAATTTGCCAAAAACTATAGAATGGCTCTGTTTTCAGTTTCGAAATACTCAATTTATTTCAGTTAACGAATCTGTAATTTGACAGTTGATCTCTCTAAAATGAATAAATACAAAATTTAAACAAGAAGAGGTCTTCATATCATGATCACTTTGCAGAACCCAGCATTTTATTAATAACATAAGAACTAAAATAACCAAACTACTTCTAAAATCCTAGTACACAGTAGGCAATTTACCACCCATAAACAAAATCCGAGTCACATTGGGATTTCTTCCGGTTTGATGAGCATATGGAATATACAGGGTGCCCCCAAAAACTTGACATCATTTCGTAGGCCAATAATTTTCTTAATTCTTGTTGAAATAAACTCAAATTTTCACTCGCACACAATCACCAAAGACTGTGCAATTGAAAATTTGGAAATCCTTCACCAACTGGTAAACAAAATTAGACTTGGTACCGAAGATTTAAAGAAGTCTGCTGATGCAAGGCTGAAGGATCTCGTAGACCATCATCCACATCAGCGTGTTTGGCAAGAGCTTAACTACCAACTTAACATGAACCGTGTCACAGGCGGTGCACATAGGAAACAGTTATGAAATCGGACCCATAATAAACTTATGATTTCCAACACCTAAACTGTTCAATTTTACTGAACTAGATTTAGTAGTTTTCAAGATAATTGCTTTTAAAATTATGCTAATTTTTTTTTTTTTTTTTTAGGGGGGCACCCTGTATTATCTGTGTTAAATAATTATTTATATTTCATTTTTTCTTTCCCGTAAAAACAAATCAATCAGACAATCAATTTATACTTAGATATATTGTGCTTTTGAACACATATCTTCTTCCGGATTCTTGACATATACATATCTGGTCTTCGAGAAATCTTGTGAGAAAAATATGGGACCTCAGGCTTTATGAGTTTTCAAGCAGCGAAAGTTGTGGAGAGTCATGATCGCCCATGTTCTAAACGGAACGTCAATAGAAACGTGGTTCGTTATACTCCTTAAAAACTTCTTTTATTACGCTTCGTTTAAACGATGTAACAAGACTGAATAAAGAAATCGAACATAAGTGAGGGGGGTGCGAATGTATGTCTAAAGTTAAACTCAAAACTCTATTAAGATCAAAATCCTATTGACTTTTAAAGAAACAATTAATACACAGGAATGCGTATCGGAATAACAGCGGAAATCCTTCTTGAAGAGGTAATCCTTCGTGAGAAAGGAAAACATCTATTTCGCAAAGTAATTAAAGCATTTGCTCGATTGATCTTGGGAAATGATATATTTAATGAGGCAAACACTTAAAGAGCCTTTGAATGATTGCTTTAAATGTAGGGGCAACAATTTTGATCTCTCGCATTCAAAAAACTCACTTGCAAATACTATATATATATATTAGGTTGTTGCAAAAATAATTTCGTTTTCTCACATAGTAACATATGTTAAAAAACGAAATTATTTTTGCACCAACCTAATATATATATATATATATATATATATATATATATATATATATATATACAAATACACTTGCAAATACTATATATATATATATATATATATATATTCAGAGCATTGTCCTCATCTTTGTCGCCATATTTATTACAATGTTTCGGTCTTTCGGTACCTGTCTATATTTTGAGATGAGGTCTTATGTACACTATTTACATTATTCAGACTATTATCCTCATCTTTGTCGCCATATGTATTACAATGATTCGACCATTGTACGCTCCGGACTTCTTCATTAAACATGGCACGTGGAACAGTCTACCTCAGCAAGCAAAATAAAGGGTTCAGTTCGACGTTCCAACTACCTGAAGAAGGCTGGTGCGTACAACGGCCGAAACGTTGTAATAAATATGGCGA
>OZ010577.1:134165540-134215540 GCA_963932145.1 Acanthosepion lycidas
TTTCGAAGAATTCTGATAGCACTGTGCTAAGTGACTGGAATAGTCGCGCGTTTCTCGTCAATTCGTGTGGTCAAAGTTCGTGTCCAGAAAAAAGTACCTGGTTATAATGACCATTTTCTAGACAAGCAGACATTTTTGTTTGTAAGACTGGCTTTGCATAAGCTTCCTAGCGTTTCCAAATTAAGTTTAAGAACAATAGTTAAATATTTATACATCGATTTATTGAACCATATCTGGGCCATTTTGTTCAACTACCTTTTCTCATCTTTGATCAACGTTTTGATTTGGCCATCTTTAATGAGTACAGGTCAGCTGGAACGTTCTGTTGTCGACTCCTACTTATTATAGGTGTGAGAGTCTATTAACTATAGAATAGGTGTGTTCCACTATAACCCTTTTCAAGAAATTAAAAATCATCAAATGGCGAAAATGGACATCATTTTCTCCCATTTTCAATTTTAACAAAAAAAAAATCAAATTCCTAATTCATACACGAATCGTATTAAAAGGCCCCTTAAAATTCCATCTCTCAGGAAATAGATAATAAATTTCCGTCACGTACGAAGCGAAATCCTGAAGTTTAAACGCCACCTGATGAGAAACGTTATGAACTTTTATTTCCACCCAATATAACCCCCAGATCGGTGGTTGACCTAAAAGCTAGAATTTTGAAAGTAGATTTTCAAGGCAGGTGCAACTGAATGTTTCTATTCTCATTATTTTTCTAGTCTCTAATCTAAGCTCAATAAATATCAAGATCTTTCCCTCATAGTCTCCTTAAAGAAGGATTCCTATATTTTGAAACATAATTTGCAACGTTTTTTTTTTTTTTAATCCGGACTAATCAAGAAACTAAGACACGTTTTCCTGATTCAGTGAACAAAGATCATGAGACTGAAATTTAGAAAATAATTATTATAGCGTCGTCTGCCGTAACAATTGGAATTGATATGAAACTATTTGTATTCATGAGATGGAAAAAAATTAGTTTCTCATGAATTGTATTAGATTTATACTGCATTACGAAAAATATGAACATTTTCTCTTAACGACATCTCCGTATCGTTTTATTATTTACGTAGCGTAAGACAATGAGACACAGATGGTTAAATGAGACGCGATGCGTAGTAGGGGGAAGATTGTGTTTTGCTACGCATTCAAATAAAAATTATCAATTAGGTGGGGGAGATTGTATACCATCAACATTGAAAATGGGATGAGTATCTCTGCATTCAAATTCACTATTCAAAATGTTGATTATATATTAATTCAGTGACTGAAATCTGGAATTTGGTGATGTAATAATTGTGAGTTCCAACTGGGTTCGGGAAGTACACACTCACTCAGTGGAAACATGGTAAGCAATAACTAAGCAATACTAAATAAGAACTAAACGAAGATAACAGTAGATAAATCGAGAGGATTTTAATGAAATACATGTGTTTGATGTTTTGGCACACATTATCAGTGATATTTTTTGCCGAGTATCATTAGGGGTTTTGTGTCTCACAACATCATACCCCTTCTCTACGGTGACCTAGGAACCAGTCAATTGGATATCGACTTTTGTCAGCTATACATAATATAAGGCTTCCTTAAAACAATACGATTCCTTTGGCCTTTAGAATCCAATGACGAACAACATCCAGTTCTTCTATAAAAGAAAAACAGAATGCGAACAATCTCCCCTACTTCCCGTAGATTAAATAAAGGGCTCAGTTTAAAATTCCCTGTAAGTTACCTGGATCGAAAAATTCCCGAAGAAAGAGCAACAACTAAAATAATGTGATAACAACAACAAAGACGAGGACAATAGTTCGCATGTAAATCATATATCGCAGAAATTCAGAGAAATGATTTTTGGAAATAATGAAAAATATTAAAATCCCTCACACATGAGGGAATCAATACGTATTCACTAAGCTTAGTTTATGATACAAGTTCACATATGGCACCCAGTGAGAATCGAACCCTCATCAATTGAGAATATTCAACATGGAACTCGAATATAGATTAATGACTTAATTAAAATGTCGACGTTCCAAACTACTTCAAGCGAAAGGTTAGCGAAAGGTTAAATGAAGCCGCCATTAAGATTGATAAGAGCGCTAAAAGTTATTGGATTTGACTAAACCTGTTTTCCTAAAAATTGTTTTGGTAATGAAATTTAGGATTTCTCGTGTTTATACAAATTGATTTGGATAAAACTTTCCTCATCTGGTTTGCACAATATGGCAACGCCATGGTTAGGTTTTCATTATTCTGTATAACGTCCTTTTTTTTAATTCTAGATTCGACAGTTTTCAGATGAACCACGCTAATAGATTTTGAATGAAAATGACTCATCTAGACATTTTTTGAAGAAAATGAAAGCTGACGATACATTAATCATTCCTTGAGTATATATTTAACATAAAACCATAATAATATTACATAATTCATTATTTGGCCACATGAGCTCCATTTGGACAGTAAACACAAAAATCCTATTAGTCATGAAATCTGTCAATATTTTAATAGTATCAGATTGGACTGCCTCTGCTGCAGCTGTGCTGGTCGACCACAACATATCTTTTGATGTTAACTGGCGTCCATCGGTATAAATATCTTGTTTAATGATGGACCAAATATTTTCGATGGGATTGAGATCGGGAGAAGCAGGCGGGCACACCGTGAACCTTTCACCTTGTATGCCGTAAGAGCCTAGGAATGATTGGGTGACCCTAGCAGAGTGGTCAACAAGTTTGTCTTCAATGATACCAGCCCAAAACATGATTCTCCCACCCTGTTATTGACATTGTAAACATTGGTGTCGCTCATCGCCGAAATAGACCCAACCGTCGGGGCTGTCAAGAGCCCCCCCCCCTGATTTCTTGAGTGAACAGGACACGACTGATGTCCAACGTCATGTACTTCGGAGCCCATTGAAGCCTCAAATTCTTGTGACGGGACATTAAAGGAGAAAGTTTCAAGGGAGTTCACACGGAAACTATGGTTCCGAGGTTACTATTTCTGGTGATACACGAGGAAGTCCAGCGGCAGTAAAAATGGTTTTGTTTTTCCGTGTTTCCCACTTGACATTCGGATAATATTCCTTAAATCTGTAGCTGTGACAGTCTTGGAGGTCCCACAGTTGGATCGTTTCTTCCTTGGCGAAAGATCCATCAGGACTCGTCTAATCGTGTTCCCATGACGACCTAAATTCTCCGCAATGACATGAAAAGTGGTGCCTTTAGTAATTCCCTTGATGATGACATACATTTTTTTTTTATCTTTGAGGACTTTACTAGGTCTTTTTGTTCCTGAGAGGAGAGACGCCATTACTATGGTTCATCCAAAAACTGTCAAATCTGAAATAAAAAAATTAAAAATTAAAGGACGTTACACTGAATAATGAAAACTTAACAATATTGCCATATTGTATAAATCTATCTTCGGAAGGTTTTACCAAAATCAATTCACAAAAAACTGAGAAATCCTAAATTTCGCTACAAAACTATAAGCGTAGTTCAGGGTGTAATCTACTGATAGTAGAATTGGCTGTCCGATCAATGACTGCTGAATGTT
This sequence comes from Acanthosepion lycidas, assembly GCA_963932145.1. NCBI lineage: Eukaryota > Metazoa > Mollusca > Cephalopoda > Sepiida > Sepiidae > Acanthosepion > Acanthosepion lycidas. The sequence continues at coordinate 134,169,108 of OZ010577.1, forward strand.
TCCATATAAGAAAACGACTCTCATCACGATTGCCATTAGTATTAGGTAGGTTACTAGCTGTTTCCTTTTCTCCTTCTTGCTCATAATATCTCTTATGAAGAATTAGACCGATGAAAAAATGAATTCATCAAAACGACAGGATTACTAAAATCACTTGGAATTAATAAAATGAGAGCTTTATTTTTACCTTTGCTAATCATCTTGTTTTCTCAACATAACTGGAGTAAAGGTACTGTGAGGTGGGCACTTTTTGTCATAGTATTATTCCCAAGTAAGTCTGATAGGCTTTGTCTAAAACAAAATTTGTTATGGTCTTTTTTTGGCTGATTGATTCGTTGTGGTGTAATGGATATAGGCTCGGAGTGCGAATTCGGGGAGCCGAGTTCGAATTCCAGCCATGTTCGTTAGATTCACTAACGCACAAATACCCTTAGGAAAGGAATGAATCCATCTCTTCTCCCTCCCCAGCTATGGGCTGAATAGCAAGACAGACTGGGTTCTAGCCTTTGTTAGCAACCAGTCTACTGTGGATAGAAATTACAATATACTGCGGGAAAAATCTGCCTCGTCAGTCATGTATCGAAAGATACATGATCGGCAAAGCGTGTATCACGTATGGCACTTAACTGACAGACTGATTTTACATGACAACACTTTTGGGGCTTTTTAGTGTATCATTTTGTATAGGGCACCCACTAGGATTCAACTCACTATTCACTAACGATGACCAACACTTACCCCACACGAAAGCGCGTTGTCTTCTGTCACTGTTTTCGGTGCAGCATTCTATAAATATAGTAACTTCGATACACAAAACATTATTCTCAATAATGTGCCGAGAAAAAAAAGCAGTTATATAAATGACCAATACTTTATAACATCAGATATTGTATTAAGGCTGAATCAGACAATAGCAAATATGCTAATTGTATGAATCATCAGCTTGTTGTGTTGTAGATATATTCAAACATATTGATAAGATATCTCTTGCTCCAAACTCAGATTTTATATCAGAAAGTACTGGATTCAAATCTATACCGTGATGCAAATAAAATATCGCTATGTATTTACACTATTTACATTGATCAGTCCTCATCTTTATTGCCATATTCACGACGTTTCGGCCCTTGTACACTCCAGCCTTCTTCAGCTAATATTAGTTGGAATTTCGAACCGAACACTTTATTTAGTCCACGGGGGTAGATTGTTCTAATTCCATTTGGAGATTTGAATTAACTTTCTGTCTAATATTATTTTCTTTCTTTCTTTCTTTCTTTCTTTCTTTCTTTCTTTCTTTCTAGTATGATATTTAATTTCTTTCTTTCCAATATATTTTCTTTCTTTCATTTTTATACTATTTGTTTGGACTGTTGTACTTACCTGTATTGCCATATTGTCGATGTTTCGGCCGTTGTATGCTCCGGCCTTCTTCAGTTAATATTCGTTGGAATTTCGAACCGAATACTTTATTTAGTCCACGTGTCACGCATTTGGATATATCAGCTTCAGTTAATTCCCTTTGGTAACACAAGTCTCCACGTTTTCCTTCCCTCTGCTGTGGCCAAGTATTGAACTCCCAAGTTTTTTGTTTAACTTTTACGATCTCTCAACCAACGCTTTTATCCACTGGGTCATATATCCTTCTGAGTGAAGTTTTGGGATTTATAAAGCTAATGTCTCTATTATCATTTTTTTTTTTTTACTAGAGCTAATATTAAATTTTTTGTTATTGTTTTTCTCTAATATCACCTGAAGAAGGTCGGAGCGTATAACGGCCGAAACGTTGAGAATATGGAAATAAAAATGAGAACAATTAACAAAAGAATTTTTTTTTTAATTTAACGCTAAATATATATGTAAATATGACAAGAAATATTAAATAAATAAAAAAACTTTTGCAGTCTACCTGCATTATTATTTCAAATTCACTTCTATTGGATTAATATTATTTCCTTTCGTTTTTGATTTCAGCTTAAAATTGGGACCAAAGTCTGTGTCTGAGGTGTTATGTTGGAGATATCACTTGATTGACTTCAATCTTTATGTCAGTTACTCCAAGAAAGACATTATTCTGGACAGCATTTTTGTTAATGTTATTTGGAAAACGGTTGGTAAACATCTTTCATTCATTCTTTATGGAACCTAGAGAATCTATGATCAGTTTTATTCCAACTTGTTTGAACACGACGCTGTGAGAATATTCACCCTATTTTTTTTTTTTTTACTTCATTCCACATCAAAACATACCGAATATAACGAAACATAAATTTGTTTAATGACTAAACATTTATTCATGAAAGATATTTCAAAATATTCAAAATAAAATAATTTTAATTAATGGCATTTTCTTTTACATATCAAATAGAATAAAAAAATTTTATTACCTTTTATTTTAGCAAATGCATCATGAATATAAATCTATAAATTAGACTACAAAGAAATTACTTGCAAATATTAATGAATTGATTAAATCTGCTAATTGAAATGAAAGATGGTCCCAACAAGAGAGCTGTGAAATAAAACAATCCAAAGAGTGTACTTGAAGACGTTAATGAACTGTTTAACTCTCTGTTAATTGAAATGAAAGATGGTTCCAAGAATAGAGTTGTGAAATGAAACAATGAATATGATTATAAAACGTTTTTTCCAGAAGGGAATCCGATACGTAACGTGACAAACGATTTCGGTTGTTCTAATGCAATTGCATCTAGAATTAGATTGAAGAATAAACAAGACAGTAAAAACGTATGAGAAAGAAAAAACGGCAGCTTTCAAAGTGGGACGAAATAGAACTGAAGGTAAAATGCTTTGAAAAGAGAAAATGCTCAACAAAAGAATGAAAAATAAAACGACAGAAAGAAGATTTCAAGATTTGTGAGAGAAATGTAAGAAATCGTTCTGATAAAATGGGATTTACATCAAGAAAAGCTAAAGGAAACACAGACCTGACATCTAACCAGAAGAAATGAGATTTGTAAATGCCATTTTGTTCAACTTCCGTGATCATAACTGCAAAGCAGAAATGGAAGGTTTCTTTAGATAAAGAGGAACCTCCACAGGCAGACACTGGAGGAAATAAGTTACCTCCTTCGCTGTTATATAAATAACGGTGTGGTGGTGAGGCCCATTGTATTTTTAGATTTGTATCTCGTTGGTTTGAGAATAAAGTCATTCAAAATTACTACTGCCATTGCTATTATAGTTATTTTTTAATACCGAGTAGTTTTTAAGTTGTTGTCTTTCGAGGTTAATGTTTCCAAATTTTAGATTTGCATCTGAGACTGTTGTTCAATAAATTGATGAACAATGTCTGAGAAAGGGCCAAAGAGTAAAATGTTGAATCCAATGAATCGCAATTTTTCTTATTCTCCTGTTCTCATGTTCTGCTTCCATATTGATTCTTTCACGTTTCTCTGGTCTGAATCTTTCTCTCTGGGAAATTCTTGTGATGGCTAATGTGTCTGCCTACTTTAGCTAGTGTATTTATCTTGTCCCTCGATCTTCTAATCAATACATTAATATTTGAATTATTGCCGAGTCAGATAGATTATTTGGATCGATAGCCTTTCTTAATATTTCAGAATTCTCGTAGTTCATCGAATCGACTTCAAGTTTTTCTCTCCCTACCCGATGCTAGCTCTCATATTTACTGCCATATTATTATTATTACATTATTATTGGGGTCTCTGTATTTTTGCTGTCATTCTAGATGTTATGTTAAGGCTTTTATTTCTTTCTCTTAAGTGAGTTTCTCTTTACAAGCTGCCATGTCTCATCTAGCTGTTTGATATTTAGTTTCTCATTTTTTATCTTAAGGGTGTTCGCTGATATTTTCTCGTATGTCCTCAAGTTCCCGGATTCTTTTTACTGGTGACACACTTGACATTCAAGAGTTTGTAGGAACTCAGATTTAGTTTGATTGTGAGCTGCTTTTCTAGACATATTTTATAGGCCGCTTTGGACGCTGAAGGTTAATGAAACTGTGTAGAAGGCTTTCATTATCAGTTTTATGTTCTCTGAAAAATGTCTGATTTGTTAATCTAGTCAACTTTTTAATATCTATGAAGAGCTGTTGTGAAAATTGTCTTTGGTTTAATAATCTTATAATATTGGAAGGTAGAATTTATTCCAGTGTCAAAATTTTCGATCTGATTCTCATTCTTCCCTGGAAATATCGGGCCTTTTTTTTTTTCTCTCGAATGAAGACCAATGCAAAATGGTGATTAGATTAATTCTACAGATATGAATATGTCGAGTTCTTTTAGCATCAAGTATTTGCTTTGCCTTCCATGCGTGCCTTTGATTCCTGCAGGAAGAAGTTGAATTTTTCTACTCATCCTCATTATTGTTATTGCTTCATCAGTTGAGTTCTTACGTCAATAGTAGCTAGTGTCTATACTGGAGAATAAATGATGGTAAGTTTCTTTAACATATCTTTTTAGCATTCTAAATATAGCTATTTTAATGTTTTCTAGAGGATTTTTTCATTGATTTCTACGTCTACCAGCCTTTATCTTATGTTCTGTGCGGCTGTCCCAAGTGCTCCCATAACGCTTGGAACGACTTTCATCAGGTTTCTCAGCTGTCTAATAAAATTGAGATATTTAAGTATTTCTCTCTGCCTTTCACACCAGTGATATGTCGAAATAGCAAAATCCACAATCTGATTTTTTTTTTCTTGTTTACTACCACTAAATTCCTTATTCTGGCCCTGATTGGGCGATTTGTGACAATTTCAAAATCACAGAAATCTTTTTTTTAATATGCTTTATTTCCGATTACATATTCTAGTCTTTCAGTGGATCATTTATTCTTTTATTTTTTTCTGGTCCAATTCCTTACATTCAATGTCTCATCTTTATTTCAACACTGTCAACATAATACTGTTTCCCTGCTCCTTATTTACTATTCCTTTAGTAGTAGTAGTAGTAGTAGTAGTAGTAGTAGTAGTAGTAGTAGTATTGCTTTATTATTATTATTATTATTATTATTATTATTATTATTATTATTATTATTCCATTGTTATTATTATTAGTTATAGTAGTATTCATTTATTATTATTATTATTATATTATTATTATTCCTTTATTATTATTAATAGTAGTAATAGTAGTATTCCTTTATTATTAATAATCCTAAATTGTTATTATTATTAGTAGTAGTAGTAGTATTCTTTATTAGTAGTAGTAGGAGGAGGAGGGGGAGGAGGATTAATAGTAACAGTATTCCTTTATTATAATTTTTATTATTCCTTGAGGCAAAGAAAGATTTTGCTCTGGGAGTTTTTGTTTCAGCATATTATATTGAAAGTGCATTTTTGTGTGAATGCGAACGTTGCTCATGAACACAATCTCATGTACTTCAGCTAGTGATGAGGTCTCTGAAATTTCTTTAATATATATATATATATATATACACACACATACACACACACACACACACACACATATATATATATATATATATATATATATATATATATATATATATATATATATATATATATTCTTTCCTCACATTTCATTGTGCTCCTCTTATTATTGGAATAACGACTGTGCTTAAATGTCGTGTTTTTCAAATCATTTATTTCCAGGTTATTATTATTATTATTATTATTATTCATTGTATTGAAATTTTGAGAACATCATACAGTGTCGAAATATTAAAAAAATGAATGAAATCAAATGATTCTCGTCTGTAGAAATTACAGATAACACAAGGAAAGAAAAATAAATACGTTAAATAACGAAAACTTATCTAATAATAAAACCGTATGTATTTGAAAATAACAGCTTGGGATGAAATTAAAATGAATGTTCCAGCTGAAAAAGCAAGTAACTTCGACAAATAAACAATTCAAAGCTCACAGATTCTTGTCAAACAAGATTTTATTTCTTATCACACTGTGAATATTTTTACAGATGCTTAATAGACAGTGATACAAATAAGATTTTCTCAAAAAATAATTCAGGGGTACGGTGAGTTGAAATCTCATTACGCTCTGCACTATAATGACCTTATGCCAGACTAAGCTATAATCTATATAAATAAATGCGAATGTCAGAGTGTCAGTGTGTGACATTTTTTCAACTTTACTCTTAGAAGCCGTAAACCAACATATCATAAAATTTTGGAATCATGGTAACTCCGTGAACAAATTAAAAACATTCCAGGTTGGATCCAGACCCGCAATCCTGAGATTTTGGATTCCCAATTTTTCGTGACTGCAATTGTTTTTGGCAATTTTTTACGTCATTTTTTGCAATGATTTTTATTTGTACGATAGCAAATTTTATAACGAATAATCGCAATTTATTGCGAATTCCAGTGAAAGTAACCCACGTAATAAAAATAATTTTATGTACGGAAAGTAAGGAAAAATAAATTGTTCTTGGTTAGAAATTGAGTTCGTGATTTGCGCGAATCTTAGCTTCTTCGAGGTGGGTCTTCAGAGCTCTCAGCTCACTGCATCTTCTTGCCTCTCTGTCTTCAACCCCAACTGACACTGAAACTTAACTCGAACTGATTTTCGCTTGCTGCGACTTTGCTTATATGGACGCCGACCAAAACCGGGGTGGGCTTATCGGGGTTTGAGGTTCCTTGATAATTCTCAACCCACAATCCACTTATTTGGTTTCGGTCAGGAAAATTTTATTATTTTCCATTTTTAGAAGTCTTTCGTCTTCCCACCTCCTTCTGTTCTCATATTGGTATCTCACCATGCCCTCAGAGGGTGTCAACGGATTTCCCCTCTCTCTCACAGTGGCATCTCACACATATCCCTTCAGGGGGGGGGGGCGCAACAGGCCTCCCCTCCTTCTTCACATGATTACTTCCGCCCAATACTCCTGCTATCATTCAGCCAATGGGCGCTCAGCGGCGTGGGTGTGGCCAGACTAGCCTCGGTTTAAAAAAATCTTGCTCAAAAAAAAAAAAATTTTATTTTTTCTTTCTTCTCTTCGAGGAGACCTCACACCCTAGACTCTTTTATCTTTTAACCGAATTACCTGGAATTCGTCAATTAGCTTTTCGCCATCACCAAGCGGGTGGCCACCCAGACGTACCTGCACCCCTGGCGCCATCCATTGATCCGATAAAACAGTTTCGCTATTATAGCTGGATTTCATATGGAATTCGTCAACGAGATTTTCGCCAATTATCAAGTGGGTGGCCATCTGGCGAAACACAGCCAATTTTTCATCCCGATAAAATAATTTCGCTATCATAGCCAGCCTGACGATAAACAGATGCTCCTCTCAATGATTTCTACATATAGACAAAGGCTTAACCTTTCCTTCATGGTGGTCAGCGGATACTTTTGTTTTAGTAATTCTGCGACACAGTTAATTTTTATCTATTTAGAATTCTGTCTCTGAGGTTATTTGGCCAACCTGGAATTTCCACCCGCCCCGTAACCTAAATCAGATTAATTCCAGTATCTTCCTTTTTACCTTCTCGACAATGGAAATAAAAAAATTTACCACTTTTCCTTGTCAGAAAAATAACACCGCTTAGTGTCCTTTTCGTGATGGCTTCTTATCACCTAAATTTAATTATCGCCTTTCTTTTTCTTTTTTTTTTCCCTTTTAGCAAGCCAAATAGTGTCACAGTAGAAAGCTTTATCACAAATTCATTTATCATTTCTTCTATACGACATCGTCTCGAGTCTATTGCATTTCAGAGTTTAAACCCATGGAGGATTATAAATTTAAAAAACAATATTACTTGCCGCATGCATTCCAAAATGCAGTACTCTTACAGAAATTTTTTTTTTAATTGCGCAGTGTATACGGATTACGTGAAGGCTCGTATATATCTGCTAGGATTTAACATGTTTAATATGGCGATTGTGGTATATCCAACAAAATTCGTTCTGGAAGACGACCAACTCTGAAGAATTTATGAAAGAGAATATTGAATTGGATTCTTATAGTAGCAGAGATTTGACTAAAACAAATGTCATATTTAACTGCTTACAAACATCTCAATCAAATTAGGAAAAACTTGCAACCACGGAATTCTTTTTCCCCGTGCGGTTTTGCTTGACAGTGGAATATAACATTCCACCACTTTGAACTTAGGAATGACATTGTTAGAGTTGATGAAAAATGGGTTTTGCATGTCAAGAGAAAACGAAGAAGACAGTACTTATTACAAAATAAGAAACTAGTGCCAACACCAAAACCGTTCCTCCATCCACTGAAGCCCTCGATTTGTGTCCAATGGAATATGAAAAGTTTCGTCCATGAGGAACCGATAGAATATAGGAGGACCACCACTACAAACGTTTATTGTCAGCAATTTGAAACAGTTTTTGTAAAAAGAAAATGTGTTATTTTCAATCATGACAGTGGCATATTCTCCATATACTCACCAGTTTCACATCCTCTGCAGATTGTCATTTGTTTTAATCAGTAAAACATTTCACAAATGGTAGAATATTAGAAAAAAAACAAAGAATTAGAGAACAGTGTTTCAAATATTTTTCAAAGAAAACTCGAGATTTAAAAGTAGGATCAACAATTTGCCTTTCCGTTTGGGCTACAGTTGTTGAGGATAAAGTTGCATTGGTGTTAAATGATATTTAAATACATTTTAATTAAATTTGTTTATTTATATCATTCTGGGTAAGAAAAAACATTATACACGCAGAAACACACACATACACAAACGTGTGCGTATGTGTATTGTTCCAAATTACTCACAATTGCCTTTGATAAGTTTCCGCCTGATGTTTGATGATTCATTCTATATCAGAAACTCACCAATATTAAAAGATATCCTTGTCTGTTCTATTTCATAAAATATATTTAAAAGACATATTACTCTCTAAATATTCAATGTTTAGTATATAAAGAGGAATCTGCAATGTCATTAGTCCTGATCTGGCATCTTTACTTCAGTCACTTTCTCGCGGTCTTCATGTAACTTTTCTGTGCCCTTTGTATAAATACTTTCATAGTACTTCTTCAAATGAACCTTCTTCTATGCTACTTAGACTGAATGAATTTAAACGCAGTAATAAATTGAAGGAAAGGTCTCATCAATTTACAGTTGACATGGCTAGATGTAGCCATAAGTTCTATGCTAACAGTTAATTTTCTCGAACATCTCGTTTGTCCAACTCTATTCTGTTTTTTTTTTTTAATTTCTAATCAACTTTTGATCTTCAAAAAATTAAATGCAATGTCAGTCGTTATCTTCTGTCTTCTTAATTCTTGTTCTTTTATTGCTTTCGCTTGTAAATAACGCTTTCTTTTTTCTTATATTCACTCAGTAACTTCCCTGTGCATTAGTGGCGTTATTGCCTTGCCTGGGGCGATATTAAAACCGCACCCTCTTAAAACTCAGACATAATTGCAATTTTGATCAAACATGGAGAGAGAGCGCGGTATATTCAGGTGGGATAACCTGCTGTTCTGTTTTCTGTCTTTGCATCCTGCCTGATATAAATCAGTTCCTGAATCTTCACACTCGGACGCGCATCTCGTTTGACAAAATCCATCACTCGTGCTAGTGACATTCATATTTCCAGGATCAATGTTCAGATGAATATCCTTTAAGTATGTTCCTTCGGAATAAATATCCGGTCCTTACCATTTTCAAAAACCTGTTTGAAGCAAAACCTCACAACAGAACGTTTATATCTGTTACCCTTCACCCTGTAACACCCAGTTCCTTTCTTTAAATCTTCTGATCCTAAATAAATAAAATACAAGAAAAAAAAAAGACGATTTGGGTGAAGCATCTGCATTCACCCATAAACACTTCAATCCATGTTATCTGAGAAAAATATAACCTGAGAAATATGTATCATTTTTTATTTGTTCGGCTAAGATCTAAACCCAAAGCTTTCATGTCGTTACTAAAACATTACTTTTTCTCATATATATATATATATATATATATATATATATATATATATATATATATATATGCACATTAAGCTTAACATAATCGGTCATAAGCCCATGAAAAAAGAGCATCCAGTAAAATGTGTACTCCTTGAAGTAGTAATAGTTTTACTAGATGTACTGGTAGTCTAACGAATATCTACGTAGTAAAGGAACTCGGGGAGGGGCCGAGTTCGAATTCCAGGCTTGTCTATTGAGTCAACTTTCGAACAAATGGAAAAGGTATGAATCCGACTTTACACGAGCGTAGACGCTGTTCTTTAGTCTTGGGTGGAAACGAGTCTAAGAGAAGGAAAAGTCTCACCTCGAAACCTTCAAGAACGTAAAGAATAAACTACCCCTCTACCTTTCCTAAGAATACGTCTCAATTCACCAAATATTAAAAAGGTTTATGAAGCAAGGTGTCTAACCACTGCTCTACAACAAAGAACAACAAAGAAATAAGTGATTATTTATTATATTTAGCTTATACAAGGATCCCGGTGAATATAGCATTCACTTTTTTCCATGCCCCTTTAGAACGCTAATATTCATAAGGCTCTACAAATTCCTTTTCTTTGTTACCTGTGAATTGCCATACCTACTTGGAGAGGTTTGAGATTCAGAGATTTCCTTTTCAGATTGGATGCCACTTCAAGTGAGAGATCCGAGTCTAACCTTCTATTTAAAACGTGGAGAATAGAAACAAGTTCATGCGTTTTCCAAGGCTATTAGTGCGAAAGTCATCGCAATAGTCGGAATTTTATCTCGACTTGCCGATTCAAATTTTCTTCTCCACCATGCTTGCAAATTTACCAGCGGAAACTTACTTAACATTGAATCATGATTAACGTGCCATATTCTTAAGATATTGTTGTGACCAAGTAAATGGTTTAAAAAATAACGAAGCAAGTGTTATAGATATATCGTATATTAAACAGTAAATACAACAGAAGAGTATTACACTAGTGAGTGTGTGTCGGTTGACCAGCATTCAATCTATTCGACTATTATATTTACTAGTCTCCCCACAAGGCCGAGTTTAATGCGGACCAATCCGAGCCCGTAGGCTCGGCTTAAAATTCCCCACAGACCCCGTATAAAAGGAAGTCGGGTTGCTGATTCCCGAGACGAGACTCTGTCCTTCAACAAAGCCTCGTCTGGGGATCCTCTCTGCCCGGAGGCATAGAGTTCGACCAGCATAGCTGGAACAGATCTATTCGACTGTTAATATTTAACAGAAACGAAGGATGTATCTGGCACAAAACCGACTTTACCGTGGGTTCTCCGAGCCCGTAGACTCGGCCAAAAATATTCCCTTAGAACCCGCACAAACGGGTTCAGGGACTGTCTACCTCCACGTACGAAACTTTGCCCTGCGGCAAAGCCTCGCCTGGGTTCCTCTCTGCCGAGGCAGATGAATTATCTGGTCGAATGTTCGCCCATGGCCTTCTCTCCAACTATCTTATAGTAGGCGAAAGAGTTCAACATGGATTCTTTAGAGGGAGGACACCACAACAAATATATAATCAGTGTACGTGTGGTATTTGCATTAAGAATGTTACTGGTGAGGCAATTGATAGGTTGTAGTTTGAAATTCTCCTCTTGCCAGAGATTAATAAACGTCTGTTCGCTTTATTTTGAAATCATTGGTTTCACTACCAAAATTCTCGTAACTGTAAAACATCAAATTTAAGAATTATTCATAATCATTTGTGTTACGTAAAAACTACTTAATTTCATCAAAACGGTTATTTTTTCAGTTGACTGCGAGATTAATTATGTTTCAAATAAAATGAATTCAACAATCACAAACACGTTCACATGCATTTCGTCAGGACATTTTCTTCTCAGAACAAATCTGCACTAATCGCCGATTATACCACTGCATCCAGGACTGAAACGTTTTTGTTTTTTTTGTTTTGGTTTGTTTTTTTGGGTTTTTTTTGTTTTGTTTTGTTTTAGGTTTTTTTGTTGTTGTTTTTTTATTCTTAAATGTGAATTCCTTCATTGTTATCTGTTAAAGTTGCGTTGATCAGAAAAAGGGGAATGTGAAAAATGAACGCAGTAAAATTAGGCTGGAAGATTTGCTGGTCTTTACCTGGACTTGAACACAGGACTCTAGAAGAAAAAAATGAAAGTGATAAATATCACTAGAAAAATTAAAGAAAGTAGGGTTTATTGTTGGAGAGTTGTATTTCCTGTAAGATATGGTGGTTTTCTAAGCGGAGCTTAGAGGAGGCACAAGGCTGGAAGTATGTGGCACCCAGTGAGGATCGAAATCACTACTCAGCCGTAATCTTGTTAACCATTACACCGCCTCGAGGTGCCATTCCTGCGAGATATTAAGGTCACATTTCGAGGAATAAAAAAAATAACTTGAAATTTGTTTTCTTTTTGAGTAAAATGAGGTTCACAATAACAGAATTAAAAAAGAACTTTACAAGAAAAAGTGGAAATATTTAAAATTCAATTTCTGATCTCAATGACTGGAATGATACACTGTATACAGATATGCGTTACTATATCTAAAGTCGAATTGTTTTATTTGTTTGTTTGTTTGTTTTTATATGCATGGGGAGCGGACGTTCTAACGCAAGGGTGATCAGAAAGTCTATATCTGTATTCTCAAATGTTTGAAAACTGATAGCTGGAAGCTGATTCAAGCCAGACTTTCTCATTTCGATAACTCAACTCCACAGCGTTGACGAAGTGAACTAGATAATTTCAAAGGTGTTCCTGTTGTCTAGATTAATTCTTAAGTGATGGAATGCTTACAATACCTGGAGCTTCCACCTCGGCCAGACACACAACTTTTGTTGACGAAACTGTAGTAAACGGGACCGAGACTGGCGATGTTGGTAAAGAAATAGGATTCAATGAGATGGTAACAGGGAACAAAATCAACTGCGATAAGTCTGTTAGACTTATCGTAGTTAGGCTCATAGAGAATATGGCGTCGTCTATAAAAACTTTGTTGATAGATAGAATACCCAGAATTTGTTGAGACATGGTTAAGGTGTTTCTCAGCCCTTATCAGAACGACTGGACAACATAAAAAATGAAAGTGAAAACGAAGTCACAGATTTCTTTGGGACAACAGCCGGTTCTGAAGTTGTTATGAAGATTTCCTTATTGACTACTCCAGCAGAGGTGGAATAATTTACATTTAACAAAATCAAAGAGATTATTCTAAGAAATATTTAGTCAAGGAAAAGGTTGCTCATTGCCAAATGACCATGTTCTTGTTATTAAAACAAGAATGCGAAGAACCGGTATTTACCCGACTTCCACACGAGGCAAGATATGGTACAACGCCGACTTCTATGTGGGGGGGGGGGGGTCCAAGCCCGTAGGGTCGGGCAAAAATTCCCCGTAGACCCCGCATACATGGGATCGGGTTTGTCAACCTCCCCAAACGAGACTCTTCCCTTGGCCTCGTCTGGTTTCCTCTATGTCCGAAGACAGAGAGTTCGACCTCTTAATGCTTGCTCAAGTCTAAGCGAGGAACCTATTATGATATTTCTGCACTGGCTACGAGACGCCAGCATATATTATGAATTTCAATGTTTAGGACAAGAAGAATGGTCTACTGAAGAGGAATTGATTCAATTAAAACTGACAGAAGTTATGTGCATAGATTAAAATTAAAAGCAAATGCTGTTAGAGGCCTGTGTCGAATTCATATAACAGTAAGAGAAGATTGAAAAATTCAACGAGGAAAAAAATCAACCCGAAATTATGGACGCATAAACTAAACAGAGAAAATTTTCCGCCATGACGATGTATATACAAAATTTGTAAAAAGGAAATCATTTTCAATCGGTAAAAAAAAAGAAAAATATAAAGAGTTTTGAAAAAAATAGAAGATAGTTTAAAATGGGAAAATTGATGTTTTCTTAATTCGGAAGAATAAGAAAGAAAACACCTTTATGGAAATTAATGGAATGGGGTAAATTTAAAAATACAAATTGATATTGGCAGTGATGTAAAACTAATTCCGAAGAACTTTTGGGAAGAAATGGATAAATCAAAACTAAAAGTCAATTAGACAATTGTCCTTAAGACAATTTGGTGCGTAAACACATTAGGATAAAATATGAAACAAAGAAACAGGATCGAAATTGTTAATATTGTCGCAGCAATAAATGACATGTCTTAATAGCACGTGACTAATTCAGGTTATAAATTCAGATAATCCTTAAAATGGAATTTTAAAAGAATTATAAAACAAGTTTTAAATTGAAAAGAAAATTCTGAACGCTTCATATTTTGAATCTCGCACATTTCCAATTCAATCATTCCCTGTGGTGAATATAAAGTGTAAATCATAAGATTTATTAGAATTGTTATTCTGTTCCAAACATTGAAAATATATTTATATTTATTAGCAGAAATGAAATGCTTTACGAAAATTGATCAAAAAGCGCATAACCTCAAATTCAAATTAATGATAAATTTAAGCAAATCATCACTCATCGAACTACTTAGATAGAGTCGTGTGCCTTATGAATGAAAAGAGCAAGTGTCATCATTCAAGACATAACAAACATGTATATATAATAAAGAGGGGATATAAAAAGATAATATATAAAAAATGATGTATGTTTGGGTGCAACCAATGAAAGAAAGGTTGAAACAAAAAAAAAGCAGGTCTTAAATAGACAAAGTTTATCTGGAAATATTGTTAACGAAAATAAATGTGTATTTAATTGTGAAAAAATATTATATTTGGGTACCAAATTTCAAAAGAAGGAAGTTCGTAAAACCCAAGTTTGACACAGAAAATATTAAAGGTATTTTCTCCTCTCAATAAAAAAAGAATCCTTTTTGGGTTTAGCGATGTTTTATAGTAAATACTGTGATATGGCCCTTAATGCTAACTGTTAAATCAAACGTATAATCAATTTAATAAGAGACGCTCTTGTTTCTCCTTCCGCGCATCTTCTTTTTTTTTTCATTTTACTATCTGGAATGAGTCGTGTTTCGGCGAAAAAATGTCAGGAAAGAAATTTGGGGTCGCTTGAGAACAAGCAGAATTACGTCTTAAGAAATAACAGGAAAGGAATTTGGCGCTGCTTGGCAACAAACAGGGTGACCTCCTAAGAAAGTGAGTAAGAGTAAGACAACTACGCTCACTTGACATGCATCACAAAGTCATATTTTTCATAGAAAATTACGCGAAAAGATGTCACATTAATTACAGTTGTTAGTAAAAATTCCATGTCAGCAAATTCTTGGCCCAAGAAGAACACCGAGTTATGTATCTTTCGAGAGCATTAACATCAACCGAATCTAATTACTCAAATATAGAAAAAGAAGCTCTAGTTATAGTTTGGAGCACTAGTAGAGCTCTTCAATTTTTATTGGGTAGAAAATTCTTGTTGATATCTGACCATAACCCCCTAGAATTCATTTTTAACCTGAAGAAAGAATTACCAAAAGTTACATCTTCCAGAATATTAAGATCAGCCATAAAGCTAATGGCTTTTGATTTTGATATCAAATATGTAAATGGAAATGCTATTCCGCAAGTAGATGCATTATCCAGATTATATTTTAAAAGAGCAACAAAAAGACAGTATATTAGAAAAGATGGAAGATGAATTTTTGCACTGGGTAGAAACTGACATTCTACTGATAAATCAACTTGCCTCAGAAACATTACAGGATCCAATATTAAGTAAAATTGTATGTAGAATATAAACTAATAAATGGAATAACTGTTCAAAATCTGAAAGGCCATACAAAGAAATTAGTCATAAGTTAACTGTAGAAAATGATGTATGTAATGAAGATTTAATAGTACCAGCTGAAAAATGTAGAAAATATGTAATAAAAAGTATGCATGACGATGTGCAATGTAAAATTACAGCTACATGGAAGCATTTGGAAGTAGAAGCATGGTAGCCTGAATAGGCATGCAATGTTGAAAATCAGGTACACAAATGTCTGAAATGTGCTAATGTAAAAGATCTTCTCCAGATTAAATTTCCAACATGGCCTAAGGAGACAGAATCTTGGCCTCATGTTCATATGGACCACGCATACCTTAACTGTATAGGATTTTATTTTTATTTTGGTTGACTCTTTTACTGGCTGGTCGGAAGTTTGTCGCGTTTACGATAGGAAAACTAGTGTGATAATGCAACTAATACGGGTATTAGTTGCTAGATATAATGTACCTAAAACATTAGTGTCAAATAATACCAAAGAATTTTGTGATTAAATTTCTTGTTTAAGGAAAATTGCATGTATCCCATATAAAATCCCTACATCATGAAATAGAATTTTAGAAAGAATGGTACTGACTATAAAAATAAGATTGAGAGCATTTTCTCTTCAACAAGATGAGATTGATAGTTTCTTACTAAGATTATTACTTAATTGCAGAACTATACCACGTGCTGACAGATTAGAAAATATCTGTTTGCATTAATGGGAAGACACATTAGAGTACCATTATCCTTATCATTCTCAATTATACAAAAGATGTGGTACAAAAAAAATAGAGAATTTGCCCCCGAAATGGCGAATTTTATAATTCCGTAGAGACACACTACAGCAGTAATGTTTAAAAAGAGCAATAATGTTCTTTGCTCATGTGATCAAATAAGAATACGAAAGTGAGTGGAAATTTAGCTAGAAAGTCAGTCGAGGTCAGACCCTATAAACCAAAGGGGGCGGAGGTGTACTGAGCAGTCAAAGGAAAACCAAGACAGTTTGGAAGATTGAAGCATCGTTGCTGAAGAACAAGACTTCATCAACAAAAGGAGACAGATCTAGATCTCCTATTGCGAAACTTACACACAGATGGGGAGAGAAAGAAATTACAAATAGACGAAGAAGCTTTAGATCAACGATGGGCAATGGTACTTGAACTGTACAGCCAATACTGATTGTATACAATTTCAGACCCTCCCGGGAATATCATACCAAAGAGTTTAGCCTCTTCCCAATCTATTCCATTTACACTGATGAACTGCTTAAGATGCATGATATCGCTCCGGTCCCAACATCAACAGCAAAAGAACAGTCCAAGGTACGAACTATGTATGGAGATGGTGGAAATGAGGCGTATAAATATATCTGTCTAGGTCAGTCAGTTATGTGCCATGTGTGATACACGCTTAGGCGAACATGTATCTTTCGATACATGACTGACGAGGCAGATTTTTTTTCCCGCAGCAGTTTGCCATTTCTTTCTGCGGCTATAGAAAAATGAGGATTTATACATTACCCAAGGGGGTTTTAGCACGTAACGGATTCAACTGGAATCTCAAACTCGGTTTTCCGATTCCTCAATTCGAACCGTTATCCATTGTTCCACTATGCTTCCTTCTAGTCTTGGTTGTGCACTAAAATACAATAAAAAAAAATAGGATACAGAAATTTTAAGCCGCAGAGGAATAGGGAAATATATTAATATATAAATAAATGTCATTTAGAAGCATAGGAACGAGTGTTGAACTGCTATATAACTTCTATATTGCAATAAATGTTGGGCAGAGATAAAGAAAAGACCTGAAATAGTAGAATTGTAGTTCTGTCGACGAATACAGGGAATACTATGATGGGGATGTTCAGTAGTGAATGCGTCTTAAGAATTAACAGGAACTAAATGAAAACTTATGTTAACAGCCCGAAAAGGATAGTTGAACATTTTGGATCACATAATACAGAAAGAAAAGCCCCCAAAATACTTACAGGTCATAATGGAGAGAAGAGAACCAAAGTGAAAGAGTGATTAACATATTTGACGATATAGATAGGAATTGTCAGCAATCATAACATAAATGACTGACCTAGACATATATATATATATATATATATATATATATATATATATATATATATATATATATATTGTTATGTTCCGGTTCCTTGTACCATGGTGATAGGTAGAACCAATAAAGAAGAACTCGAATACGTATATGGAATAACACAGATATATTACAAACAAGAATATATACAGAGAGGTAGAAAGTGTTAGTACGAACAATCAGTTTTAGTAGTAATTGTCGGAACACGACTCTGTTTCGGCCTGCCTCTGACTCGACTGACTGACTAGCTCTGACTGACTGACAGACTTCTGACGGACCTCACTCCAGACTACAGACTGAACGGTATTTAGTCACCCAACTCACGAGGGCATCATGTGGCACAAGGCCGGTTTAACGTCGGGTTTCCGAGCCCGTGAGCTCGGGCAAAAATATGTCCTTTGAACCTGTATAAACGGGTTCAGGGTCGGTCTACCACCTCCAAAGAGACTCCGCCCTTCGGCGTAGCCTCCTTCGGGTTCCTCCCCGCCCGTAGGCAGAAAGTTCAACCGATCAGACGATCAGCCGGTCGCCCGACTTCGGACTGAACTCCCTGCTTCCTCTTGAGGCGCAGTATTTATTACGTATGGAATAGTCGATTATGTTATTATGGATAAGGTCCCATAACATATATATATATATATATATATATATATATATAAAAGGCAGGATGTGTGTGTGTGTGTGTGTGTGTGTGTGTGTGTGTGTGTGTGTGTAACGAATGCACAGTCGCAATTTTCGACGGATTTGCACCAAAATTTACATGCACATGCTCCAAGTTAGCGGAAAGTCCAAGACCGACTTTGCATTTCCCAACTCCCATTGATAGTGGAAATAATCGATTTTTTCATGCTTCTATGTTTTTCATGTGGTTTGAGGCCATTTTCTACTGGCCAGAGTGAGAGCCTATAGCTGACTGCCACGAATAGGTAGGAAGATTCTCCTAGCCAGCGTGAGAGCCAACAGCTGACTGACACGAATGTTAACTAGCATGCAAAAACAATCGATAGCTGTGGGAAAAATTTAAATCAGCATGATACTTTACTACAATTGTCTCATTCCCTTGCTTAAACTCAACGTTGATTCTGATTCCGCAGAACTGGGTTCTTTTTGTGAAAAAGTATTTGTTGTTAACATTCTTTTTTCATTCGGTTTTTCCAGTTACGAGTCCTTTTTTAAAGCTGATCGTTTGGTATTCATTTTGTTTAGTTCTTTTTTCGTAACAGATTTAATGTTTAGTATAGAGCTTAGAAAAAATTCGCAGTGTGAGATAGGCAAGAAGTAAGGCATGTAGCAACATCAGCACGGCAAAGGTCACTCCTTTAAAGGCAAGGAAGGGCAAAAATATTTAAAGTCAAGTGATAGCGATTGCTGTATGAGTCGTACGATTTTTTAATCAAGCACGGGCAACGCCGAGCCATGCTGCTAGAATATATATATATATATATATATATATATATATATATATATATATATATATATATATAGTGTGTGTGTGTGTGTGTGTGTGTGTGTGTGTGTGTGTGTGTGTGTGTGTGTATGTATATATATATACACCTCATTTCCACGATCTCCATACATATTTCGTGCTTTGGACAGTTTCTTTTGCTATCATATCTTCACATTAATTTTTAGCCATTTATGACTTTCCTCTACTTTCTTTGCTTAGAAGTTCTCTCAGTCTTCCTACTTTTGCCGCTTCGCCATCAATAAATCCTTCTACTCGTAGGATCTCTTGATGAATCGGTCAAAAAGCTTATACTTTTCGTCGCAGTTTTTCTAAATCTTCTTTATTCAATTATCTGATTCTCTATCCACAAAAAAAGGCTGTTTGTTTCCAGAAAAGGTCATGGATTTTTTTAATATGTTCCTGGTGTAAATGAATCTTTTCTAATCTTTCAAGTAGCTATTCGTGTTGTTTCCTGGTTTCTTGGCTGAATGGGTACACAAGATGACAATAAATGACTTTGAGATATGTGTACGAAATACCCGCCTTTTGCCTCGAAATAAGTGCTCTTTCTATCGAAGTTAATTTTTTCTTAATGTTCTCTTGACCCTGAAAGGCTGACCACTGAAATTCCGAGAGTATCGAGAAAATAATTTTCTCAATTACTAGTAAGGTGGCCAGGCAAGATGACTTGATAGAGGATTTATGTCCGACAATAGATTAGCAATCCCTATAGTGTCGGAAGCACAGATTGAAATGTCTCACTAGCGGTAAAGCATAACCTGTCTTATTTTGATTATTTTTTTTTTTTACACTCCTTTATTTTTTTTCCTTTATTTTCTCACATGTTTTCTTATTTGACCAGTTAATTTACGTTTGCCTTATTTTATATTGTCACGGAATTCATAGTAGCGCAGGTTTGTAAATATATTTCGCTTCAGGAATTTATTTTAAAATTATAAGAATCAATTTTATTTTACTGAATTCAATATCTTTTTACTCATATTTTCGGATATGTATCATTTGTAGTGATTTTACAAGCGTAGCTTAGATGCGAAGCACTCAGTGAGAATCGAACTAACTACTCAGTCGTAATTGATCTAACGAGACAAACTTGCTAAACGTTACTCTACATCAAAGTTCTTCCTTGTATTATTTATATTCAATAACTAATTTCTATTACGACTGAAAAATAATAACATCGATAGTACATAATTTAAAACATATTTCAGCATATTTTTCATTTTCATCAAGTTATTCTGGCTTCAATTTCTAACAGCTCCTAGGTCGAAATCTATGATGATGTTTTGAGGGATAAAAATTAATTAGGTCCTGTTTATTTGTTATTTTTCAGCAAACCATGAAATCTAATTTGTTATTGTTAAAGATTAATTGAATGCCTAGAAAAGATAGGATACTATTTGTTTCTTCTTCGTATTCAAATTTTATTGTACGTTTGATATTCAGGGTTTTTTTGGGGGCGGGGTGTATAGTGCTTGGTAGTTTGTTTGTTTTTTGTTTGTTTGTTTTTTGGGGGTTTTTTTTTGGACAGATATATTAATAAAACAGATACAAAGATAACGTCTTATTATACTGACAAAATCTTTCAACCCTCATTGCTAACCCCCACCGTTTCATTTTTGACAGCAGACAAAAAGCATACAAATGACTAAAAATATACACGTCCTGTCAAGAAAAAAGACTAATTTTGCTGATGTCTGACACAGAATTATATATGCAGAATCTCTTAGAGTAGTAAAGAAAGGAAGAAAAAAAAGGATTATCATCTGCATGAAAACTGAAAATTTGCTCATCAGTAAGAGAAAACGTCCAAGATGCGATTTACGAATTGAAGGCAAGTAAAGAAGTTTAAATATCTAAGATATGTGGAAAGGGACATGGAAGAAAGGTTTGTAGCGATTGAAGTTCTTGCTTAACAAGGTCTTTGAAGAGAAGAACTTCGACAAAGATCAGAAGGTGGAAGGACAGGTGATAAAGCAAAGGAAGTATACACAGGAATACACAAACAGTGCACGTTGTCTGTGGTGGTTGTGCGGTCCGAAACAGCAAGTTCCGTGCCATGCAACACCCTTACACTTTCCTGCAGGACATCAGAGATGGAAGATGCGACAAACTCATCTTACAACACGTTGTTATCTTTTTATAACTAAAATTAAAACTACATCCTAAACCACGAAATACATTATATATATATATATATATATATATATATATATATATATATATATAATTAATAAAATTGTAAGATATAAGCTGAAAATCATGTGTTATATTTATCCTATAAACATCAATATAGACTAATGATTTAGCTAACAAAAGTCGATTAATACAAATTTTATTGATCTTCTTCTTAAAATGTGACGTCTATATAATGCATATATATATATATGTGTGTGTGTGTAAGTGTGTGTGTGTAAATCTGTATGAAAGGATAATGGCGTAAGAATATGTTGTATGTTTTGTTATCGCTCATTTTCAGAGGCATTTAGCAACTAACCAATAACAGTATATATATATATATATATGTGTGTGTGTGTGTGTGTGTGTGTGTGTGTGTGTGTGTGTTGCGATTGTTTGTGTGTGTTTGCGTTTGTTTGCGTGAGTGGGCCTTTTAAGACCCTAGAATATAAATTAACAGCCTCTCAATCTCAGGTATATTATTTCTATAGAAATTTGTTCATTCTGATATTTTTTTCTTATTTTCTATCCAATTTTACTTGCTGTTCTAAAAACATGAGTCCTGAATTTCAGCAACATTTGCCGAAGTAATGATCTCTTACGAATGCATTTGGAAATTATTGAAAGAATTGAAAACATCTTATTTTAGTCAAGGTTAAAGGTTCAATCTGCAATGAATATTGTAAATGTATCGACGACAATTACTGCCAATCACCATGGAGTCAACGGGAAAAATTGTTGTTCTCGTATCGGCATTTAATAGGCTAATTTCACACCGGGGTATCTTTGTGTGCTGGCAAGAGAAAAGAGCCAGTAAAGTGTCTTGATTTAAATCGAACAAGAGAGTGAGAGGTAAAGACACTCTATAGACTCGAGCTGAGAACAGGAAGCGGGGGAGGTATATAGGAAAACGCGGGGAATGAGAGAAGCGTGTAAATGTTAGAACTGACGTCCATTGCTCTAGAAGGATTTCACGGTAAGAAAAGGGAAAAATAATATTGGAGATGAAGGAAATATAAAAAAAAAACACATAAAGTTACATAAAAATCTAAGCAAAGAAATAGATATCTAATCGTTGAGGACAAGGAAAACATAAACACGTAGTAATAATGGCAATAAAAAGAATGGTACCAACATTTGGATTTCAAGCGAACTTGAATCGTCAAATTTTCAATGCGGATTTTCTAAACTGGTAAGGTAAATCCGCGTTAAAGAAAGAATTTAGTTGATAACTCATGTAACCCGAAGAAAAAATAATGACATAATCAAGATGTTAACATTCAACACCACTTTAAATAAATGTTTTCGGAAGGAAAACCCCATCAATACTGGAAAGAGAGATAAAAGCTACTGCACATGAGAAACATGTTTTCCTAACAAAAAAGTGTTTTAAGAGAAATATTTTACAAATTTCAACCGAAAATAGTACTGGCTCTTCGATCAATGAATGACAAAAAAACTGTATTATGGATTTTTATTATTGATCATTACTAAGTTCAGCTTAAACCAGAATAAGTTACCGCTCTTATTTTCTGCTAATGCTGTATAGGAACATCCGTATTTACAAAAATTGGCACGTTTATACAAATACACAAAAATAATTAAATTCTTACAAAAGGCTTACTACCATTCAGCGACCACCAATATTTTAAATAAAGTTACATAAAAATCCAAGTAAAGAAAAAGAAATCTAATCGTGTCAATATCGCCTAACTGCTAAGTTTTATTGCATTCTTATTTTACGATTTAGAGTAGATTTTCTTTAGCTAGTGTTTCTGTTTTACAAAAAAAGATTAATGATTTAAATTCTCCAAGGGCTTTTGCTTATAACTAATATAAAGATAATTCGCTTCATAATAAATTTCTCGAAATTTCATAAAATTAATTAAGTGGTGGGTAAGAGATGTAAAAAACAATATTTTTATCAAGATTTGAAATCCGACAATGTGTTTTTCACAGCAAAAAAAAAAAATACAAAAAACAAAAAAACGCTAGAATTTCCTCTACTTATTTATGTTCACCCGCTGACGTAAAAAAAAAGAAACACAATTTTAACCAGAATTTGCGAAGTTCTAAAAAACATTAAAAAAACATAATTTAATAATAAAAATCATGTAGTCTTTCATCTTTATAACAACAAAGATTCCGGCAACTTTCAGGTGATTCTTTACTTCCGGAATGTCGAGCCCTCGGCAAAAGGCAAAAGGCATTCTGCGTTCTCGTGTTCGCAAAGACAAATACGTTTTTCACAGTGCAGCGTGCTTTTTGAAGACAATTCGACATTAATCCGGCCTCTACTAAGAACATTCGACGGTCGTTTAAACAGTTTCAAGAGATTGTGTGTCTGTGTAAAGGAAAAAGTCCAGGACGTCCACGAGTTTCGGAGGAACAAATGACGAGAATCCATGCTGCTTTTGAGGGTAGTCCATGGAAGTCCGCAAATCGAGCTAGCCATGAAATTGCGATCTCTCAATCCACTATCTGGCGCGTGCTAAGAAGACCTTTACATTTGAAACCTTACAAACTAGGCCTCGTTCAGGTACTTACCAAAACTTTGCTTTTCGTGCTTGGTCTGCGAGATCACCTGACCTTACCATGTGTGATTTTTTCTAGTGTCAATATGTAAAAGATGGCGTTTATATTCCACCGCTACCCACTAACCTCGATGACCTTGAACATCGAATAACAACAGCGATCAACTCAGAGATCAACTCAGTGGCTCGTAATATGGTGATAAGCATCTGGGAGGAATTCTCTTCTTGCATTGATGTTGCTCGTGCTGCAGGTGGTGGTCACGTTGAACACTTGTAAGACAAGAAATAAAAGTTGATTGTGAGTAGAATACTTTGTGATTTGGCTGGAGTTTTCTATTGGTTTTCCTTATTAAAATATTGCGTAATGAAATTGGTTCATTCTTTTTGAATAACCATATATATATATATATATATATATATATATATATATATATATATCCGAGACGAAAAATATCCTTTTTTTAAATGTGTTATTGATAACGAATACAAACTTGTGGAGCGTGCAGTCGCAACTCGAAGGTTGAAATTTTTTAAAATTTAAGTGAGTGCGGTTTTTGCTAATATGCCAATTTGAGAATTGTTTTGTTGTAGGCGCTTATCAGTCAATGTAGCATAAAGTAAATACTTCAATCAGTAGAGTAATATCTCAGTTGTTATCCCGAAAATTTGCACGTCGGATCAGTTCTTTTAAATCAGATACGTAGGGCCGTTCAATTTATATTACAATGAATCATTCATATCAGAAGTAAATTAGTAAAATTAAAGATATAAAATGGTGAAATCCATGAGTGATTTGTAGGTTAATGCATCTTTAAAATTTAATTATATATATATATATAAATATATATATATATATATATATATATATATAGGTTTGGTTTGGTTTGGTTTGTTTTACGTCATATCAACCTCAATGGGTTATTTAATGCCGACCAAATTTTTATTGCTGGTAATAATTTTTACATTTTCATAGTGTTTTGACCGCAATTTTGTGGTTAACTATTTACTTATAGCTGGAACCCTAACAAGTGCTATCACCCCGGGTCAGGATAGGCCTGGGAACACCAGCAATTAAGAGGTGGTTACATGCTCCGCAAAACCTCCTGATCAGCGGCCTTGCTGTTGGATGTAGTTTATCGTCTTACCCATGACGTGTGTATGTATATATATATATATATATATATATATAACGAATAAACATAAAAAATATCTTTATATATATATATATATATATATATATATATATATATATATATATATATATATATATATATATATATATATATATATATATATATATATATATATATATATATATATATATATATATATATATATATATATATATATATATATATTATGTTTATTCGTTCTTTTTATAGATACAAATATTTAAGTAAATGCTTAAGTAAATTATTTATAATAAAAAGTATTAACGACATTTACCAGACTGAAGGCCGAGAAATTTTCATAGAAAATATTCGTGTTCCGATAGGAATCGAACCTGTATCCTATACGGTTCCTGTCGGAGGACGCATATGAAAATTTCTTGCACATTCAAGCCAGTAAATGTCGTTAATACTGTTTATTATAAACAGAGCATTTACTTAAATTTTTGTATCTATAAAAAGAACCTATAAACATAAAAAATGTCTTAAAATAATTGTCGAACTTTTTCCATTTCATATATATATATATATATATATATATATATATATATATATATATATATATATATATATATATATATATATATATATATATATATATATATATGTATGTATGTATGTATGTATATACACGCCAATCTCACATATGTGCTTGCATTCAGATAGAAGAGTGTAGAGTGTAAGGATCATAGAAATGTGTCTATGAAACAACTTTAACTGATTCATTGTTTCAACTGTTGTGCTCTGCTTTCTCTTCATTTAACGAAAGAGAACATTTATTTCATACCCCAATTCAACGCTCTCTGTTGCCCCCCTCCATCACCCATCTTCGCACTGTGCAGGTAATATTAATACTATTATTCTTATCGTGTATAATTAAATGTATTTCAAGTAGGTTACAGAACATTCCCATTGAAACAAGCAAAACTGACAGTGTCGTATGGTCAGATGAATTGCCTTTCTCGGTCTTCTGAGCAGACCGCTGAGATCGTATGTGAAGCAGACCTTATCAAATTACGGGCCATCTTGTAGAACGCTATTAACGAGTTCGATCCTCACTGTTTGTAGCATTTGGGTTTTGTGCTAAAGTTAAGATTGGTATCTACTTTGTATCGCTCTTGGATAAAACATTTAAATACTTTGCTTCATGTTGATATTGATTGTAGGAAACAATTTGTTTTGAATCATGAAAGGAAACAGTAAAATTTTAGACGTTTATGATTCTGACGCTTCACGTTTTCCGAATCGCATGATTATACTGGAAAAAAAGGCTTTTCATAAGTTTAGATTGCGATATGAGTCTAATAATGCACTTCATTACGCTCAAATTATTCAAAATAGAAAAAGGATTATAACAATTTTTAATGCACTGAAACCCCTACATTTTCATTTCAGCTCTCTTTAAAAAATAAAAAAGAAAAGAAAAAGGAAAAAATTACTAATTAAAAAGTTTTTTTTTCTCTTTATCTTTAAAAAGTGTTTTTCTTTTTTTCTAGCTACATTTTCAGGGCGTCACTAAATGTTTCAATCGTATATTCTTCAGCTCTTCACCTTTTGAGTTTCGACATTTTTTTTTTATTTTCAGTCTTGCCTTCTCTGAATTTCTTTTCTGTTTTTTCCCAATCTTTTTTCCAATCTTTTTTCCATAAGCTATAAATTGATCGGCAGTTTTAATACAGCTCTATTCATTAATGTTATAAGAAAGAAGTGATTTATTTTCATATCAATAATGCATTTTTTTAAATAATATTCTTTGAAAGGTTTGAGCTGAAACGTTATTTGCGACTTTTCTCTCCTAATGAACAACAAATGGTCAAGTTTCAGATGCTCTCAGGATAAATTTTTGTCTAAAAGTGCAAACTCTTGTAAACATGGCCTTGGTAGTTAGAATGTCGTCAGAATGACTTTACATGTCATTGTCTGTGTGCGCCGCCTGCAAATTTCATCATCAGCACATGACAATTCACTAAGCTTAGTTTGACAGAAAGCCATTTCTTTATCAAAATGTCAACAAAGGTTCTCTGCTGAAATCTTCTTACTGCCCTGCCGAATGAAAATATTTACTTCATCTTCCCAATAAAACGAAATACAGCTTCTGAGAAATACTACTACTCTTTAGTCTCTGTCTGTCTGTGCGTCTATTTCTTTCTCTCTCTCTCTCTCTCTCTCTCTCTCTCTCTATCTATCTATCTATCTATCTATATATATATATATATATATATATATATATATATATATATACATATATATGCGTGTGTGTGCGTGCGTGCGTGTGTGCGCACGAGCGTCTGTGTCTATCGATACGTATGTGTGTGTGCGTGTGTGTGTGCGTGTGTGTGTGCGTGTGCACGCGGGCGTGTTTGTGTCTATGTATATGTGTATGATGGACACCCCGGTGCGGTGTAATGATTAGCAAGCTTATCTCGCTAGAACATTTACAACTGAATAGTGAGTTCGATCCTCACTAGGAGCCCCATATTTTCGGCCTTGTGCCACATCTAAGCTACACTTGGAAAATCACTGTCTATACGTGTGTGTGCGCACGCACCTGTGTTTGTCTATCTATATGTGTGTGTGTGTATGCGTGCATGTGTGTGTCTATCTATACGCGTGTGCGTGTTCGCGCGCGCGCTTCGTGACCCTACCCCCCGGGTTCAAACGATCAAATCTCTCAACAACACTTTATCTTTATAATACATTTTCTGTCATTCATTTCTTTAAACTCAAGTCGGTTACTTGCTGCTTTTTTTTCTTGTTTCTCGTGTCTTCAATGTTTCCTATGAGTATTAAATTCTTGAAGACTTCTCTCCTCAGTACGATTCCCAAAATTTTCGACTCTCTCTGATTGCTAGCTGATACCGTTCGTGTTTATTTTATCATTCATCGAAAGAAATCCATCTGTGTCATTTCAGATATTTTCTACATTCAGTACTGTGTACGATTTTGGATATTGCATAGCAGTCCAACAGTCACCATAGCTTTTAATGATATATTTTAGAGTCATTGAATACCTTTTACCGTTTCTGAAAGGCATAGATTCAAATTCTCCTTCGTATTTCTCTGTCAAAGTTTCAATCGTCTATTAATACAATAATCTGGTAGTTAAGTTAATTTATTAAATAACATAAAAAATACGTTTTTTCCCTTTTGATGACAACTGTGTAATCTGCCAACTTACGCTTAATGGCTTGTGTCACTTGATGGCGTGGGCGATCGTGACTCTCCACGACTTCCTATCTTTCGTAACTAAAATAAAATTTCCCTCTTTACTATATATCCCTGTTCATATCCTTCTGTCCATTTCGTTTGGTAGGTTACACTTTGTTTCTCCTCTTCTTGAATTCTATATATCCCGTGAGTGTCAAATTCGCCAAGCCATCTTTCAACATTGAAAATAAAGAAATTCGCGTTGAAATACCGGTCCTCTTACAACCACTGAAGTTAAGCAACGTCGAAACAGGTCAGTACCTTGTTGGGTGACCGCCTGTGGAATGTCAGATGCTGTAAGATTGGACGTGCGGTTGATGTAATATATAACTGCTCAGAATTGGAAATCGGACAGCCGAGATCTAATTCCAGTTGGAATCATTATATTCACTTACACAGAAATAGCTTTGAGAACGATAAGAATCCACCTATTCCCCCCAGCTATGGATTAATTAATAAAACCTGCATCACTAAATCATTCATATCCTAAAAGATCTTAAAATTTAAAAATAATTTCTCGCTTTAAATACCCTGCTGAGAAATTGTAGAAAAAGGAATTAATCAAGTTATTCTTCTTTTCAAACGAGGAGTTTTGAATTTCGCCTGATATATTCCACTTTTTAAAACTACCGATGAAATAGAAACGCTATGTCACCCCTCACCAAATATCTTGTGAATGCAAAAGGCTTAAGTATCGATTTTCCCCGATCATTAATATAGATCATTAGAAATTGAGCGACATGAAAAAATTAGTATGGCCTTATTTTTTAATTGTGCAACTTATCTGGTGCAAAAATAATGTCGTTTTCCCACATATGTTACTATGTGATAAAACGACATTATTTTTGCACCAAACTAATATTATTATTTATTATGGTAAAAAAAGATTGGTGCAATACAACCTCACTTTTTCTATTCCTATCACGTGACATTTTTGCCAGAATTTGCCAGATATCTGTTTTTTTAATATATACAGGTATACAAAGTTTTCTTTTAGTTTTTTGTGTCTAGATCAGATTTTAAAATTGTTTTATTCTATTCGATTGTTAAGCATTTTCCTGAACAAGAATAATCGCCCTGCGTACATTTGTAATCAAACATTTATGCAAAGGGATTTCGTCATCATTTCACCCTAAGCAAGGCAATAAAGCCACTAAGATATCATGTGTTACTTAGTGTGGTTAAATATGAGAAAACGTAAAATATTATTACGGAGAGAAAACAATAAAAAACAGGAATTAAGAAGATAGAATATAATGATTGGCATTACACTGAAATTCTTAAAGAGCAAAGTTAACTGGAAACCAAAAGTCGGAAGAGACTTCCACACGCGAGAAGTGCGAGGGAAGAAGCTGTTAACGCAGGATATTATATCTAGACAGCTGTAAAATAACGATACCTTGACGCCAATCTTGTACTGTTTAAATTAAATTAAGGAGTGCATCTGCGGGAATATTGGTAGCAGTTTTATGCCGTAATAATCATAATGGTATCGGATTCAGATGCCATGAAGCAACGAAGCCAAACGTTTTGTTTCAAGACTGCAATGAATGACACCAACCTGGTACATGTAATATTATGTCTGTGTATCCGGGAACATCTTTGATCACTTATGAGGCTGATTAGATTTTCCATAGGAGGGAGAAGTGGTAAGAGTGAGAGAAGCGACAGAGAGAGTTACAATGAGAGAAAGAAAGAGGGAAGGTGATTGATATTTGAAATGCCGAACTTATTTGCGGGTTAGAGAAAGGAAAGCAAACGCTTCATAATGAACATGATAAAATGTTTCGTCTTGTTCGTTATAAAATAAGTCATTAAAACATGAGGAATGAGACGTTCATGCTAAAGTAGAGAGGGATTGTGTGTCTTTTGTATTCAATAATCGCATTTGCCTGGCTGATCGTCTTAGCTGAATTACCTTAAATCGCGAAATAAAGTGGACTCTAACCAACCTACTATTTCATTTTATGCTAAGAACCTTTGAGAGTGTGTGTGATGGGTTTGGTTTGGTTTGGTTTGTTTTACGGCATATCAACCTCAATGGGTTATTTAATGCCGACAATTTTTTTTTATTGCTGGTAATATGTTTTTCTTCAAAAATCAATATCTGGGAATATTCTTCCATGAAGAAATCGATAGCTGGTCATATTATTTTCCAAAGAATGTATAGCTGTTTGTATTGCTGGTAATTTTTATTTTATTACAAAGTATTTCTGGTATTAAAACCTATTTTTACACAAGTTTGGGAGTCAACTATTTGTCCATGGCTGGGACCCTAACAAGTGCTACTACCCCGGGTCAGGGTAGACCTAAGAAAGCCAGCAATTAAGTTCCACGATCCTCAAAACCTCCTGATCAGATGACTTGCTTTTGGGCGTAGTCTATCGTCTGACCCAGGACGCGGATGTAGTTTATCGCCATACCCAGGACGGGTGTGTGATGTGTGTATGTGTATATATTTGTGTGAGTGTGAGACCTCAATACCACTGCAAGCATGTCTGTCTTGTGTGTGTGAGAAATGTGGGTAGGGCTTGATTTACGGGGTTATATATTAATTCTATAGGAATGATTAAACTTGTGGTTAAGCAAAATTCATTTGTCTTCATGTTCCTCTAGTATTTTTCTAAGGTCATCTTTTGTCTGTTTCTATTTTGTCAACTATAGGGAATTTTCCATGGCTTTTAAAATCATGTTTTTCTAGGCGGAAATGTTATTCTACAGGTAATAATCTTTCGTGGGGAGCCGACTTGGTCCAATTCCAATAATTATTGATTCCGTAGTTGAAAGGCCATTCAGATTTTACTACATATTGTTTCTGGTATAGTATGAATTCTAATAGATAAATTATGTTATGACTCCTACAATTAGAAGTCTACATATATGTATATATGAGAGGCACTGAAAAGTAAGTTATCGACCCGACCAAAAAGGCCATCACCACTGTAAAATCTGATGTTTTGCCATATCGTCTGATTTCGTGAAATAGATCGGTAAGAAAACTTTACTGCATTCTCTCGTGTAAGAAAGAAACTGGAAGAGTTGAACTGAAACTGAATTGGTACAAGGTCATTGTAAGAAGTGAGAATCATTTCTTACAGAGTTACCATGGCTTTTACAGTTACCATTTTAAGAACAATTGCATAGAAATATAGGCGTTTATTCTGTTCCCTTTCCTTCCACACAGATGTTGGTCAAGTTAGTGGCTTCAGTTCGAGCCCAATTGAGGTCTACGATCTTAAAAGGAGAAATAGGTATAAACCAAAGATTCGACACGATTTATTCAACTTATACAACGAAACGAGAAGACCTCCCAAGCTTGATTAATAGAGAATGTAATCTGAGCAACATCAGCTGTGCGAATGACAATGTGCTGATAGGAAGCCCAAGAAAGAAACTGTAATAAATATTAAACAAAACAATAAAGGAAAGCAAGAAAAAAGGACTAAATACACATAGTTTTTAGGTATGATATATGCGATATTTGGGGTAAGATATGTGGATCCAGAAGCGGTTTCATGCGACATTTTAAATTGCATGATAATGCAACACCCACTGTTCAACCGCTTAAGTGCCCTGTTAGTACCAATGTATGTAGGTCCCTTGCTGGGCTAAGGAGACACATTCGTTCAGCACATCAGTAGATATTCTCCAAAAAGATATGTAGTAATGGCAAACTCGGACACGAGTTGGAAAACACCATATATATATATATATATATATATATATATATATATATATATATATATATATATATATATGTTTATTGTACGTCACATGTATATGTAATTTTGGTAAATATATGTGTTAAAATGAGATATCAAAGTAATTTTTATTTTTGCGTAATTTAGACTATGAAAAAACATTCACCGCAGAAAAGTAGTTATAAAAAATCAAAAATCAAGACGTATTGCAGTCAATTACTGATATCTATGATGAGTTCACGGAGTGGTTCAGAGGGAGGTCTGTCTACGAAACTCTGGAGTCGGTATGGTTAAGGTAACAAAAATCAGCTAAGTGACACACTTGTATTAGATAGATAGATAGATAGATAGATAGATAGATAGATAGATAGATCCACATCTCATTGTGCCTATGAGTTTCACACTTTACGCTATGTTCAGACCATAAGTCCTTGCACGGCCTCTTTGTGGTATTGTGGAAAGTGACAGAAGGAGGAAAACCAGCCCCTCAAAGTTCTTTAGTTTTGTATCCATACTTTATGTTCTGAACTATTAGGCAAGGAATGCTGGGCAATTTCCTCAGAAATGATGAAGACACATTAAGCGTCATGTGGTTTTACCAAAGATTTCTAAGAATACCATGAATATGACATGTGACCAACGAAAAAGTTTTAAGCAGAAATATGAACAACAAAGGGATTTATATTGAAATCAGAAAAACACAGTTGAAATTTCTGGGGGACATAGAATTTAACACACATAAGGGATAGTGAAAGCTAGAAACGCACGTGGAACCAGCTAATAACCAACTTAATGAATTTATGTGACTGGATGGCAGAACAGGGACAAAGAGAGGTGGTACAAGGGAAAATGGTACTTAGAGCAACAATGATAAGAAGTGATGGAGAGCCATGATCGCACATTGGATAAGAAGGTGGTTCTCTCCAGTAGGGAGATTAGTACATTTGTTCCACATCCTTTTTCTCTGTCTGGCCTTGCACTGTACTCAAATTTGTTTTATTAGTGAGTTGCAATCATGCATATTATGCAATCGCGTAAATATATTATAGTTTGGCAAAGTGCTATAATATCATGGCACCCAATGAGGATTCAAATCTTTGCATGATCTAATTAATAATGCTCGAAGATTATCACACTATGATATTCGCATGTGTTGATATTAAGCTCAGATTAAATTTACCACAAGGTAAGGTTTCCTTCAGCAAGGTTTGGGTAAAGACGAACGAATGGTTCGGTAAATTATTTCTTATTTTATTTTTTCTACGTTCCGAACAATTTTGCGTATTTAAATGTAAATAGTAAAATGAGTACCCAACTTTCGGCTTTCATAATCTATTATCAAAGATGTTCATTTTTTTATGCTGTGTCGTTTTTAGCTTTTCTCGGTGTTCGCATCTTTACGTCTCATGACATTTTCATCATTTCTAGTTTTATCTTCAAGTGACATTTCTTGTTATCATGTCATTCATGTTTTATCTATGAAGTACATTTTTTCTTTAATTTTATTAATGTAAGGTTTTGGGGATTTTATGTTTAATAGTTGATATATTTGTAATCGTTTTTACAGTCTATGTGATATTAGATGTTTGTGTTATTGGCAATCATTTGTTGAATATCTTTGTTTTGCGTTGCGAATCATTTGAAAATTCATGTTAATTAGTCTTACGCTTACTCGTTACATTCGATTATTAAAAATTATATCAGACTATGTGTAAGGATTATAAGTTTATTAAATCTTATTTCCAGCAAAGTAGAAAATCAATTTAATAATTTTGACCCATTAAAACTTTCTAATTCTCAGTTCCTTTTCATTGAGTCTAGTAGTAAATGTTTACAAAAATGTTATACTTATTTATTTCCTGAACCAAGAATGTGATTACTTCTTTCATAGTGAGTGGGAAAAACAGCAACCAAGATGGTATGTAACAAAGCTGAATTGAAATATCCGTGTTATCAAGTGCCTCTGATCAAAAAGTGGGTCAAGGTCTTTGAGTGAAGTTTTCCAGTCACTTTCTTTTATGATGTATTTGATTTCCCTCATCATCAGCGGATGCCATATCCGCTCAGCAAAGAAACAACACTTTAATTTGTACTGAACTTTTATCTTCTCTGAGGATTTTCTTGTATATCTTCAGAACGGTGCATCTTGGTGCAGAATAAATCTTTACAATATACATACATACATACATACATACATACATATATATATATATATATATATGTGTGTGTGTGTGTGTGTGTGTGTGTGTGTGTGTGTGCGTGTGGGGGGGGACTTGTGTCGAATCAGGTTTTTATACTGCCAGGTTACGTGACATTTTTGGGACTAGATCGGTGTTTCCTTTGTGGGGATTGTATAATTGATAAAATAAAAACACTCAAAATAAGTTTTAAAAAAATAAGGAAGAATCTCCCAGCATGCTCCCTGACAGGAAGAACAAATGGCGCATGTGCGGAAAAAGAGGGGTTTCCTGGCGCCAAAGACAAACAAGAAGAATTTTCCTCTGAACTTTCAACGGGTAAGCACGTGTCATTTGCTCAGGAAGGTATTACCTTGTAATAAACTTCCTAAATCCATTTCCAGTGACTCTGCCTCCTCTTTCCCTTTTTCCTTTTATTTCTGCAAAAAGAGGAATTTAACACGGATTTAGAGTTTGAAAATCTCCAGAAACACCCAAGAATTAGACTGTCGAAGTTAACTCTTCCTTAATTTCCTGACTGTCCACTATATCTTGCCTCGTTCTCTTTTTCATTTCTTCATTTTCAGCGAACACATCTACAATGCAAGTTCTCACAGAAGATTGCGTCTCCCAATTTGGGGGAGACGCCATAAACATTATACTCACATACACGTACCTACGAACATTCACCACAATACAAACTCTTTACGTTCACACAAAATTACAAATGTTAATGTCTATGTCCATTGTAAACTTTGTTGTTTAATACATATACTTGTCTGATATATATATATATATATATATATATATATATATATATATATATATATATATATATATATCGGTCTTGTTGGTTTTCTTTACACATCTTCTGTTGGACTCAAATTGAGTCCACCATATTCTTCTAGCAGGAATAAAAATGCGTGTTCCTAATTTAACAATAAGTAAACTCACGGTCCGCTATAATACCTTTTAAAACTCCAAAACGTCTAATATGGTTTGTCCTATTTTCACAATAGTTCTATCGTATATACATTTAAATGACAGTGTGAAGTTGAATAGATATAACGAACCAAACAAAAACTAGAAACTGGAATTCGTCAGCATGTTCCTGCCAGTATAAGACTAGCTATTTCGAGTCACTCTTTGAGGGTATCTCAGTCAGAGCATGTCGGCTATTGGTCAGCACTTACTTAACAACCCAGACGCTGCTAATAAATGTGAACATTCTTTCAACGTTTTGCACAGAGCCGGTCTTCAGAAACCATTTTTACCAGAATTCATATTGCAACTTTTTGTTGTTATTATCGCTTTACTCTGGTACCCCTTACTGTGACACTATTTACGTCGCTAGAAAGAAAGAAAAAAAAAGAAAGGCGAGAATTAAATTTAGGTGATAAGAAGCCATCACGAAAAGGACACTAAGCGGTGTTATTTTTCTGACAAGGAAAAGTGGTAAGATTTTTATTTCCATTGTCGAGAAAGTAAAACACAGAATTTAATCTGATTTATGTTACGGGGCGGAGAGTAAGATATGTCCAATCTGCCCATGGCAATGGTAAAGGGAATTTTCAAGTTGGACAAGTTACCTCCCGCAGAATTCTAAAGAGATAAAAATAAAAATTAATTAAACACGTACTGTCCGAGAAAAACAAAAGTGTCCGCTGACCCCCATGAAGGAAAAGTTAAGCCTTTGTCTATATGCAGAATATCATTGAGAGGAGCATGTGTTTATCGTTAGGGCTGGCTATGATAGCGAAACTATTTTATCGGATCAGTAATTGGCACCAAGAATACAAATACGTCCAAATGGCCACCCACTTGATGCTGGCGAAAATCTGATTGACGAATTCCAGGTGATTCGGTTAAAATAAGAGTCTAGGGTTTGAGATCTCCTCGAAGAAAAGAAAGAAAAGAAAAAAAAATGGGAAGATAATTTTTTTTTTCTTTGAGCAAGATTTTTTAAACCGAGGCTAGTCTGGCCACACCCACGCTGCTGAGCGCCCATTGGCTGAATGGTGGCATGAGCGTTAGGCGGAGGTAATCATGTGAAGAAGGAAGGGAGGCCTGTTGCGCTCCCATGAAGGGATAGGTGTGAGATGCCACTGTGAGTGAGAGGGGAAACCCGTTGACACCCTCTGAGGGCATGGTGAGATACCAATATGAGAACAGAATGAGGTGGGAAGACGAAAGACTTCCAAAAATGGAAAATAATAAAATTTTCCTGTCCGAAAAAAAATAAGTGGATTGTGGGTTGAGAATTATCAAGGAACCTCAAACCCCGACAAGCCCACCCCAGTTTTGGTCGGCGTCCATATAAGCAGAGTCGCAGCGAGTGAAAACCAGTTCGAGTTAAGTTCGCAGTGAAGTTCGCAGCTGAGTTGAATTGATTTGGTCCCGCCTGGCAAAGAGTTGACCGAAAGATTCACGCAAATCACGACCTCAACTTCTAGCCAAGAACAATTTATTTTTGAAAAACGACAAGTTTTACAAATATCGCCTGAAGATACACCAAGAACCAGTTTCTTAAAGAACAAACAACTTAAGATGTTAAGACTCGCCTAACAAACACAAATTGTCACGAATCCATATAGCGGGTTGGGAAGAAGACGCAGTCCTGTATTCAGTAACCAGATATAAAATATTGTTATCCTTTTTTTTTAACACATTTGAACTTTTCGAGTTATTATTTTATTTTCTTTTACATATACTTGTGCGGTGTTACCATTGATCGAACTCGACTTGCATTACGACCCGGTGACTGATTGATTTTGTCTGCCTAAGATCAATTCACAACGTGGGTAGGTTAGAATGGAAATCAAAACAGTTACTTCGGTAACCAGACGTTGGAGGCGAGCTGGGAACGACAAGGCTGATACCAAATCTAACCAGATTCCCATCCGAATCACCAAAAGGTTAGAACGTCACATTTGGTGCCGCGACCAATACCAAGCCAGTTGGTCATCACTGGACAGGATAGCACGACGGACGCGTCTAGGCAGACGTCACATTTGGCGCAGCGACACCCGGGGGACGTTACATTATTACTGGTTCCCATATTGTATTTATTTCTATGCTTGGTCGGCTCAGGAGATTTTTGTGGCCTAGCATATGTGCTGATTCCTTAAGTTTACGAATTTTCCAATGGTGTTCTTTGTTTATGATCTCAACCTGATCCCAAAGATGTCGGTAATCTCCCTTCTCACTCCATATGTGATCAGCCACGCCTGATCTTTCCACTTCCACTCGCTTTCTGGTGTTCTTGAAGCCTTACCTCAAGGGGGCGACCTGTCTTCCCTTTATATTTCTTTCCGCAGCTGCACGGGATAGTGTACACACAGCCTTTAGTCATGTTCTCCTCTATGGAAAGATATCTGCGAAATGTCGTCAAGCTTTTGACGGTTGTCCTGATGTTATATGAACCGCAGATTCTTTGTATTTTCTCTAATAACCCCTTCACTTAAGACAGGCAGACTGTTTTCTGAGTGTTGTTGTCTTCCTCTTATACCCGCCTATCCCAGTTTTGGGGGGCTACCCAGGGTAGTTGTTACTTTGTAGGGTACTACTTATACCGACCAATTCTTTATCTAATATCTCTGGGTCGCCACTTATGACTTTTGCTCCGTGTTGTAAGCAGCACACGATCCCTTTTTTTACGCTGTATGGATGGTGGGAGTTGAAATTGAGGTACTATTTGGTGAATGCCGGTTAACGGTATACGGATGTCTGAACATCCAAGAATGGGAGTGTGTTTTTATTCTCTTTCTACATTGTAAACTGTATCGGTCTTATTGAATTCACTTGGTCCAGCAGAACCTGAACATCTTCCTAGTGTGGCCAAAGTATGAAGGTGTTATCTACGTACCATAACCATATAGTTAGCTTTACAGATATAGATTCTAATGTCATTTCCTCAAAGTATTCCATGTATATGTTCGCCATTGCTGGTGATAATGGCGAGCCCATTGCTAAGCGTTCATCCTGTCGATATATGTGTGATCCCATTCCGAAGTGTGTTGTTTGTGTACAAAAAGTCAACATCTCCATCAGATTATCTATTGGAATACTGGTCCGTTCTTCTAGGGATGAGTCAGAGGCCAAGGTCTATTGCATTATTCTAACGGTCGGTGCAAACGGTTATGTTTCAAACTATTGGGTAGAAATGGTTGAGGATCCACAAATTATTTGTAGTTATTGTATAGTGTTGTTTGTTAACTTTTTTTTACTATGACTTTATTATTTATTTTTATTGCCTTTTACACTTATTTGTAGTTTATTAATTCGTTTATTTAGTAATTTAATGATGGTCTGGGAATATAATTCTAGCTATTTTCTATTTCAGACAGATTTTATATTTTCTGAAGTTATTGTTGTGGTGATCCTATTTTCCATGGTCTTTTTCATGTGATTTGTTTTTAGTTTTTAATTTCGCATTTATTTTTATTAGCAAATACATACATATATATATATATATATATATATATATATATATATATATATATATATATATTATATATATATATATATAATTTTATTTTATGATTTTATATATATATATATATATAATTTTGTTTCATTATATATATATATATATATATATATATATATATATATATATATATATATATTCATGAATTATTCATACATAAAATCTCTTTTTTATTCATACATAAAATCTCTAATTTAAATTTTAAGGTTAAGGTTCTGAGCAGAACCTTAACCATAAAATTTAAATTCAAACTCAGCGTTGTGACTGCACGTTCCAAAACAATAACACACATTTCTCATAGCATTTTTCGGATTACAACCTTGTTTTCGTTTGTCCACTTATTACTGAGAGTATAAACAAGAACACAATCTATTTCATACCTGAGGATGTCTGTAGGAACAGACGAAAGGTTGTAAAATAAAAAGACCTAATGCAACTGAAATTTATAAAACAGGATCTTTTCATTCATAAACAGATTCGGTGTTTTTGTATATTATTTGAATTGTTCGCGAAGATGAATTTCTCACCATTTAATCATTAACCTTTGTTTTTGTTTTATGTATGAATAATTCATTAATTTTAAATTTATCGCACCTTTATTTAAATATATATATATATATATATATATATATATATATATATAAACTTCAGACTACATAATCGTTCAGCAGCCTATATTAATAGCCCACACATGAAGTATTGACTAATCTAATTTTTGCTTTATGTGCAATGTTGTTTTCTACACTGTTTATGTCTACCAACGTCTATGTCCGTTAGTGAGCTCTCTTCCCGTATAATCAGTTCATATTTAAAACTATCTATATATATATATATATATATATATATATATATATATATATATATATATATATATATATATGAGAGAGAGAGAGAGAAAGATTGAGTGGAGAGGAGAGAGGAGGTTTAATATGGATAAAAAGCAAAGAAAAGAAATAACCTTCAGACACAGCTTCACAAATTGAAATGCATTTATTATTGAGTATAAAATAAATGTTGTTTTCTTTTTAACTGGAAGAAATAAGTTATAAAGTTCTTCATAAGGAGACTTGGTACGGAAGTGTTTTGTTTTTTACAACACAAAAAAAATCAATTTTCTTAGCATAGAGTGGAAAGTATCTACGTGATTGTTACGCAAAAAGCCAATATCTACGTTATGTTATGTGAGCGTAGAGTATTGTATAAGTGTAAATACAACTGATGACGGCTAAAGCCGAAAGAGGCCTTTATTTGTCGCTTGTTTTCGTAGTATAAACTGTGCAAACTAGTTTCTGAAAATACTTTTAAATGCAATTAAAAATTCACACAAGAAATATTAGCAAGCAACGAGTTTTTCAAGAAGACGAGAATTGAGAAATCAGTATTATTTTCTACGTAGGTCTATTGACTCTTTTTGTACAATTTTTAAATGGTTTCTACATTGTAACCCTTTTAATTTTTCGCAGATTTCTTTTGATTAAAATCTTAAAGCCACTTGTATTCTTGTTTTTTATCTTATTAATGTTTTCAATTTCATTTTGCATTGGACTATAATTTCCGTTCAATCTTTTAGCAAACGAACGTTGTGCGACCATAATGCCATTACATGATTGATTGATTTGTTTGTTTAACGGCCTATCAACTCTTTCATGGGTCATTTGATGCCGAAATTTAATTTTCTTATGAGCTGTAAAGTAACTAATAAAAATATTATATATGTTATTCTGTTTTCACAGTTGAATACATGGTAGATGATACTCAGCTTCTGTGCATAAACATGTTTGTTTAGTCATAATTACTAGAGGCGGGTGTGATATGTGTGTTTTATGTTGTAGTTTTTTTAAAGTTATATTTTGGAATACCGTTTTGATTGTGATTATTTCTGATATAACAACAATTATAAGCTGAAATATACTTTTTATGTAGATAAAACTACAATTAAAAACTTTTTCTTACGTCGATTGGTTCATAACAATTTTATTTTGAAAGCATTAACTTGAATATAGCATCTCAATGTTGATATCAACTCAGAACCTTCAACTTGTATTCAATGGATTTTCGTGGCGCAGGTTTTTTGTCCCGTGGATCTATGCGACCTTTTTCTGTACTGATATTCATTATCTGTCTTTTATATTCACCAACTTATATTGGCAGAAATGGACCACCAAGAATTTCAAATCCTCAGTTTTTAAACAGAATTTCGTATATTTAACTCGAAATTTGATTTCACTTGATACTCAGTTCTTGTCCGAATGGGTTTCTAATGAAATATCTCATTTTAGTCATTGTATTTGTTTCTATCAATTCATTTCTGTATATCATTAATTATACGACCCCTACAGATTTCTCGATATATGAGAGGATTGCCGTTTCAGAACAAGAATTTCAATATTTCCAATCAATATGTTATGCTTTTGATTTGATGATATTAGGTTGGTGCAAAAATAATGACGTAATAATGTCGTTTTTTGACGTTAAAAAATACGGCAAAAAACGACATTATTACGTCATTATTTTTGCACCAACCTAATATTTCCTTAATTGTAGTTAATATTTAATTTTCTTCTCGTCAAATTTCTCAGATGAAAACTTTTCAATTATTAACTTTTAACTTGTATTTCTGTTGCTTGTTATCATAAAATGAAGTATTACCGCCATATCTTGGATGGAGCTGCACAGTCTTCCCCTTGCCTGTCTTGATAGTGTTCAAAAACGTCTACGCGGATTTTTTGGTGATGAATTATTTTCCACCCTGCGACGCCTTTCCTACAGGCGAAACGTCGCCAGTCTTTCGCTATTCTATCGTTAATTCTGGAGCCTTGTATTGACTGAATAGTAATGAAATAAACAATCAGCGTTCGAAATCTTTATCCCACACAAAAGCGACCTCGGTGAAAGAAAACACCAATTTCGATGGAAATAGGTTATTTTCTTAACTATAAAGCACCCTGCATCAAAACCTCTGATCGAGAGATTGGAGATTTTAAGGAGAGTTTAACCACCACTCAATCACTACTTGCTCCACAGTCCACCCTCTGTCGGAGTGGTTGCTTGGTTTGGTTTATTTTGATTTAAGTCATATCAACCTCAATGTGTTATTTAATGCCGACAAGATTTTTAGGATAGATTCGTACGAATAGAATATGTATTCTTTCTAGGAAATCAGTTTGTAGCTGATTAGGTTTCATTGACGTATTTTTGTAAATTTTTATTGAGTCAAATAAATTGCTGTTTATCTTCACTATAAAAATCCATTTTTATAATTTCAGTGTTTTGACCCCAGGGGTTGAGTATTTGTCCATAGCTGGGATTCTAACAGGTGCTACCACTCCGAGTGTGGGTGCACCTGGAAACGGTAATTAAGAGGTCATCCTACGTTCCTCAAAATCTCCTTGCTGTCTATATAGTTTATCGTCATACCGAGGAGATGCAGTATAGGGCAAATAGTGAACCCCCAAACAAAAACAAAACACTATGAGAGTATAAAATACCTATTGATAGTGACATTGCCCTCAATGCCTGTTCATAATAAAAAGCTTTATTGAGGAAAACATTAAATTTCGGCATTAAATGACCTAATGCTTTGATGTGCCGTAAAACAAACTATAAAGTAAGATACGTTTTATCCCTATTTTGGTTGTTTCCATCTTTCTTTCTTTCGTTGTTAAACAAATTCCTCTGCCTTTGCAGAGACACGTTCTTTTTGTGGTACTTCTTTTTCCTGTATCCAATGTCATTGTAATAAAAAAAAATACAACTTCGCTAGAAACAAGAAATAGAGTACTTAACTGTTACGTGATATCTGTCTTCCTCTATAGCAATGAATGCTTCACAATCTCCTCAAAGATACTTGAAGTAACAGAAATGGGGTTCTACAGAAGGATGCTGAGGATACCATGGACCAAACATGTGAGGAACGACGAAGTGTTAGAGAAAATGGAAACAAAAAGGAAATATACTTAACATCAGGAAGAAGCAGTTGATGTTTCTAGCGGACATAAATAAGGAAAGAGGAGTTGGAAAATCTGATACTCACATGACAGATATAGGGCAAGAGAGGAAAACAACGCATAACATACTTAGTGAACTTGAGTTAATGGATGGCGAAACAGGGTTTACGCGAAACAGAAAAAAATTATTAAGAGCTACAAAGGCGAGGAAGCTGTGGAGAGCCATGATCACCATGGTAACAGGGCAGATACAGAAAAGAATGATATTTCAATGTTGGTGCATCTTCTTCTTCCACACGACACCCATCCAGTGTTACACACAGCCTGGAGTGTTAAAGTTCCAATGTTCTTTAGTGTGCATGGATCTTCAAGATTAAGGGAAAATCAGAAGATAATCCATAGTTTGTGATTGCCTGCATTGGCAGTTGGGATCAAAATCGGTGTTATATCTTCATTTTTGAAGGTCAACAGATGGGCCAGGCATCACTGGCGCCAGAGAGGAAAGGATTCTGTCCCGCTGAAAAGGAGCCTGAGTTCCATATTGTTAAGGTGGCTGCAGGAGAGAGTCATTAACTGACTAGGAGCACTGTTGTTCAGTGGTTCAGCTAAGTGAGAATCCCTTTGGCATTGGTCCACATCCGTGGAATGAATGACGGGGCTCAATATCCTTTTCGATTGGGAGTAGACCGTCCTTCTTGTTGCTTATATTGTAGAAATGTTTACAACCATCATTTCATGTAAAACCATTTTTGCCATGTTTTAAATTTTAATCTATCGACTAATTTTAAGATCATCTTCGTTCTTTCCTTAATAAATATGCGACAAATTTTCCTGAATATTCAACTAAAGATAACGAAAAACTTTCTTTTATCCACTTATATTGAATATATTCTTAAATCATTCTTTTTCTTCTATGTGCTATGTCCCATCAAAACGTGTTCAATCATGGTTCTCCACAACTTCCTATCCTTTGCAGCTCTTAGTAAGTTTTGTTTTTTTGCTATTCCCAACTCCGTGTTCTGCCATCCATTGCCACAAGCTCGTTTCATAGATTACTCTTTGTTTCCCCCTTGCCTTCAATGCATCCTGTGAGTGTCAAATTCTTCAAGCTTTCTTTCTTCATTATGTGTCTTATAAATTTTAACTGATTTTTTGTGTCCCTTTCGTTTCCATTATACATAAAACTTCCTCGTTGCTCGCATCTTCAGTTCATTGTATTCTCAGTATCCTTCTGTAGAACTACATTTCTGTAGTCTCCAATCACCTCTTCATCTGGCAGTAGATTATCCATTTTTCCCTGACATATAGAAAAACTGA
This sequence comes from Acanthosepion lycidas, assembly GCA_963932145.1. Taxonomy (NCBI): domain Eukaryota; kingdom Metazoa; phylum Mollusca; class Cephalopoda; order Sepiida; family Sepiidae; genus Acanthosepion; species Acanthosepion lycidas. Next base: position 134,213,008 of record OZ010577.1, read on the forward strand.
TATTACTCAGCTGCTGAGTACCTTTGTCTTTGTTTCTAATGAATTTTTCCTGTTTCTTAATACTTTGCTTAGCTTTTAGAATGGATCTTTTGCTATTACAACTTATTTATGTGCCGATCATAGCCCACCACATCTTCCTGTATCTTTCAGCCCTTAATAAATTTTGAATTTTTTGCTATTTCTCCTAAACCCTATTTCGCCATCCATTTACTGAAGTCCATCAAGTATGTTACGTGCTGCTTTCCTCTGTCCGTCTTTTCCTAGTTTTTTACTGAGTATCAGATTTCTCAAGCTCTCCTTCCTCATTACGTTCCCCACAGAATTTCAACTGTCTCTTCCTGATATTAAACATTAATTCCCTTTTTGCTTCCATTTTTATCTAAAATCTAGTCGTTACTCATCCGTTTTGTTCATGGTATCCTCAGCATCCTTCTGTAGAACCCCATTTCTGTTGCTCAAGTCTCTTCTACATCTTTGAAGAGATTTTCCAGCATTCACTGTCATATAGGAAAGACGTCACGTAAAAGTTCAGTATTCTTTACTTTGTTTTTAACGAAGTTTTTTCAGTCTCTTAATACTCTGCTTAGCTTTTGGAAGGCATATTTGGCTATCCCAATGCGCCTTTGGATATTGATATTATATTCTCCATCTTCTGTTAAAACACTTCCCAGATATTTAAATTTTCTTACTTGCTTGATTGGTATTTCCAGTTCGCATTTTAGGTTTTTTTTTTCTCTTACTGACAACCATACATTCTGTCTCCTTAGAATTTATATTTAAAATTTTCGTGTCGATTTTTCTGTATTCTCTTCTGTAAGAGTTCTTGTAGTTTCCTTGTTGTTTCAAATATCGATATTGCGGCATCCTCATATCTTATATTAATAAGATTATATGTAGAACAATGTCAAATACATGAAGCAAAATCTCAATATTTGTCTATTATTTTTAATTTTCTCACATTTTTAACTGCTGAGTAATTATTGTTTATCAATGCTTAACGAGTTAGATTTGTCTGTAAAGTTGAAAGAGAGACAACGGGACTATAACTTTAACCGGAGCTCGTTCTTGGGGATCGACTGTTTTACATTCCTTGATAGTAACAGTCAGCCACCCGATCTTCAGTAAGGACCACATCCATATCCTCATAACCGATCAGATTTAACAAACATCGACATTTTCTCTTATCCCTCTTTACTTCAATATTTCGTTACTGTCCGACATTGGATAGACACGGTACAAATTCATGATTCTAAAGTAGCTTCGTAATGTCAAAAATATTTTATAGTTTTCTCTCATGGCCGAAACTATGACTGCTCCACGGTTTGAAGTAAATGAATGTCACTATCCATTTACGTTTGAGTTGTACTTCTTGTCTTACTGGTTTAACAAAACGATTACACAAAAATGCGTTATAAGCACATTGTAAACCTAAAAACCTGCATAATTTGACACGGCATTGGTTAGCAATTTTCCAATCAGAAATTAATTAAAAAAAAACATCGTAATTCTGAAACACATATTACGGGCTCTTGCTTGAATAACAGTGTCACTGTCAGGTTGATTTGTAAGAAACTAGGAGGAGCATTTGATACCCCGACAGTAATGTTACCCTCCTTTTTTTTCACGAAAGTAGAAACAGATGAAGAGAGCATAATGACACTTTTGGCTAGAATTTTTCAACAATAAAAAGCAGAGCCACCTCCATTGGTTATGTGCTTCTACCATAGATGAGAAATAGCTTGAAACCATATATCTGCTTTGACATTGATGAATACCCATCCGTCACTGTATATCAATAGAATGGAGTCTTTCTTTTTGCATGTAAGATTTCCCTGACACACCTCAACGTCTTAAGCACTTTCATATCAGACTGTAGTTTACCACTTTTCCTCTCAGGTTCTATCAAGGCAAAATGAGTTATGGATTATTAGCGGGTGAGATGAAATTCTACAACGAAAGGATCAACATCTACCTCTAAGTCGTGGGCCAATATAAAAACATAAGTCTCAAGCCTATTGCTATTTCTATATTCTGATGGGCTACATTCTATAACTTCACTTGTTCAGACGTTTAAATCTATGTCCCATCATGATATATACACATGATCGAACGACCTTCATTCTCTTCGCATTCCATCAGTAAGAAGAAAGTTCCATCCGGAACAGCTTCCTGTCGAGTGTCACTACTTTATACAACAGAGACTGGAGATGGCGCTTCCCGACTACTACAATATTTCATCGTCTTTAATCCAGGTTCAACTTTATCTGTCCTACATATTCTCATAATTTTGTAATTATTACGTCCATAAATCTCTACACTGAGTGGCTCTTTCACCATAGAAATCATTAGTTGATTCTAACGAAAAAATTATTGGGTGTTATTGATTTCTGAATTCGTTAGTCCAAAGATATTGTTAATGATTCCCTAGATCCTAATCACATCTGGGATGTAAATCTGTAACATAGCCTGTTACATAAGACCTATTTTAACCCGCACTGTTAGAAGAAATGACCACTGTTTTCCTAATATATTC
>OZ010577.1:134218040-134528040 GCA_963932145.1 Acanthosepion lycidas
CGCCCGAATATGACAACAGTAATCCATTTTTGGATGACAGAAAGGGTCAGGTACTTACTAGAGCAGTATAGAGAGCCGACCATTTTACATGCATCCTTAGCAACGCATCATATGAACGAGTTTCCCTTGAGGTCATGAACGAGTTTGAGGCGAAACAGTCTTTCAAGACACGGTGCCTCACCTAAGCGACATCCATTCATCCCCATTGCTGGTCGTTCGAGATCTGATCAGCGATGATGCATCGTAAGTAGCTTGGTCTTCGAGGTATTGAATGTAACCAGTCAGTATTTACCCCATTGGGTAGTTTGTACAAGATCGGAAGAGAGATCAGTCACCAATCTCTGACCTTCGATAGTTTTAGAGGTGTTCCTCTATATAGTCGAATTATCAGCATGATCTGAGTATATTCTAAGCCAGTATTTATCCAGTACTTATACGATCTTTCCGGGCCGTTCGTGAGTGCTTGTCGAGTGATGCCAGCCGAGTTTCATTCCTGCTACCGTTGAAAAAATTAAACAAGAATAATTCGAAGAAAGGTCGAGCTCTCTCGAGTGACTATCAAATTCAGGAGGAATTGATTAAAGCGGCAACTGTAATCAACAAAAACAGGTTGATAATTACGAACGACATTAAATTTCGTTAATTAAATATTTAAAAAATCATGTGAACCCCTCCAATTAAATTTCGAAGAGTAAACATTTAAAACCTCAAGTGAATGCGTCCAATTAAATTTATACATATATAAATTACATATATATAATATGTGTATGTATGTACATATGCATGTATATATATATATATATGAAGAAAAATATACGGAAAAAACAAACAAAAATCCTTATATGCAATAATGCTGTTTTAATGTTAATATGTCGACGTCGGACGTTTCGGTCAATAAACCATCTTCAGGACATATTCAATATAAAATATAAATAACATTATCAAGCTTAACATGACAAAGACAATGGACACAAGAACAAGACTGGTATTTATTTGAACAAAAAGTACAAATTGTGGCACAAGGCCAATAAAGGGGAGGGGTAGAGGCTGGTCAACACTAACTATCTTATACCTAGCTAATCAGATTCGCGACCCATTCGTACATTACATTTTACACATTCACCAAAAGAACTCGTCCATCACCAAACAATCCTTCAACCACCATAATACCACGTGCTCTCAAGGGAGACCTAGCAAAATCGCGCCCCATACCATGAAAATTCAAATGATGATATATATATATATATACAATTCTAATAATGATAAAATGAGAGGGGAGGGAAATGAACCCAATAATAAACTTAAAATTAGAATAAAGAAGTAACTTTCAACGAGAAGATATTTAATACTTAATAAAACAAAGATGGCGTTTAGAATCGAAATGGATGAGATTGTGGCAGAATTAGAAACGAAGAGTCACGGTAGATCTGGTAATATACATGAATTAGGGTATATAAAATGTGGTTATGTATGGTTGTGTGCAAAAGGGACAACTCTACAAGTATGTTACACATTGACAATATTAGAATGAAGCAGATACCGAAAATCAAAGCTCTTGACGAAAAATGGATGTGCATAGGAATAAGAAAGAATTTCGAAAAAGACAAAATACTGGATTGCTGTATAAAGTTTAATTTTGTGTGATGCAGTGCATGCTGGGTAATTTTATCTCAAATAAAAGGAAACATCTATAGCGCCACATTTGTGGTTTTACCGATAAGTGTTGGGTCTATCAAGAATAAAAAATATGACAAAGAATTTATAAGTAGAATAAACGCTATGAGGAAATTGTTGTTATCAATGAACAACTAAAATTTTAGGGAAAAGAAAACTTAGAGAATTTAACACTCACAAGTAATCGGAGCAAAAGGAAACAATACGTAATATACTTGACAACTTGTAACAAATAAATGAAGTTATGAAAACCATAAAGAAAAGAGGTGATCATAAACGTGTAAGACTAAGGACAGCAAAAATACAAGAAGCTCTAGAGACTAATAAACGCTCGCTCTTCAAAGATATAGTACCCAAAGAAAGTTAATTCTATCTTCAGTGGATCCTCCACTATTTTAACCTTGTGCCAGACGAAACTAATCTGAAATGTATAAGCAGGTGCTAAAAACTTCTTGGATAGATATTAGGTTGGTGCAAAAATAATGACGTAATAATGTCGTTTTTTGACGTTAAAAAATACGTCAAAAAACGACATTATTACGTCATTATTTTTGCACCAACCTAATAACTTTCAAAAATCTGACTAGAGATCTGATTTTTTTAAATTTCTTTATCGTCGGCCTGAGAAGTTTTCAGCACCCCTCTAACCGCAATGAATTGAAATTAACTTCTGGGTATTGAACTATAGTCCCTCGTGTGACAAACGAAAGATTCTCACCGCTGACGACTTCACTGCCTCTAACCTTTACAGCAAAGGAATATTGATTGATGATATTCGCTTGCAAGTGCGAAGCTTTACGCTTAGGTCGGTGATGATGATGTGAAGATGGGAGAAGCGCTTAATGAAAAAGAAGAAAAACTATTAGGGTGGTGCAAAAATAATGTCGTTTTCTCACATAGTAACATATGTGAGAAAACGACATTATTTTTGCACCAACCTAATAAAAAGGATGGATGGAGATAAACACATGACTGGATGAAGTGGATCCCAGAATTATAGGCCCTCGTGTAACAAACGAAAGATTCTCTCCGCTGACGACTGTACTGCCTCTAAACTTTATGTATGAAGTGGATCCCAGAATTATAGGCCATCATGTGACAAACGAAAGATTCTCTCCGCCGACGACTCCACTGTCTCGAAATTTTATGTATGAAGTGGATCCCAGAATTATAGGCCCTCGTGTGACAAACGAAAGATTCTCTCAGCTGACGACTCCACTGTCTCTAAACTTTATGTATGAAGTGGATCCCAGAATTATAGGCCCTCGTGTGACAAACGAAAGATTCTCTCCGCTGACGACTCCACTGCCTCTAAACTTTATGTATGAAGTGGATCCCAGAATTATAGGCCCTCGTGTGACAAACGAAAGATTCTCTCCGCTGACGACTCCACTGCGTCTAAACTTTATGTATGAAGTGGATCCCAGAATTATAGGCCCTCGTGTGACAAACGAAAGATTCTCTCTGCTGACGACTCCACTGTCTCTAAATTTTATGTATGAAGTGGATCCCAGAATTATAGGCCCTCGTGTGACAAACGAAAGATTCTCTCTGCTGACGACTCCACTGCCTCTAAACTTTATGTATGAAGTGGATCCCAGAATTATAGGCCCTCGTGTGACAAACGAAAGATTCTCTCCGCTGACGACTCCACTGCCTCTAAACTTTATGTATGAAGTGGATCCCAGAATTATAGGCCCTCGTGTGACAAACGAAAGATTCTCTCCGCTGACGACTCCACTGCGTCTAAACTTTATGTATGAAGTGGATCCCAGAATTATAGGCCCTCGTGTGACAAACGAAAGATTCTCTCTGCTGACGACTCCACTGTCTCTAAATTTTATGTATGAAGTGGATCCCAGAATTATAGGCCCTCGTGTGACAAACGAAAGATTCTCTCCGCTGACGACTCCACTGCCTCTAAACTTTATGTATGAAGTGGATCCCAGAAAGCATCATAGAAAAGAGCATCTGAATCATAGATAGATCTATTATGTTGCAAATACTCCTGTATAGTGCTAGTTTTTGTGATCAGATTTTACACCAAAATTAAGCGGGTTGGCGAACTATAAACAGGTATTTTTGTTTTTGAAGTAGTTAAAAAATATCATTAATTTTCGGTGTCCGGCTGCTCTATATATTTTTTTCTGGGGGACGGTAAAATTCATGAAAAAAAATTTCAAGCGTCGTACTATACATGACATCGACTTATACACAAGTATTTTGTTCGTGTAAATAGGAAGTAAGTTATATCTCCTCTAAAAAAAATCACACACTAATTTCTCACAAAACTGTATCCATGTATGTATGTGCGTGCGTGTGTGTGTGTGCATGCTCGAGACATGTGCACGCATGACTCTCCACAGCTTTCTGTCTTTATATTAACGAGAACTTGATATCATTTTTACACTCATTCAATCCACTGCAGGTAGCTCTTGAGAGATGTAAGCACATATAGATATTATCAATCGCCGGCTTGCTAAGCCTGTCGCGTAAGTTACAACAACTGGTATTTTCCAGCGCTATGACCAGGATCAATGATGCTTAACTAGACCCGGTGTCTTAACGTGATATGACCTTTAGTCAAGTCTTTACAAGCAGAGGTTAATTTTCAGAATGGATGTGCGAATAGTGACAATGGATTTAAACTCAGGAAGAGTAATTCCATTTCCCCACCTATGGGTTAAATAACAAGGATGACCCGGCTCTCTGCAGTGAGGGATCAACTAGTCAAGGAAAAGGGAAAATTTTAATTCAAATCCAGCATGAAGACGGATGGGCAGCATCAGATTATCTTACCTGCTATGGATGCAGTACATAGGTGTCCCTACGAGCCTCATATATTACGACACACACACACAAACGTACGCATGAATATACATAGAGCATTCATAAGACTTGCTTGCAAGTGACATGAACGGATGCTTTGAAATAAAGCCACGGCCGTGCGTTACAGGATCTTACTCAATATTTGGGTTTTCATGTAAACTCGAATGCCGAACACTGCTGTCAGAAGAAAACAAATAAACCTCTCATACATGAAAATAAGGAGAGAGTGTAGCTTCCCTATTAGACTATCGTGACAAGAATGGACTCAACAATGTAATATTAATTCCAAAATGAAATACGAAACTACCTCAGTAATGAAGGAAACTATTCTATCCATCGATACTTTGCTAATGCAACGGAATTATTTTCCTCAGACAGTTGTAATTGATCACGGGAGAACCTAATCAAAATGATCAAAAAATTTACAATTAAAAAAAAAAAACATTGAAATAGTGCCTCAAGGGGATACCACTCATAGAAGTAGACCTTTTAGATCCGAAAATAACACTAAAGCAAACGATAGATAGATAGATAGATAGATAGATAGATAGATAGATACCGAGCAAAACTTACGTTAAGGCTAAGGCGCGAAAAAATAATTGTATAAGACGCCATCACAATTTTAGATAAATCAGACAGAATCGATGTGAGATTTTGTTTGTTTAGAGTTTCGAGTTAATATGTATTAAATCAATTTAATTCTCAAGGCAATTAAAACCACAAGAATCCTGAATACATCAGATGAATAAACACTTAAAACTCAAGGGATTTTCATATTTTCAAAAAATGTCTTCTACTCGTTATATTTTGTTCATTTATTCACTCACCGCATCTGTGTGTACTGAGTTGCAAGCGTTAAAGTGAGTGGGTGTGCGGGGGGGGGGGGGGCGTGCGCGCGTGAATGTGTACGTTTGTGTTTGAGAGAGGGAGAGAAAAAGCAACGAAGTTAGTGAAAGTGTGTGTGTTTCTTATAGGGCTTCGCGATCGGATAAGTAAAACGGATTATATGATATAAGAAGTGATAATGGGAAAAGCTAGAAATGTGAAGAGATTGACAGAATCAGTGTTAAGGTTAAAGTTAGGGTTTATGTAAAGCAGGAAGGGAAAAAGGAAGAACAGGTGAATAAGGAAAACATTGAGGTTGGAAGGGTACGAAAATACAGCAGAGAAACTGACAGGTTGGTGCGCTGAGTAACATAGATGACAAAATTTGGTGGCCGCTCGAAATTTCTTGTGGAGAGTATCAGAAGCGTACCGAATTCAGATGTTTACATCAATATGTTCAGCTTTAACATTTCAATTTTCTCTTTGGCAATTGAACATTTTTATTTGCTTGATTTTATCTTTATTATTAATAGCATATCCCCTTTCAGAACGGAAGTGATTATGACTCTCCACAGATTCCTTTATTTATTATCAGTGATTTGCTATAACTGCTTGGAAAACATAGTGATGTTGCATCCCATTCTTTTCTCAACATTTTGAATTAAGTCTTGTTCTCTTAGATTTGTCCTTCTCTTAGACCCAAGGCTAGGGAGACCCACTTTATCCTTCTATTTAACTTATACTCGAACGGAGAAGGGATCCGTGTATGTCTCTTGGGTATTTGTGCAGAAGTTTACGCGGTAGGCTAGGTTGAAATCTGAACTTGAGCCGTCGAATCTATTTTAAATGCCATTGGCCGTTTAGCTAATCCAACATCACCTTGATATGATTATCACAACCTTCTGACCGACCAATTCTTCAACCATTAAGAGGCTATTTTAATGCTTGTTACTTATCTCAGATTTTAATTCTTTTTAAATTCTGAAGACCATAATTAAACGAAAAAAGCAAATTAATATTTGGCCATTAAACGCAAAAGGTCAACCGACTTGATTTTCAACTCCGAAACTTCCAACGTCTCATTAAAAAAAAAATAGAAAGTTCACAATAATAATACAAAACACACGCGAATTCTTATTTATTTTCATTTCCTTTCATTTCGTACGACGAGGGATAGAAAATCTTTCATGTTTTAAGCGTTAAATATCATTTAAACGACAACAAAGTTGATTTGAGCCAGTTGCAGAGGAGAAGTGTCTGTCGAATTAATCTTGTATATATATCTACTATCGTAGGGGGTTAATATCTTACTGTGAGTCCCTGCCTTGTCTCTATACATGACTAAACTCATTAAATAACTAAATTACGAGTGCAAATCCGTGGAACAGTTTTTGGACAATACATGCCGCAGACTATTATATAAGTATAATGAATTGAATTCAGAATCTATAACGAAGTTCAAGATTTCTTCTTTTATGTCTAGTATCACTTCAGATCATGATTCTCCCCAATTTCCAGTCACTTTTAGGGAGCTTTACTTCCACAAACATTTTTAACCGCTGCTTGAAAGAGAAATGCTTCTGAAATCTATGAAAATTGTCAGTCAATGTATTGTATTCAATCATGTTGGTCAGTACTTATGCTCGTCAGGTTATTTAGTGTCTTCAGCAAACTATTTGAGTCTATGATAAGAAGGTTGTTGATTAACTCATCAGGGACAGTCACCTGAGCGACAAATCGCATGGATCTTGTTCTGTCATTACACTCAAAACCATTGAGACACTTGACAATGGAATCAACATGACAGCGATCACCTTAAATATATCAAAAGTCAGAAAAACATTAAACGTATTTTAATTGATATACTAGCAACTTGCACATGACGGGTTTTTGAAATGTTGAATATAGTGAAAAACGAAACGACAATCGAATCTATTTTCAAATATAGTTTATCCTTATTTCTGATAATTCCTGTTTTTCTTTTCTCTGTCGCCAATCTTGAAAAATAATTTTAAATTATCTTCTTAATAACTTCTTATATAGCCAATAGGTTGAGTGTTGGGATAAAGACTTTTGTTCGTATTGCCACTTAATTGGTTGAGGTTTCGTTCCAGATAAAGATATGAAGACCTCAATATCCTTTCTTGACTCAATGCCAACCAATATTTTCATCGCTGCCTATTCATCACTAGTTAATAAATCCTTTAGATGAAGGAGCAGCTAATTTACACAGCAACATAATCTTTTGCCGTAATGTTACTACAGTTTTCACCGCTTTTCTTATTCTGAACAGAGACAAAGCATACTGCGTTGATAAATAGGGAGATTTAGCAGCAGGCTATGCGTTGAGTGATTCTCAGATTTCAACGCCTGGAAAATGTCTTCCTGTTGCTTCATTATATAAACTCGCTTTTTTTTTAATTCTACTAAACATAAGTTATGATTTTTCAAGTATACTGAAAAAATGAAGTCATGCGAAAATGAAGAAAAGAATTGTCTGTCATCCAAAATAAAGCGAAAGAATTTGATTTTTTTTTTTTTTCTCCTACATTTTTTTTTTTTTTTTTTTAATTTTGGAAGCTATACAATAAAGTGACTAACACAAGCAGACTGATCTGCAACGCTTGATTTGGATATTTTGATTTTGTCAACTGTATTGTTAAGCGAACATTATTCTCAAGTTATATCTTGATTTGATCTTTATCAAACTTAATGCTAAAAACCATGAAAGTAATCTCCAATTAAAACCTTCGCAATCATTTTTTCTACTTTGGTTATTGAAAGAAACAGTTTGATAAAATTACACATGTATACGCTTGAATTTCAGGGCTTTTTTTAAAAATAAAGCTTATTTTTATGTTATCAATGTTAAACACAAAAAAAAATAAGCTAATATTTAGATTTTCATGTATATTCACGAGATAGGTATCTTAATAGAATGAAACGCGACCTTTTTTAATTATTATATGTAACTTAAACTCATCGAGTAACAAAGCAAAATGAGGTTTTAGGTTATCTCCCAGGGGATAGGAAAATGTGCAGATTTCTGATAGCCAACGTCCTGAAGGGACACACAGAAGAAGAAGAAGAAGAAGAAGAATCAGTTCCACTTCAACTGTTTGTCAAATAGAAGGAACAGATAATTCATCAAGACTCTTTCTCTCTCTCTCTAGTCATGCTTAACAACTAAACGAAGAGAAAGCAAAGCATGAATTCTAAACTGTGGAGGCCCTAAGAGAAAACCACTTTTGTCAATGTACTAACCTGGCAAAATAAGCTTAATATATACGAAAAATAGAATCTGGGGAGAGCTACGATTGTCTATATCTTCATCGGAGATTATAACTAAAAATGATGAGGAAGAAGTTGAAATTACAATTGAATCAATATCGAAGAAGGAAAAATTCACTTTTCTTGAACGGCTCCACAAACAATTCAGTTCAGTTTTTCAAAACCCTATGTTATTTAATATCTCTCCCCATCTCTCTCTCTCTCTCTTTCTCTCTCTCTCTCTCATAGATCTATCTATCTAAAGATATATATATATATATATATATATATATATATATATATATATATATATATATAATGTCCAGGAGGATATAATTTGGAAATTTATATGTTTATATATATATATATATATATATATATATATATATATATATATATATATATATATATGTCTCTCTGTGTGAATATGTATGTATCTATGTATGTATGTATGTATGTATGTATCTATCTATCTATCTATATATATATATATATGTGTGTGTGTGTGTGTGTGTGTGTGTGTGTATGTGTGTGTATTAACTTCTAATAATATATATATATATATATATATATATATATATATATATATATATATATATATATACAAATAAAGCACACAGATATATCTGATAAGATAAAGAATAAATAGAAAACTTTATCTACTATGTTTCCCTTTTATTAAAGCTTCATCAGGGAATGAGATATGGAGAAAATGAAAAAAAGAAATTATGATATTTTTATCTTCATTGGTCAATAATTTTTCATATTAGTTCGACTCTTTAAACCAACGTTAGTATAATTCGTGGCATTCCAAATTAAAGAACAGAAAACGCGCGCCCATTCGAAGTTTCAAGAAATAAACACATTCTATACCTAATTAAAAAACCGTAGATATTGTCCTATGTATTATGTAAGTGTATAAAAATCCTATTTTGTCTATTTGGGATTCAGATGATAATGTATCTTCGTAAGTGTATGTGTGTGTGTGTGTGTCTATCAGTAGTAGTAGTAGTAGTAGTAGTAGTAGTAGTAGTAGTAGATGCTATGACTGTCGGTTTTTCACCTTTTGATTTCGTAACGTTTTTACGTCCATACCGTTTGTTGTAGGTAAGCATACGTATGATGACTCGATGTTCCCCGATATAAACTCTTTTACATTATAAAAAATTTATTTCATATGTACTGGCATTAGAATTAAGGTAGAATTCCTTTTCCTTTTTAATATCTCTGATTGTCTTGCATGTGATGATAATGAACATAGTATTAGAGATAACTATTTTATTTCAAACTTGAGTAGAAAGATTATTAGATGCTAGGATTATGAGTTTTGTGTTGTTGTTGTTGTTGTTGTTAGAAGTGCTATTGCTGGTGTCTATTTTTTTTTTGATTTTGTAAGTTCGTTTTCTAGCGATTAAGATAAAATAGTGTGGCTAGTGAAGAAACCATAATGTTTTCTCAATATATTTCTCTTCTTCACTTAGGTATTCTGGTGTACAATCCTATAACTAATCCTGATTCAAGATTTTTTATTGCAATGGGAATAGAAAAAAAAATCGTTCTTGTTAGTGAGTTGACAATAAGCTTTATAGTCAATTTTTTTTATTGTTACAGTAAGTCCTGTCTAATATTTTGGTGTTATTTTCTTAATTTCTTGATTGTTTGTGATGTGCTGATCAGTATACGAATAAATTGCACTAATTCTCGATAAGTGACAAGACAACGTATAAGAAAGAAAGTCTGATACATATCTCTCCAGCATGAGAATTTCATGTTATTTGTTGGTTATTAATATTAGAGATACAATCTTTTTAAGAGATTGTATCTCTAATATTAATAACCAACAAAAGGAGAATTCAGAAACGACGTTAATTTTTACATCGGATGGATTTTGAGGGGCTGAATTATTGGTAATTATTAGATTAGACGTTTTAAATTTTTTATAGTAAATGATAAACTTAATGTATTTATTAGAATCTTTGCGTGTTACATTGCAGCGAATTATATTTCAATACCATTTTCAACTTAATTGTAAATAGGACGCATCTGGTCACAATAAAATGATTTAATGCTGACTTTTTTTAGTTTATAACAAGATGATTGCTGATCCGTTTTTTTTTTCTTCTAACTTTGTTTAAAACAAATTTTATATCGTCATCAACATCATGGTTCAGGGTGAAATTATTATCTTTATAAAATAATGTGTCGAAAAAAGAAATCATTATTTCATGGTTAATCATGATTTTGATAACTCCTATTTTAATATCTGTGAGGACACTTGATTTTATAAGACATGAATTTCTGCTTGCGCTTTTTTTATATATTTAAGTCATAAAATTGTCACTATTACCCTCTACCCGAACGTTAAGGAAAGGAAATCTATTATTAATCTTGAGTTCATAAGTGAACTGAAGAATGGTCTTTTCTCAAAGGTTTTTTTTTTTATTATTCGGAAATTGGAAAGATATAATCAAATTTTGAATAGACTGACCTTGGCGGGAATATTTAATAAAAGTTATATATATATATATATATATATATATATATATATATATATATATATATATATATATATATATTAATCATTTCAAGCCAAGCATGAGAATAAGGCTGCTAAGATGCAATAGTTTACTGAGTGTGACAGAATATGAGTAAAGAAAAATGATTAAGGAGAGAGGTCAATAAAAGAAGACGATTACGAAGATGACGATTGATATGCAATGAAAATTTTTCAATTTCAAATTTAACTGGGAATCAAGAAGTCTGTTTTCATAATATCTAACTACCATAGAGGAAAGTTTATGAGAAGTATCATAATGAAAGCATTTATTTAAAAAAAAAAAAAAAAAAATGTCACAGGGAAACTACGAAACGCCGGTAGAAAATTGACTGTAGCCAAGATGCTCTGCCAGCACCAATAATATTGCAGATTCTTCTTTAGATTTTATCAAGAATTTCTAAATATATATATATATATATATATATATATATATATATATATATATATATATAGCAGAAGCACAAGACCAAATGTGACAGCAATACCCAAAGCATGAACAAATGGTAACATAGATTCTAGTATGAAAAATTATCTAACACAATAGAGTGAAAGAATTTTCTTAGCAGTCTCACTAGGAACTGATTCAATATAATCTTTCAATTTCATGTCGGCGTAAAACGTTAACCCCGGAGAAGGTGCAATTAATCATTTTCATGGAGGTTAGCATCAGCCGGGCTCATAGAAGGTAAAAATGTTTCACTCAGAAGATTAAAAGAAAGCTGTTTCGTTTTAGAGATGAGTTTAGAGAGAACAGCAGCCACTTCAGGGCCACCTTTTTTGAGGATTATTGCAGGGATACCACCAGGTCCACATGCGTGTGAGGATCCAGTTTAGAGATGATAGCGGAAACTATGTATGAATCTTTATGCATCATAGTATAAAGACAAGCAAAGGTACCTCAAATGAGTCAAGAGTAGAATTTGAAAAGAATTTACGAGATAAACATGTTGGTTTATCAGCAGTTAACACCGAGTAAAGAGAGGGGGTGGATAGAAAACATAATCTTATTTAACATACTATTACAGAGCCGCCAGTAGTCACGAGAACCTAACTTGTCAGAGGCTATATGGTGCCTCATTTTACCAGCAAACAAATTCTTAGACACTTTAAAGAATTATTTATAATTATTATGAGCAGACAAAAATAGGCTATCACGCTAGAAGAGCCACAAAAAGTAATTCCTGTGGGCTATAGCGGCTGAACAGGTCGGTGTGAATCAAGGAGCACATTGTGGTTGCAACTGGGATTTCTGTGAATGTACAATACAATGAGAAACCTCCGTGGCAGAATTCTCAAGAATATCAATCCAAAGGGTGTCCAGAATAAATGAATCTCAATCAGTACGATGGTAATAGAAAGAATGAATAAGAGGTTCCTGTCCCGTTAACAACATCAAATAATTTAATTAAATAATCGGGTGCGGCTTTTGATTTAAATTACTGTTGGAATAACAAATAAGTGATGAAGAAAACGAGTCGAAGTTGATAATAAGACTTCATCCATATCTTCCTGAAAACATGGCCTGTGGTTTTTACTCTTCACACAAAATATGAACTGACTTCACTCTGCGATCTGTGTTATTACCAGTTATCATGGCCACTACTCTTGATACAAACTTGCCACAATATTTAACAAAAAAGATTTAATATATGCTTTTTCTATAAAAAAAAAAAAAAAAGAAAAAAAAGAAATAATGGTAATTGTTTTAATAAGCTTTTTTTCTTGGCTACATAGATTTTATGAATGTAAGCGCTGATTGTCGGCAAGCTCTCCTCATTGAAATGTGTTTATAAGTTCCATGCTAAGAGTTGATTTTCTGATTTCTCCCTTACGGCTTCTTGTTTTCCAGTCAGTTATGAGCTTCCAAAAACATTAATACAATGTTAAAAATGTTCTTCTATGTACTTAAGTCCTTTTGTTTTATTGTTTTCCCTCTTTAATAATGTTTTTAGTTTTCTTACATTCTTTCACCCTCAGTAAACCCCTGCGTCATAGTGGGTTTATTGCTTGGCCTGGGAGTAAATTATTTAATAAATATATATATATATATATATATATATATATATATATATATATATATATATATATATATATATATATACATTAAGAAATGGACAAAGTCCGACAATTTATTTATTAAAGATATTTTTATGTTTAACGTTCTTTTTATAGAACATAAAAATGTCTTTAATAAATAAATTGTCGGACTTTGTCCATTTCTTAATGTATGACGTCATTTTTTTAAATTTGATACGCCATGAGCAGTTATGAATGTACGAGATTCATGGAAGATTGAAGTTTATAAGCAGTAAATTCGACCATGCCTACCGAACGCTCCTTTGCGGCCGAGTCGGTTAAGGCACGTCAGCGTAAATGACGGTTCCGTATAGGATGCAGGTTCGAATCCTGTCCAAGGACGTATATTTTCTATGAAAATTTCTCGGACATTCAGGCCGGTAAATGTTATTTAATACTGTTTATTATAAACATAGCATTTACTTAAATACTTGTATCTATAAAAAGAACGTTAAACATAAAAATGTCTTTAATAAATAAATATATATATATTACGCGGCTATCATCAGCCCCTAAGTGCATAACAAATGGATCGATTACCTGTAATATATATATATATGTGCGTGCGTGTATGATAAAAATATAGTTTTAATGTAAGCTATATTTACGAGTTAAAGTGCTCAATGTCAGCGTATATAAATATACAAGTGGACATAGAGGTCATCAAATAGTGCCGACAATGTTTCCTGCTTAAACGCAGTTTTCAAGCCATATATATATATATATATATATATATATATATATATATATATATCTTTCTCCCCCACCACTTCTTTCCCTTTCTCTCCCTCCTTCTTATTCTGATCTTTAGATCGTCTATGGTGTGTGTATGTCACCACGAAATTATCCTTAATGATTAGACATCCGACAACATTCATATTTCCTCCTTCCAATCACCTCTAGTTTTTAAAAAAACCCTCTCTGTTAAGTTTTAATCTCCCAAATTCTCTCGTATGTTACCTCTCCCTTTAGCACTAACATTCGTCCCACACTCTCATACTTACACTCTCTCTAAATTCTATTTTTATTTCCTGAGTTGTTCTTTTCTGTTTTCTTTTTGAATTTGTAGGTCTGATGAATTGGATCGTATTTACTATTCCAATGGAATAAATTATGACCATGGAATATTAGTGTTTAAGCCTTTTTATTATATCCTTACTCTGTCCTGGACATTGAGTTCTACCTGGATTCTATCCTCTCGGAATTTTTCATTCAAAATATATACATGTGTGTATATGCACCTGTGTATTTTGCATATATATGTGTATATTTACCACTAATATTATCTACCTATCTATCTATCTATCTATCAATATATATATATATATATATATATATATATATATATATGAGGATTCCGCATTCATATGCATATGTATATTAAATACCCGCAAACAAATAATTGCAATATTGATCAAAGACGGACAGAGAGGGGGGCAGGGTTAAATGCAAGGGGTTTAAGCTTGTCGGATTTTTGTCATTACATCCTGCCTGATATAAATCAGTTTCTATATCTTCACACTTGGATGCGCTTCTGGTCTAACGAATCAATCTTTTTGCTTATGGAACTCTCTTCCGTTTCCTTGTTTTCCTCTCATTTTTGATCTTCAAAAATGTTCTTCGTTATCTTCTTCCTTCTTAATTCGTGTTCCTTTATTGTTCTCTCTCCTTAATATTATCTTTTTTCTCATATTCTATCATAATCAGTAATCTATTGAGTTTAATGGCTAAATTGCTTTGCTTGGTGTGAAATGATTTTTTTTAAAAAAACAGAGTCAAAGTAGCGGTTCTAACTTATTCATACCTTGAACCTAATATTACGATACCTGCTATTTGAAAAGACCTACTCTGGAGAAATTTCAGCTCATAATGTTCTTAATTTAAATTCACGAACTTGTCTTTGAGCCATACTTAATGCAAGGTGGTGAACAATTGTTAACAATCACATCCCACAACAACGGTAGTGAGTTTGCCTTCCATTCGATGCCCTTTACTTATAAATTTATGTTACATTTAACTTCTAGAAATGCTTAACAGTTCATATTGCACATAAATGCTGCTGTAATTTACTTAATCCACACTGAAGACTTCACAATAATATCTTTGTGCTGTTCTACCACGAACTAATAAAAAAGGAAGATCACCTTGTCGTACAGGAAATATTAAGAAGTTAGTCCTATACGGAATTTGGTTCTACACGGTTTTTTCACATTTAGGTCGTGTGTCGTGATAAGCTTAAATATATATATATATATATATATATATATATATATATATATATACTAGATGCAGCTGGCACATGTCAGAGGGTATCCTTCAGACGAGGCTATGAACGAAGGGAAGAGTTTCGTCTCGAGAAACTGACTCTGTCTTTTTACGTGTGTCTATAGGGAATTTTTCCCAAGCCATATCTTACTGCTTGGTACAGTGGGTAAATAATTATACTAGGCGTAGCCGTTGTTTCGCGTTGATGCCAATGATTGATGGCTTATAATTTCAAATACTCATATTTATTATAGGCAAGCAGGCAGCCGTCTCTTAAGAGATATTGACATTATTTCGTGATTTTTAGATCTTCTTCTTCTTCTTCTTCTTCTTCTATTACAACTACTACTACTACTTTTAATCGCTATTTTTCTTCGCACGTTCAAGGGGTTCCCTTTCTTTTGGCAAACTGGAATAATCGAGTAAAAGCGTAAGAAGCTAATCTATTTACACAGATGACTTTGAGTCGAGCCATACGCAACAAAAGATCACCTTTGCGAAAAGGGAAATTGGATAATTTATGATATACAACATTTGCTGTGTGGATGCCGACAATATCTCACTAAACTGAATGCACTCATTAAGAAAATATGAGCTGCACAAGCAAACCGCCTTATTTTCCCTGTTCCTCGGTAAAATTGCAAAAAACAGAAAAAGACTATGAGGCCGGCCGTCACTATAATTACATTAGTTCGTACCAAAGACAAGCGAAACATATAAGGCAGTAAATTTGACTTTCAAGTTGCACTGAATAAACACATCAGACAATCAACTTAGTGCATTTATAATAGGAATAGAGATGTATCAGAGCAGAATTTAGACTGGAGGTTTTGAAAATCTAGCTATCTGGGAAATTTTAATGAGAATAACACTAATAGATGTGACGTCATCAAATGAAACGGAAATGTCTGAACGCTGAACGTGAGGAAAGTATTTCACACAGGATTCACACGACTAAGACTGCAAATCACAATTTCGTTGAAAACCACTGAAGCATTTGAGGGTGTGGATTAAAATGTTCGCTTCAGAGAGTCTAGGTTTATCAAACCGCCAAATCGATTTTCGCAGAATTATTCATATCGGGAGGGAATAATCGATGGGTATTAGCATCATTAGATACACCGGGGAAATTCTATAGACAATTTTTTTAAGAATAGAAGTTTCAACAATAAAAAGAGTGGAGAATAATCTTTAAATTATATCGTTGTTTTTAGTCCAAAAGATTCATTCCTTTTTCAATCAGATAAAGAGCATAGTTTAAGAAAAAGCTTCAGATTTAGTATATAAACACAACTGACTCCCCTCCATATATATATATATATATATATATATATATATATATATATATATATATATATATGTGTGTGTGTGTGTGTGTGTGTGTGTGTGTGTGTGTGTGTGTGTGTGAAAAGAGTGTGTATATAAATATATATATATATATATATATATATATATATATATATAATTATTTATGTATTATATGCGCGGTACTTATTAGAAAGCGCTCAATATCAGAGATAGAGCTAACATATTTGGCTAGATTGATGTGAGTTTTGATGTGAACCCAGGGTCATAAACTCACATCAATACAACCAAATATATATATATATATATATATATATATATATATATATATATATATATATATATATATATATATATATATAGGATGTAACAGCAAAATTGTCCAAATAGTTTAACTGCAAAATTGGGCTCTACTTTGAACAATAAGAATGTATTTAGCTCTAAGTTAAAATGATCCCTCTTCCTTATATGACCTCCTGATCCAGTTTTCCTCTATACTGCTTCATCTTTTTTTTAAATTATTCACCGTTCTCTTGATGGTCCTTGAAGGGACTTTGAAGATGGAAGCCAGAGTATGAATGCTGACACCATTACTGAGATCCTGAATGATCTTTTTTGTCCCACCATTGCTCGGTTGGGTAAGATACTGTACGATTTTAACCTCTTTCTAGATGAATGACTCAAAGGGTTTATCAGTGATTTTTACGATATATGGTGTCAAGATGGCTAAATGTCTTATCTGAAAACCTAGGAAAAACGCAGTTAGTTCAGTTGATTTTAAATATTAAAAATTACGAGGAATGAACAAATATCTCATGCTGTTACACGACTTGGACAATTTACACCCGGTACATATATATATATATATATATATATATATATATATATATATATATATATATATATATTAGGTTAGTGCAAAAATAATGACATAATAATGTCGTTTTTGACGTTAAAAAATACGTCAAAAAACGACATTATTACGTCATTATTTTTGCACCAACCTAATATATATATATATATATATATATATATATATATATATATATATATAAGAAGAAAGCAAGCAGAAATATTTCTCCTCCCGATGATGGCCATTTTTGGTCGAAACTAGTCGAGGAATCTAAATGGAATAATAATAAAAAAAAACGAAAGAATATTAATCTACAACCCAGTGTGTCTAAAGATTTTTATTTTTTTATTGTTCAATATATATATATATATATATATATATATATATATATATAAGAAATATAGTGTGGTATATTTATGAGATAAAGTGCTCAAAACCAGGGATAGAGCGTGTGTAAATATATGTGAACATTGAAGTGAACACTTACAGGCGACAGCCTGTTTCATGCTGGATGCAATCGTCAAGCCACGTGGCCTGACGATTGCATCTAGCATGAAACAGACTGTCGCCACTAAATGTTCACTTCAATGTTCACTTATATCTATATTTAAATCATTAACCTTTGTATTTGTTTTATGTATGAATAATTCATGAATTTGTAAATTAATTGCACCTTTATTGAAATTAAAATAACTGATCCAAGTGCAACTTTCGGATAATAAGTGCGACATTACTGTAATTATTGAACAATATAGTTCATGCCACTTTGACGGAAAATCTACCAGTTAAAAAGAATTCTCTTATCACTACATTTGTACATAAACGCAGAACCTTAAAATTTAAATTCCAACGCAGCGTTGCGACTGCACGTTCCAAAACAATAACACATTTATCATAGCATTTTTCGGATTACATCTCTATTTTCGTTGTCCACTTATTACTGAGAGTAAAAACAAGTACACAATCTATTTCCATACCTGAGGATGTCTGTAGGAATAGACGAAAGCTTGTAAAAATAAAAAGACCTAATGCAACTGAAATTTATAAAACAGGATCTTTTCATTCATAAACAGGTTCGGGGTTTTTGTATATTATTTGAATTGTTCGCGAAGATGGATTTCTCGCCATTTAAATCATTAACCTTTGTATTTGTTTTATGTATGAATAATTCATGAATATATATATATATACATATATATAAATTCATGCATCATTCATACAAAAAACAAATACAGAGGTTAATGATTTAAATGGCGAGAATACATCTTCGCAAACAATATAAATAAGATACATCAACCCCGAACCTGTATATGAATGAAAAGATCCTTGTTTTATAAATTTCAGTTGCATTAGGTCCTTTTAATTTTTTTTCTCAGTAATAAGAGGACAACAAAAATAGAGATGTAATCCGAAAAAATGCTATAGCTATTTTCGTTGTCTTCTTATTACTGAGATGTAAAAAAAAGAACAAAATCTACTTCCATACCTGATGATGTCTGTAGGAACAGACGAAAGCTTGTAAAAAATTAAAAAGATCTTATGCAACTGGAATTTATAAACGGGGATCATATCATTCATATACAGGTTCGGGGTTGATGTATGTTATTTATATTGTTTACGACGATGTATTCTCGCCATTTAAATCATTAAACTCTATATTTGTTTTTTGTATGAATGATTCAAGAATTTATAAATTATAATTGCTCCTTTTAATTGAAATACATATATATATATATATATATATATATATATATATATAGAGAGAGAGAGAGAGAGAGAGAGAGAAATAAATCAAAAGACATAATAGAAAGTAACAAATGAGGAAGAACAAGTTTGCCACTACAGAAATCCTTATGTGTGTCCCCTAAATGAAAGTTATCAGATGAAAATATAGTGTATCAAGCAAAAGCGCAAATTGATGATTATCAAGACAAAATATACATTGGATCAACAGACAAACCTTTTAAGCAAATATATTATAATCATACAATGTTAATAGCAATAGTCAAATATAAAATAATACCACATGATCGTTAAGCCCTTTCATATGATTCATCAAACATATACTTTGTCACAAAATTGATATAGTTTCCTGTATATAGGTGCGAATGACTATCAACCTATTCAGCTTAGGACGGCTTATTGTCATCAGAGTTTATATAAATAACAAATCTTGTTTTAGATAATAAAATTCTACCATAGATGTTACGTGTATTCTCAGACGGAAATTTATCGATGACATTTTCTGTTTTTTTAGGAGCAAGTTTCAAGATTACATGGTCAACCTTCATTTTCTCAAGCGCCTTGCAACCGTTTTTCACAATTATTTCCCTTCATACAGAGCTTTCATATCATGATATAATTGTGTGATCATTATGAAGAACTCATGTGAACATCCCAGGTTAACTCTAATGTTCCACGTAAATTCCCTGTTCAATTAATTTAACACTTTGGTTAGATTGACAAAAATAATGATAAACAACTATGTAATGTTCAATTTATTTGTTCTGCAACTGACGAGGGGAAAAAAATTGTCCATTGGAGCAATGACTCTAATTCTAAATCCGCATTATCTCTCGAAGATGACTTGAGGGACAAATACACTTTGTAAATAAATTTTTGTTAAAGGTTTGAGAAGTCCTTCTCAAACGCTTCAAGCAGGCATAAACTTCTCTAGTTTTTGCATGCTGATTTTGAACCATTATCTTCAAACAATGAAATTAAAATCGTAACAATTCTTTTCCGGGGTAGAGAAACACTCAACCAGGCACCCTAGACCGAAAGTGGTAGGTCTTTGTAATAAAAAGAGAAAAATCTAATATCAATGGAATCAAAACCTGATGCCTTCTCAGTAGTAATGTCTGGAAACTTTTTTTTTTCTATCTTTTCCATGGGAGTATCATCGATCAAGAATAACATCATTTTTAGCTAAATTTATTGATGGGAATTTTCATTTATAAGAGAGTGGTTGTAAAACATCGATAGAGTGTTCAGTTGATCGTTTCATGGTCCTCCGCCTGGATCTTTTAAAATCGAAGAACCACGACAGATGAAGATTGAGAACCGAAAATCTGTTCGATTAAAAGTTCTATACTCATTAAGAGTCTTTATAGTCGTTATCTTTCATTAGAAATATCTGAGCATCTCCGTTTTTCACTGGATGATTTGGTGATCTACTGATCAGATTTATCAAGCGAATCCCGATTTTTTTTTTATTTCCTGAGACCAACGACCACAATTCGGACATTGTCGATATCTATCTTAAATTTATCTCATGTCCCGTTAAATTCTATTTCCACCAATAATTTTTAAAGATTTGATTCTGAGTCCTACAGTAGGGCAACACATCAATGGCACACGTTTATACTATTATATCTGGATTTACGCATGATATGGAGTTAAAATTTGTCGCCGAAAAGCCTATGATGCATACTACATTTCTGCATACAGCATGACTCGAACAATGCACATTTTCTGGGGTGGGGATAGATGTTCAGTCAGTGATATAATCGAGAATATGTCTATCATTGAATCTTAGTAGTATCCAAATAACCTGATGAAAAAAAAGGTATTACAAATGATTAGTTGAAATTCTGTGCAAAATGGGATAAAGATCCTAATTATTCATCTTGCTCATGTTACCGTGAAAGAGTATCTTCCCTTCATTTGGAATCGTAATTATAACAAATCTATGATCTTGATAGAATGCTACGATAGATTCGTGAGGGTGGCTATAAACACATGAACCAGCTACAAAACGTTTACATAGCAACAGACCTCGAAAGATCTATCACTTAAATCTTGAGGTTGTTCAAATTTATTGGCTATACCAGTGTGAATGGCAAACCCCAAAATCCACCCGCTTTTCACCCTGTGACATCCTTCCCAAAGAACGTTTATCTAGCACCTGATGCAATCAATTAAATCCTTATCACACAAAGGGCTTCTTCGAGTAGAGTAATGTCAATAATGTACAGAGCCAACCATTTCGCTAAAATGCCAATTCGTTGCTGACTATTACTCGACGTTTCGCCATCAAGATATCATTTAACATTTCTACGTGTACCGATTTCATCCCATGTTTTTTACTTGTTTATTTTCTCTTCGTATTTCTGTTGCTGCTATAAGCGGTCGGCAATCACAGTTTGTTACCCATCTTGAAGGAGGAACAGTCATGTTTTTCTATCATATATTTCAGACCCTTTCTAGTTTCCTGACTGAACAATGCTAACCTAAAGAGGTTACTCGGAAATGCATAACACACGCCCTTCTCTTCCTCCCAAATCTGATATACAGGCCAAGCCAAGGTGAGTGATTTGACAAGCTTGACCTACCCGAATGACCAGGTGGTCGTTCTTTTATTGTCACAGGATTACACCTCTCGCTTACAAATAATGTTGACTAAGGACCTAATATAATGACTGTGTTTTTACACACCTGAAACTGTTAGTCGTGACCGACCGACTGACTAACACATACTAACTTATGGAATTATACTATAACTCTGTCTTCAGAATATGAATTATCATTACAATGTTTCTAGCTAACTTAGTGAGTGAAATGGGTTATAATTGTATTAGATTGTTCGGAAAATAATGTCCGATTCTAGAATCAACTTTTATTCTTGAATTAATTAATTAAAAGGTTTATTCTAAAATCAACCTAAATTACCCCCTCGGTAGACATTGATCTTCTGGATACATGTTTTCTCCATTTGATTATCAAAATAACCTAATCTGGTTGGTTACACTTTTCTCCTCTTCTGTGATGAAAGTTTAAAAGGGTAAACATTTCCAAAATTGCTCATAATTATTTTCGTTAAAGATCAGATTGTATAGATATTTATATCTCTGCAATAAGCGTCAATTCTGCTTGATCTTCCGACCGAGCATGTGTGTCAATATTTGTTGATTAGTCTGGTACACAAAAGTTATTTCTCTTGAAATGTTCTAGCAATTATGAATAAGAAGCAAACATTTGAGTGATTTCTTCAAAATCTTCATTCAACTTATTTAAATAAAATTGACGTCTTTTTATTGGCTAATGACTCGGGGGTATGTCACGTGACACTGTTGCATAAAAGACGTATGCATGTTACTTTAATAGCGTTACGGTCACTTGAATTTTCTCAGATTTTCTCAGATTGATTTTTATTTTTTTGAATTTGACAGAGTAAGACTAAATGAATTCACAAGAAAACCTTTCCTTATCTTTCCCTTTCTGTGGCACTTTTCTTTTCTCCTCCCCATTCTATTTTTTTTTTCATTTTCTCCACCTCTTACAATTATAATTTTTCTCCTCCTCCTTCTGTACTGTTCTCCCCATCCTTCTACACTTTACTTTCCTCCTCTTCCTCCTTTATTTTTCTATTTCTCCTCTTCCTCTTATATATTGCTTTGCTCTTTCTTTTTCTTTTCTTTCTATTTCTCCTCCTCCTCCTTCTCTTTCTGTATTTTTCATTTCCTCTGCTCCTTCTCCACTTTGCCTTTTCTCTCCCTCTTCCTCCTATATTTTTCTTTTGTTTGATCTTGTTTAGCCGCATATTAACACATCTTTGGGTTATTTAGAGCCGAAAATTTTATGCTTTCATCTACAGGTATTTTAAACATTCAGAGTAAAGGTATATGTTTTAGATATATATTTTGATCATAAAATGTATTGCTTGTAACTTTACTATAAAAAATGTATTTTTATATTTTTTTTAGTGCTGCATTGATTGTTATTTTTCTATAAAAATTACTGTTGATTTTTGTTTGGAGCTTGACTATTTTTCCGATAGTTGGGGCCCTGACAGGTGTTACCACCCCGGGTCATGATGAAGAGGCTCCGATCAGAGTCTTTACTACTGATTATAGTTTATAGTCATACTCAGGACTATAATACTTTTCTTTTATCCCCATCCTCCCATGTTTTACATTTCTCCTCCTCTTTTTAGAATTGTCTACTCCTCCTCACCCAATTTTTCTTTCTCCATTTCCTATACTTTTTCTTTACTGCTTCTCCTTTTATATTTTTTCTTTTAGTTTTGTGTCAGGTGCCGCTTTAAGCTTACATGACAATCTTTCATATGACTTGTCTTCCAAGATTGAATGATCATAGCTCTCCACTACTTCATTTTATTGCTATAAAATTCTCTCACCACCTTTGTTGTTTTGGTTCTTGTTCCTTTTATTCATTTAATCAAACTCGTGAAATAGATTACTCGCGTTTTTCAATCTGCTCTTCCTGTATGTAATTCGCCTAGTGAGTGTAGAATTCGAATGTACTATAAATTAAATTAATGCAACAATTTCAAGCATCATTTTGGGACCATCATAGTGAAATCGGAGAAGTGTCATTGAGGTTGACATACTCTTTCTCGACTACTCCAATTGTTTCTACTTGTTCTACAAGGAATTCACTCAAATTCATCAAGTAGGTTTACTCACTGTTTCCCTTATTACGACCCGTGACAGTTGAATTCTCCAAAACTTCTATTGTGTGCTTCAGAAATTTCAATTGTCTCTTTTGATTACTAGCAGCAATTTTTTTGCTGTTCCTATTCTCCTTTAAGATCTCTTCTTACTCAAATTCTTGTCCTTTGAGTTCTCAACATTACTCAAAATGATTCAAGTCTCTTTTTCATTTGTAAGGAGACTCTCCTGCATTTAATGTCATATAAGAGATTAGATATCACATAGTAGGTTATCGTCCTGGGTATGACGTTAAACTGCATCCAACAGCAAGACCTAAGTTCAGGAGGATTTGAGGAGCGTTGAACCACCTCTTAATTGCTGCTGTTCCTGGGTCCACCCTGACCCGGGGTGGTAGCAACTGTTTGAGGTCCCAGCTATGGGCAAATAGTAAACTCC
The DNA here is from genome assembly GCA_963932145.1 of Acanthosepion lycidas. Taxonomy (NCBI): domain Eukaryota; kingdom Metazoa; phylum Mollusca; class Cephalopoda; order Sepiida; family Sepiidae; genus Acanthosepion; species Acanthosepion lycidas. The sequence continues at coordinate 134,242,546 of OZ010577.1, forward strand.
CAGTTTTTCCAGACCTTACCCACGTCCTGGGTATGGCAATAAACTACATCCGCGTCCTGGGTACGGCGATAAACTACATCCAACAGCAAGGCCTCAGATAATGTTTTCGGAAAAATAATGTTGCCAGCTATACGTTTTTGAAACAATAATATTGCCAGCTATAATTTTTTGAAACAATAATGTTGCCAGCTGTGCGTTTTTAAAACAATGTTGCCAGCTATACGTTTTTGAAACCATAATGTTGCCAGTTATACGTTTTTGAAACCATAATGTTGCCAGCTATACGTTTTTGAAACAATAATGTTGCCAGCTATACGTTTTATTGTAAAAATAATGTTGCCAGCTGTACGTTTTTGAAACAATAATGCTGCCAGCTATCCGTTTTTGGAACAATAATGTTCCCAGCTTTGCGTTTTTGAAACAATAATGTTGCCAGCTATAAGTTTTTGAAACAATAATGCTGCCAGCTATAAGTTTTTTTAAACCATAATGTTGCCAGCTATACGTTTTTGAAACAATAATGTTACCAGCTATACGTTTTTGAAACCACAATGTTGCCAGCTATACGTTTTTGACTTTTAAAGTCACTCAAAATCATTTTCGGCATAAAGTGACCACTAAGTTTGAGATGCCGTTAAACAAAATAATCAATCAATCAATCAATCAATCAAGAACATGAAGAAATTATTTGCTAAAACTGAACCAAAAAATATATTGGATTTTCTAAAAAGAATTGGTCTGTTATCAAAGATGTAGACTGATGTGTAAACAACATATCCTACCTTTTATCATTTTGCAAATAAAATGTCCTTATCAAATGGAAATTCTTGACTTAAACAAAAATACCTAGGATTATTTTGCAGTGTACAAGCAAATAAGCTCTAGCTTGCTAAAAATGTTCCATACAAAATAGAAATTTAAAATTGATATAAACTGGATTTGGCATTAAATAACCCACAGTGATTGATATGCTATAAAACATAGTAGGTTAGCATTTTTTTCTTTGTTTTAGAAGGATATTTTCCTATAACTTAATAATTTACTTAGTTTCTATAAGCCCTTTTTCGCTATTTCGATGTGACCTCGGATTTCTAGCAAATATTATATTTCTTGTTCCAGTGGCTTGAAAAAAGAATCACCGTTCTTACCATATTTTCGGTTTATTTCTGCTATGAGTGCTATTCATTAAACTCCTAATGATACGATAGGTCTCTCATAAAACTATTTGGCCGTTGGCACACGCATTCATTTGTATCGAGTTTCTTTGATATCATTATGAATATTTATGTACTGAGGTCCTCCGGTATCTCACCACTGTCGTATGTCATTTATCATTTCCGTAATCTTATCAATCCCGAATTCTATTCGCAAGATCGCATTTTCATTCTTTCAGCTATTTTCCAAGAACTTCTACTTAATGGAACACACTCTCGAGATGATATTGACCCGATCACATCAATTATAACTTCTTCAAGTCTAAACTCAATAGTTATCTGTCAGCCATACTTTCGTAATCTTCAGTTTCAATTTTCTCCTCTTACGTTCCTATCACACTCCTCATTCAATAACGGTCTAGCTTGATTGGCTCTTGCGCCTTGTGTTGGGTAAATATTCATTTTAAAAAAGCATACGCCAAAATATTATACAATATTATATACATGAATTGACCGCGGAATAAATAAAGTCAGCTGATTACTGCATATATCTGCATTTATTTGTTGTAGAATTTCTAGATACTTGTATATTAGTGAAACTATTATATAGACGCTGACGTAGACGATGAAAATATACTGAAAGAGATGTAGGAAATATCGCTCTCCAAAATCTTACAATGCAAAAATCAGTTTGCATTTAGAATGGGCCTAGCAACTTAGTGAACAGGGAAAACGTTGTACAATCAATGAGTCAATACGAATGCAATTAATTTGCAACAAATGCAACTTATCTTTCATAAAACGTCGGCTTTGATGTCACACAGCAGATGCAGGCATAACGGTGTGAAATTAGCAAATTTTGATGCTCCTGCGTCGATGAAGGCACGAGAGTTCATTATAACATACCACTGGCCAGGGCGCCAGAATAATTGCGATTGATTAGTGAGTTCAATCCTCACTGGGTGTCCCATATTTCGGCCCTGTGCCACATCTAAGCTACGCTTGGAAAATCACTATATTATAATATGACTAAAATTGCTGGGCACCTCGGAGTATGTAATGGTTAGCAAGCTTGTCTTGATAAACGGTTATGACTGAATAGTAAGTTCGATCTTCACTGGATTCCACATGCTTTCGGCCTTGTGTCGCTACGCTTGGAAAATCTTTATAACATACCATTGGTCAGCGTAGCAGACTGAGAACAATTAAAGAAACACTTGACAAATATGAGTTTCTATTTTAACACGTTGCACGTCGCCTGAAACAAGTGTTATTGTTAAAAGACTGCTTTCTTCTTATGGACATAGCCTCCATAATTTGCAATCTATTTTTTGCTATTTGATTGTCAATAATTATAGTATTGTCGAAATATAGGGATTTGAGAGGGAGTTTCGTTACATCAGTTTTTGTTCGACAAAAAAAAACTAAAATATGCCGCATGTTACGTTCTGGTGCAACCGAGCGAACACTGTATATAGTAAGAGATGTCGCTATTTAAATCTTCTGATAAAATATAGTTTTAAGATATTTAAATTATATTTATGGGTAAAAGGCTTAATATCCGATATTGATCGTGTGTAAATCTAAAAGTGTACACTAAGGAGAACACAGAGTTTGGTTGTTTGTTTCATGCCTGAATGTAATCATTCAGGTCAGAGGATTCAATTAAATCATGAAACGGACGTTTGATATTCTGTGTTGACCTTAGTGTCCACCCTTATATATACAAGGTAACCAAAAAAGTTCTGTCCGTTTTTTGATTAGTCATTGAATGAAGTTCAAATATATACGAAATGCGTGTAGCAATTGTTTTCAAATTCAGACAGCCGGAAGTAGTAACATCAGACGTTATAAAAGAACACGCACATCGTACCCGGCCATCAGTTATAAGCCGGACAGCTGTGAGAAGGATGGAAGTGTCTAGAGATCTCGTTCAGGGCTGTTTGTTTTACGACTTCAACGTAGGCTTATCAGCGGCTGCATCAAGTCGCCGCATATGTCAAGCATTTGGGGATAGTGCTGTGGATGAACGTACTGCAAGCCGTTGGTTTCGAAAATTCAAGTCGGGAGATTTGTCTCTCCATGACGAGCCTCGCAGTGGACGACCACAGGTCTTGAATGACGGAGTCCTGAAGGCGGCCATTGAAGAGAACAGTAGTCTAACATGTGGTGAACTTGCAAGATAGTTCAACGTTTCCTATGAAACAGTTAGACTCCACCTGCACTGCCTAGGTAAGACGTACAAACTGAGCAAGTGGGTTCCGCAAACGCTGTTGGAGGTCCACAACGGACAACGAGTGGCAGCCAGCGTATCGCTGCTTTCTCGCCACCGTACCGCATCCTTATTCAATCGAGTGCTTACCAGTGATGAAAAGTGGGTTCTGTACGAAACTCCCAAGAGTTCTAGACATTGGTTGTCTCCTCAGGGTGCTGTCCTTCATACCGTTTGTGTCTGGTGGACAGGTCGTCAAGTGTTTCATTATGAACTGCTATCAATGGAGACCTATACTCGCAGCAATTGAAACGTGTGCAACAGGCATTGAGCCAGAAGGAGCCAGCACTGGGGAATCGCAAAGGTGTGCTTTTCCTCCACGACACTAATTATTTTCTGTATCGCTTATACAAATACACATATATGTGTGTCTGTGTTTGTATACAGTGTGTGATGGATAAATTGTGGTCTAAATTACGCAAAAATTAAAGTAATACTGACATTACCAAAATTAGACAAAAATTATTTTTAAATACTAAAGAGTAATTTTATTCAATAAAATCACCATTAGCTTCCAGACGACTTCAGAATCTCTTGCAACTCTTCTGAACAGTCTTTTTGCTTAAGGTGGTAAATTCTGCCATAATCCTTGCCTTCAGTTCATCTTTAGTGTTACAAGTTTTGTTGGTCTCTCGCTCAACTGCGCCCAATACATAATAATCAAGGGGTTCGCTGTCTATGGAGTTAGGTGGCCAGATGTAAGGGGTAATATGGTCGCAGAAATTGTCTGAGAGCTATAACTGCGTTCTACGGTTTGTGTGGCATGGTGCAGAGTCCTCTTACTAGACATAGGGTCTTCCAGCAGCCAGCCTCTTGAGCCAGGGCAGCACTACCCCCTCCAAGCACTTGATGTAGGTCACTGTGTTGAGCATGAAGCTCTCACCAACAAATTTGGGAGTTCATTTTTCATCAGAAAGATTTCATCTTTTAAGCTAGAAAACCTTAGAAATTCTACAAAACTAATCAAAATGTGTGGAAATTAAAGGAAAAAAAGATCCAATTGTAAACTGGAATTTTGTTTTTTAAAAAAAAAAAACAAAACTAACTACAATCATAGCAACATCTACAACATTTGTTAAGAAGTAAAAATAGTTATAATTACATTTCCAGAAGAAAAAACCTATAGAATCAGAGATCGAAAATTATGATCCGTTGTATACATACTAAAAATTCATTTTAAGTTCATATGAAGTGGGATGAACAAAAAGTATGTATATTTCATTAACCCCCCCACCCATCGATACATTTCAATTATATTTCTCCTCCTCCTCTTGCTCAACTTCTACCACTACCACATACTTATATATTTACTTTTTTAAAATATGACGTTCATTTTTTTTTTTTTATTTAAAAATAAAGCGTTAGTAAATAATTGACCGAAATCGCCTGAAGATACCGAAAAGTTAAACCCAATGTAGCGGAATCCGCTGATTTCCTAATTTTCTTAACTATTCGGACTATTGCCGTCATCTTTGTTGCCATATTTATCAGAACGTTTCGGCTTTCTTCAGGTGGTTGGAATGTCCTCTGGGGGACTCTGATAAAGTCCCTCAGAGGACGAAACGCGTTGGTTAAGTATCGTTTTTTCTCTTGTGTTTTTATTCATTTTATTCCTTTAGAGATACACTCTATCTGAAAACAATTTACACTCACACACACTCACAGAGTAAGAGAGAGACAAAGACAGAGACAAAGAGAGAGAGAAGGAAAGGCAGATAGACAAATGTATGTAAATATTTAAATCTGTATCGTTATAATCCGTACGCTGAATGTTTACTCGTGACTTATTGAGTAAATTACTCTTCTTGTTGACACTTGACTTTTTGACATCATTCTTTTCTTCTTCAGGCATGAGGCAGTGTAAACGAGGACAGCCACGTTCAAATTCACCTCACGACGTGCATTCTTTTGCTCTGAAACTCTGCAGCAGCCGCAAAATTTATAACTTCTGCGAAGGCTAAGAACCACGCCAGGAAAAGGAAAAAAAAAACAGTTCTTTTTATTGCAGTAACACGATATGATGCAACGTGCCAAATTTTGACAGTGTGCAATCTCATATGAAAGCATCAACACTAAAAGCCCCATTTAATAGCCGACATTTCTTATATAATTATTGCTTCTTCTTTTCTTTTTCTTTTTTTCTTCTTCTTCTACTTCTCCTCGGGTGTGATTCACTGTGTTATCGTAGGCACTTATTGCATGTGTTATCAGGATTAAAACGTGTGAAAGATTGCAGGGGTAACACTCTATTGCAAATAAATGTAATGTTGACCAAATGATTCTGTTTCTCGTGAAAAAAGTCACTTGCAAAACATTCAAATTGATCAAATCGTTTCTACCGATTTTTTTTTTCTTATGGGATTTAAAGCTTCTTAAAATCCAATTTTGGAACGAATCAAGATTCATTTCTAATTACGAAAGAGATCTTCCATTGCTAGTTCTTTTTCTCCCCAGAGAAAGGTTAGATATAAACACAAGGGGAGGTCACTAAGTACGTTGCTTGGCGGTCATTTATTATGTGAGTTTCGATCTGTAATTTTCATTTTATATTGCGCGTTTTCTGCTATAAATTGAGAAATGTTGCAGAAAATGCATAATGTCAGATAAATGTTTGAGCCTCAAATAATGTGTGTGTGTGTGTGTGTGTGTGTGTGTGTGTGTGTGTGTGTGTGTGTGCTTATGTGTGAATGTGTGTGTATGTACGCCTCTGTGTAAATGTTTGTGTTAACGCGTGCACCTGGGATTTGTTTGTTTGTTTGTTTGTTTGGGTTTTATGGCATATCAACCACTGTGGGTTATTTAATGCCAAATCCAGTTTATATGAATTTTAAATGCCTATTTTGTATGGAATAAAAAACGTATAGCTGGCAACATTATTGTTTCAAAAAAAAACGTATAGCTGGCAACATTATTGTTTCAAAAACTTAGAGCTGGCAACATTATTGTTTCAAAAACTTAGAGCTGGCAACATTATTTTTCTGAAAACATTATCTGAGACCTTGCTGTTGGATGCAGTTTATCGCCATACCCAGGACGCGGATGTAGTTTACCATCATAACCAGGACGCGGATGTAGTTTACCGTCATACCCAGGACGTGAGCAAAACCTGGAAAACTAGGAGTTCACTATTTACCCATAGCTGGGACCCTAACAGGTGCTACCACCCCGGATCAAGGTGGACCTGGGAACACCAGCAATTAAGAGGTGGTTCCACGCTCCTCAAAACCTCCAGATCAGAGGCCTTGCTGTTGGGTGCAATTTAACGTCATACCCAGGACGCCTCATTGGGGGGGGGTCTTACCCCTCTACAGAGGGTGCACCTGGAAGTGTGATATCTTGGTGATATGTCCCGGAAAGGGATATATTTTTTCGAAGTAGCAAAGTGGTTGTTGACTACTGTAATCGGGAAGGACAATCTAGGTAACAGTAATGGACTGGTCCTCGTCGTAGTGGTAGCAAATAGGCGTCTGCAGAAACATTATCCGGCCAGATATTTATACTTCATAAACAAAAGCGTTAAGATATTTTCAATGGAAAAATCTGAGATGTTTTATATGCCATTGAGTGTCATAATTCAAAAAGACGTTGAAAGATTTTTACCCGTCCACAGAACTGAAACTGTTTAACAGAATTCCTATTCTCATATTATGAATTAATCTTCAGGTTTTGTTATGCGCCCACCACGAAATCAAGGTCATTCGTAGTTTTTATTCTATATCCGTTATCCTTCACCGCACACACGCATATATATGAAGGCATAAACCGACTCTAATATGGGAAAACTTTTTAAGCATGCGTCAGCTGAACCAATGAGCGTTACGCATTTGTTAGCTGGGGCAGAAGGAGATCGAAATAAAATGAAGCAATACTTTAAAAGCTAATGATAAGGAAAGAGTTACCCAAGAGGAGACAGAGGGGAAAAATTATCACGAGGAGAAAAGAAAGTATTAAAAAAAATAAAAACTAGAAATTTTAGTTCGTGGCTGAATCTTGTGTGTCCATCTTCCTAAAATAACTGACAAATGTGTTGGTAAAAGGTTTCATTTATGTATGCTGTGAGGTTCTTTCTTTCACTCTGTACAAGAATCAGTTAAAGGCTTAGCACACAATATGGAAGGTGGAAGGGGTTAGAATTAAAAACAAAATAGGAAGTACAGGAAGGGAAAGTCATAAAGGGATTTATAAATGCTGTCAATAGAAAGATGAAACAGACTGGTGAAATACCCAAGTGGATTTTCTTCATTTTTCTTTTTTTTTACCTTTTTAATTTAACTCTAAAATAAATATCCCAGAAATATATATCGCTTGATTTTTCAATAAAATAGCGCCACCTAGTTTTTGAAATTCTACTACGACTCTCTGTCTGTGATACATACGTATAGAAATCCCAGCTGCCCTGGAATCTGTAGCTATTCTGTTTTTAATTAAAACTGACAGTAGCTCTTAGGGGAGGAGTTAAAAAAAACAACTCTTAAATGATGTGCTCTAATATATGCTCTTGTGTCTTCTGACCTACGTCCTGGACATATAATATTCGGTTTGGAATGGAAGCAACAATATCTAAATTCCCAATGCTTTTATTTAATTATTTGTTTATTTATAGATGTCACTCAATAAAAAACAAAAAGATTCACTCGAGGTATGTGGGTTACAGTCGAAAGGGTAACGGTGGGGGAGGAAATAGGGAACGTGTGGAAGGATGTTAGGGTATTGACGGTTAAGAGGATAAAGAGGTTAAGATCGAAGTGTTCCGGAGAGCAACGACGGTGGAGCCTGTTCCACAAAGTGACACTTCTAGGGGAAATAGCTGTCAACAGTGAACTTCCTTCTTACATTGACAGCACGGAACAAATGAGGCTGATATGACTCCGTGGAAGAAGTGCGGCGTGCCCTCACGATAAAGGTTTGAACTAGTAGAAATAACAAATAGGGCTCTTCTGAACATTTGACATCTAAATATGGATTAAGTATAGACAGGCTTGAAACGTTGCGGCAAGGACTTAATCTAGGTCCCTAAGGAACATACGGGTATTTCCTTTGTTGCGGCAAGGACTTAATCTAGGTCCCTAAGGAACATACGGGTATTTCCTTTGTTGCGGCAAGGACTTAATCTAGGTCCCTAAGGAACATACGGGTATTTCCTTTGTTGCGGCAAGGACTTAATCTAGGTCCCTAAGGAACATACGGGTATTTCCTTTGTTGCGGCAAGGACTTAATCTAGGTCCCTAAGGAACATACGGGTATTTCCTTTGTTGCGGCAAGGACTTAATCTAGGTCCCTAAGGAACATACGGGTATTTCCTTTGTTGCGGCAAGGACTTAATCTAGGTCCCTAAGGAACATACGGGTATTTCCTTTGTTCCTCGTGTAACGGGCCTCACTGATTTCGTTGTGGCATTTCTCCCGTAAAAACAGTCGTATTTTTTCGATTATTGTCTTCTTGGCGCAATAACACAAGCGACATATAAGAATATTTATTACGTACAAAATGTTCATAGCTTTGCTAAGGGTTGTTATAAAAGTATGTTTATTTATTATACTAGCATACCGATAGTTTAAAAATTGCGGAATTATTAAGTAGTGGATCAGTACTTCTGTCTACAATCAAACTTGAGTCCTGTTACAAAAAAAATTCGATCCTCAGCCATGTAAGATCAGTGAAGTATCAGTCCTGCTTTCTTTGCTTAATAATATTTGCAAGTCAATTTTACTTTGCTATTCGAACAGCAAGTCGTTAGCCTAATGGATATTTGAGTTATCGACTAACCGCCTGGATGGATGTTCAAATCGGGGCAGAATTTTCTTGCTACTTTTGCTTTAGACTAAAAAAAGTTCTGGTTAGACAAACAAGGCATCACATAGAGAAAGTCGTATTGTTCCTTATTAGTCTTGATGTTCTATTACCGATAATATATTCATAGTTGGCTAATAAGCATATTCATTTTTTAAAGTAATCTCCTCTATTTGGAAAAGATTTTATTCAGAAATTTTGTAATGTAAAAAATGTCGAATTTTTTTCTCTGCTCATTTGTTGCGAAATAAAAACAAAAGTAAAAACAAGTTTGTAATAAAAGTAGACTTCATAAGTGAAATCGACTTTTTAAACATTAATGAGAAAAGACCAAATGGATTTGATTATACTAGCTGAATACTCGCCCCCCACCTCAGACAGAGAAAAGTAATTTGTATTCAAAGTACTCTTTAACCAAATAAAGATTCTGAATAAACATTTTCAGCAAGAAAGTTCCATTTATCAAGTCCGCTTGAATTGCCAACACTTTACATAACTATGTAGAGTTGGATATGAGAAAAACATTTGAATAACTTTCTAAGGCGTATAGTAATAATAATAATAATAATAGTAATAATAATAATAATAATAATAATAATAATAATAATAATAATAATAATGAATTCAGCAGACTTACTATATTTCTTCGCTTGCTACTCGGTACAATGTTAATTAAACAGATTATTTTGACTTACTTCTATAATTTTTTTCGGCTCTGCCCGACTAATTTTTAGTAATGTGAAATCTTAAAAGTCAGCAATGATTACTACGAACGCTTTAGGAGATGGGATCGTAACTAAAGTTGCTAAGCCTAAAATGATAGAATTTTAATATTCTTTAAATTATTTATTTTATAATCGTTTTAAAAAGATATTTTAGAAGCCAATAATACATTAACTTTATGTTTATTAAATGTAACCATCACTGATATTTTGCTGCTAATCTTGACAGTTTTTATACAAAACTAAAGATTCAGAAACGAAATTCACCGATAAAAACATTGCTTATATATGGGACTTCTTAAAATTCTAATTAAAAATAAATAACACAGACGAAATATTTATGCAATATGTTTTTTTTTAATATTGTAAAGCAATTTAAAAGTTATAATTTATGTCGTAAACGCAATTCCTTAATAGTCCATCTAAAATGCTGATAGCGAATTTATCACGTAAACGTCCCTGGCCTAGGTCCTGGGAGGTTTATGATAAAAAAATAAAAAAAACTCTAGCATCAGTGGCCAATCGCCTAGGAATTGCCTCTCCTTTGAGAGGATGCTGGGGCTCATTAACCACTACATGAAGCGTCTTCAAAAGAGAAACTGGGGCTTAAGTAATTTTTATGCCGGCGACCAAGTCCCACTTTGTACTTGGTTTTGTGTCACACATCCTGGGTAAGGGGGGTGCAAGGACAAATACTTAACACTTCATCCTGTTTGTTTCTACTAATGTCAAGTGGGACCACATCGATTAAATTTAGCATTACACGAATTTATGAAATATATTTTCTTGATCATATAACCCTATGACATTACAACAAGTATTTATTAAACTCCAAAATCTTCAATTGCTTACTAATTACATACAAGGTAGTAACGGAAAGTTCCCGAATTTCCTGGCAATCTGTAAAACTGACTCCAGTATTGTAAAAGAGCTGTTTGTTTAGTGACGGCTTTATAGATGAGTTTACGATTTTCTCCACATTGTCTGGTATTTCATTGGTTGGTTGGTTTGTTTGTTTAATGGCATATAAACTCATTATGGTTTATTTATGTCGAAATTTAAATTTTTTAGGAGCTTGGGTAATTTATTTTTTTACTATTAAAATCGATTGCTGAAATTTCTTTTCTACTATTTAAATAATATTGCTTGTATTTTTACTATAAAAATGTGTTTTTATACTTTCATAGTGTTTTGATCCCATTTTGGGGATTCACTATTTTCCCATAGCTGGGACCCTTAACATGTGCTATTAGGTTGGTGCAAAAATAATGTCGTTTTCTCACATAGTAACATATGTGAGAAAACGACATTATTTTTGCACCAACCTAATACCAACCCGGGTCAGGATGCACCTGGGAACAACAACAATTAAGAGGTGGTTCTACGCTCCTCCCGATCAGAGGCCTTGCTGCCGAATGTAGTTTACGTCATACCCAGGACGGGGTATTTCGATGATTGCTCTGGAGGCACATAATTTTGAATTGATATTCAACTGTCCTTGTAATGCGTGTAACACTGAAGAATCTATGTTTTGGGGTTTGTTTTTTGGGGGTTTTTTTTCAAAAATGTTCACCAAAAGCCTGATGAAGCATTTTAAGAGTGTCTACCGAGATTAGTGCAAAATAGGTTGCAAAAGTTTGCTTAGTCTTAGGAAAGTTCGCAGAGCCGTTATTGCACAATATTACAAACGACACGTAACAATTGAAAACGACAAGTAAGACTCTTGACAAACTGAATCAATAGGTTTAGGACCATTGAGTACTAATTGTACCCACATTTCTGTTGAATCGTATACGCGCAACAACTGCAGTAAGCTTCCCCACTCGTTAAAGAAACATTTGTAGTAACAAAAAGTTGATTAAAAATGGTCTGGATAAAACAAGTTGAAATTAATTGACAAGGACTGGGAAGTGAAAGACTTTAACAGGTTGACGAAGGTGAAAGTCTATTACAGGGCATTGAAAATGAGGATTTTTTTCCGGGGCTATGAAGGGCAGCTATTTCATTGTGCTGTAAAAGAATGACAATCACCTGAGGTTTTAAACAATATTTGGTAAATTATTAAAGAACAGCTGTGCATGTTTCGGTGTTGAATCTGTCGGCCTTGCATTTAAAATCATGACAAAAAGATCGTCAAATCTTCAAGCAAACATTGCGGATAGCATAGGGCTATTATATAGGATGTAAGAGAAATGCCTCCCACATATACCTGCCGTTATATCTAACACATAAAGGAATGACTTTAGTGCCAGTGGTATCTTCATGTCTTACCATTATGTAAAAGATATTTCTGGGAGGTATATGTGGGAGGTATTTTTGCCGCACCCTCTGTGTATAATATAATTTTTTTTAATGTTATTAAGATGTCTTTTCCGTTTTTTTTTTTGTTTTTTTCCAAATATATTAGAAAGTTAATAAAACTAATGAACATAACAAGAAAGAGAGTTTTAAAAACTGTTTGCTATTATATGATTTGTAATTATGCATCGTAGATTTTATTTGGAGAAAAAGGATTTAATATTAACGGTATTAATGAAAATTCGATAAATATTACAATAAAATTGTCATGAATATTGATTTATTAGACAGCGTCGCATTCCAGAATGAGACAACTTCTTTGATAAAGAATAAATCTAAACCAGCCAACATTGAATTGATTATTGTGCGTATTTTGTCGTAATCTGATCATTTATTGATCACGATTTAGCATCTCAAGACCGGTCATTAGTTTGAATATTAATGGTTTTGTTTAGTAGCGAAGAAATTGTAGAGAAAGAGAAATGATGGAGTTTTCCGCTGGCGTGGCTCGTTGACGCTTTACCGTCTTTTTTATTATTCTCTTTGGTGTGTAGCTACAGACAAGATGATTGAAAAATAACTCACAATTTTATATATATATATAGTTCTGACTTAACACCCAGTGACATTTTTTTTCAAGGAGCAAGTCTACCAAACCCAGACTTTGGAAGAACTTAAAATACAAATACAAAGAGTTATGTCTTCTATACCAAAAGAGTTTCTGGTGAAATTACTTGACGCGATTCCTGGGCGCCTCGAAAAGCTGATAGCGAAATCTGGTGCCCAAATCGATTTTTTAAATAAAACCTCATGCTAAACACTTTCCTCTCATATTCATTTCTTTTAAAAATTATTGTTAATAAATAAATTATAAGCATTTTAAAATGAGGTGTTACTTTTTAATCACCATGTATTAAGGAGGAAGAATCTGTACCGCCAATATTCTAGAAGATAAGCTAACGAACCAACACACGTCGGTGTTCATAAGATGGGTGACGAATAGAGGTATTATAAAAGAGGAAGCTTGAAAATTTAAGCGAGTTGTGGTTTGGTTGAGGGCTGGGGTATAGATTCGTGAAGAGGTGAGATGATGAAAGTCAGAATTGCGAAGTAATCGTTCCATACGTTAGCACCGTCGTGCTTGGAGGTCTGTGTGAAAGAGAGACATGTGTAGAAGGAGGGGAAAAGATAGATGCAGTAGAAATGGAATCCTGAGGTAACATGGAAGAGGTCGGTGAGTGAGGTAAAAACCGGGCTAATCTTTCTAACTCTGCCAAAACTATCTTACGCGGCCGCACTATCTTTTCTCCTAAAAATGTCGTTTGGAAAACTAAATGGCTCGTCAATTTTCAGCAACTTTTGATCCATTTACTAGATTGAAGTAAAAACAAAATAGATCAACTGTCACACTTATGGTGGCGCGTAATAAAAATAAATGGTATACTTTTTTATAATATATTCCGTTCATAAATATATAACATCGTGGTCGATGGCTTCTTCCATGTATATTGTCCCTTAGAAATGTTTGTCACTTTCTTTATGTCTCTATAGTTCCCTATTCTTGTTCTGCTGACCACTTACACAAACTAATTAGATAAGTTTTGTCTCCTCACAAAGCTTGTTATCCCTGTAATAGTCCGTTAAAAAGGTGCTCCTGAACTGACTCCTCTTCTCTCTGAACGCTATAATAAACGCCATGTTGCTTCTTGCTTTCCTGCTTGTTGGAACTCTGTTTTTACAGCTTCTTTGGTTAAGAACTCAGGCGAACCGGTTGATCATCTAGATCTTTTTAGCAAAGTACTAGAGGCTCTAATTAGCTCTGAACTGATTAAGCATCTCACCTCGCAGGTTTTTCTTTTAGACAAGCAATATGGCTTTCGCTTCTCAAGGTCACCTGCTGATGTATTAACGGCTAATGCTGAAAGAGTCTATCAAGCTTTAGATAAAAAAAAATGAATCTCGGGTTGTTGCTTTGAATATCTCGAAAGCATTTGACAGGGTTTTGCATGAAGGTCTACTTCACATGTTGAAAGGTTATTGTATGTTAGTTCATACCTCGGAATCTATGCTGATGACACAACTATTTACATCTGTCTTAATAGTCTAATCGATTCATTTAAGTCAAATTTGAAGCTTATCTAAAAAAAATGACCTAAAATTTCTTGTTTACTGGGGTAAGAAATACCTTGTAATTTTTAACATCTACAAAACGAAACGTCTCTCTTTTAATCGACTGAGAGAACATATTTTGCATTCCATCAGAATAGCTGATGTCAAAGAGAATGATTCTTTGCACCTCCTCGGGCTAACTTTTTCCGTTGACATTAAGCGAAATGATTATATTTAAACAATTCCTAGGTCTGTTATTAAGAAAGTTGTTTCACTGTGTCATGCTAGACACTTTTTCTCGCCAGAATCTAATATAATTCTACCATTCATCCTTGCTTTGAATATTCAGCAACCCCCACTCGATTCTTGATGAAATACAAAAAAGAATTCTTGATGAAATACAAAAAAGAATCTGCAATGTTATTGGTCCTAACTTGGTATCTCGGTCTCACTCATTTTCCATGTAGCTTCTCTGTGCCTTTTCTATAAATATTGTCGCGGTAATTATTCCGATGAACTTTCCTCCAGGATAATTAGACTTTATGGATATAAGCTCAGTACTAGATTGACGATAAGGTCTCATCAATTTACAGTTGAAACGGCTAGATGTAACCGTAGGTTCTATGGTAACAGTTTCTTCTCTCGCACTTCTCGCTTGTATAACACTTTTTGGCTTCGCAGACAACTTTGATCTTCAAGAATTTAAATGCAATGTCAATCGTTATCTTCTATCCTCGTGATTCCTGTTCTTTTATTGTTCGTGTCCAATAATAATGTTTTTCTTATATTCTTTCACACTCAGTAGCCCCTTGTGGCTTAGTGGCTTTGTTGCCTTGCTTGGGGCGAAATTATTTAAAAAAAATAACCAGCTGCTTTCCTCATTCTCTTTTTCTTTCAATATGTCCTGTAAGTGTCAAATTCTTCAAGCCCTCTTTCCTTCAGTATGAGCCCTGGAAATTTCAGCTAACTCTTTTTGGGTGTCCCTTTTATTTCCATTATACTTAATACTTCCTAGTTGCTCACATGTTCAGTCCATGATATTCTCAGTATCCTTCTGTAGAACCACAGTCTTAATTAAACAGTGACATGAACACATATCACATTTCCTGTGAAAATCTGTAATGTTTCCATGAACTCCCAAAATCATACCCACATTTTGCAAACAGATGTTCACCTATCCGGGTTTCTAAGATAATGGAAGGATCTTTCTTATTTCCGTTACTTCTATGTCAAAATAGTATTAATGGGAAATTAATTTTGGTTGGAAGCAAGATTGCATGCACCACAAATCTGTAATAGGCAACATATATGTGCTGTTTGAATTGCCGATAGTTCGACATTGGCAACAATTACGGACAAAAAACTACTCTTAACAATTATCAAGATCTAACCTTATATCTATGCGTGTTTTATATAGTCTGACATTCATGAAAATATATCTTTGATTAAATTCATCATGTCAGTTGATACATATAACCAAATTATATTTGTTCTCAGAAACATCGATCTTCGGTTCAATATCTTCCATTTGGATGACATTTTTGTTTGGACCGCACTCTGCCTTGCTTAGACCAACTCTTTTTTTTTAAGGAAATTGAATCTGTTTTCATATAAAAGGATTCCAAGTAACAATGTTTCATCTGTAACCAGACAAAAATGTTCAAAACATATTTTGTTTTTTGCCATATTATTCAACTTATCGTTCATAATAGATTTTCTTCCTGTTTTTTTATTATAAATTTTTAGTCGCCTTAAATAATTTGCTTTTTATACAATGTATTTTTCTGTTGTGTATTTGTCGGTTGAAGTTCATCTCTTTCATGATGTAATCTTTCAAAATGAATTTGGCAAGAATTTTGTATTTTGTAGAAGGAAACACTTTTATTTCGCAATGTATTACAACGTGGAATTTTTATTTCTCTTCCAATAATCGCGATGGCAAATCATCAGGTTTTTTGGTTCCTGTTTTTTTTGTTTTTTTTGTTTTGTATTTTTTTTTACTTTTTTTATCTTTTAATCTTTGTTGCTATAGGTTAGTTTATTTTCATTTTTCTCATCCAGAAACTGAAAACGTTTAACTGTTTTATTCTGCGACAAGATTCTTTTTTATAAAGCTAACCGCATATGTATGTAAATAAAAGTAAGTATAAAACAACTGAACATATATATGCCTCTATGGGCTAATATGCTGACATTAATGCATGTTAAGTGTGTGCCAAAGTTGCCAAGCTTGTTTTTATATCTAGAGACTGAATAGAAACCTGAAAACTGGAGCGTCAGTATCAAATACGAGTATCCACTATAATAAAATTTGCTTTGCAGTAATATATATATATATAAGTTTTTCGTGGTACAGAATTAAATACTAGATAGGAAAAGACAATATTTATAAGGCATTTTTAAAAGCAAAAGCTAAAATAAAAACAACCGGTTTCGTCCCAGGATTTATCAAGTTTATTTATTCTGGGAATTTAAAAAAGCGTGTAAATTTATTTTAATTAACGAATGTAATCGAATGGGGGAAAAAATTATGAATTTCAAGAAACTAGAGTCCAATAATATTCAGACCCAGTAAGCATTTCCTCTGTTTACAAAGGGAAGGCTCACGAGATCTGATATACAAGGACTCTAGGACCTTGAGGTGAAATGTGGAGCGGGACCTAGATAAAATTATAAATCGATCGCCACTAAAATTTTCCACATATTTCCTTCTATTTATTAAATGTTCAGCAATAGCAGAACCAGAACTGTTAGTCAGTTGGCTATTCCTAGAGGACGGATTCAAAATTCTGGGGGGTAAATGCTGTTTTATTCTCGAATCCAAACGCTGGGACGTCCTCCCTATGTAAGTCGTGTCCACAACTACACTTGTATTGGTAAATCACTGAATTAACATCATAGGGAGGGGGGACGTCCTTACGAATGGAAGAGAAAGCAGGACGGGTAACAATATATATATATATATATATATATATATATATATATATATATATATATATATATATATATAGTGTGTGTGTGTGTGTGTGTGTGTGTGTGTGTGTGTGTGTGTGTGTTTTGGCAGCAATCCCTATTTTATGAAAGTTTCGTTGAAAACGACTGACAAGGTGCTGTGGTTATGCTTTTTATATAATTTCTCATCTGTTCGCATGTTTTTTTTTCTTTTCAGGACATAACTGCTAAAAAAATTTCTCCGAATTTTTTCCAAGCGCTTTTGGTTATACTTTTAGTCATTATCAATGATGAATTTTCTTTTACTTTTATGTATGTATCTAGAGTTATAGGAATGTTTTATTTTCCAAACACGGTCAGCACATTGTGGCCGTGTTCATAGTTGATATTATTGAGTGCTGTTTTTTTTCTTTTTTTATTAATATTTATTATTATACAACGGAACCTGCAAAGCTGTCTGTAATTTTAAAACTGACGCAATACAATCTTTATACAACCTTTTCCTCTATATCATTTCATATATAAGTGATTGCTTCATGACTGAGAATTTAGAGTCTTTGGATAAAGTATGTGCAAGCTCAGATAATACGAACTGTTATAAGCGTTTACGGTGAACGAAGCTTTGAGAGTTTTCAATAATGAAGCATACTGCGATCAGTTTCAGTATCATGAAAGCTTCAATACAAGCACAGGTCTCATGTCATAACGACGCACATCTGCTAATTTCGTTCACCTATAATTGTTTATTTTTCGTGTGTCAGATTATTAGGTTTTCCATTGGCTGGATAGTCATTTTCGACATTTGCTAAGCATCTTTCACGTGATGCTTCATCGTTGTTTCGTTGTTCAACTATTGTTTACTAAGGTATTTTAATTAAACCTACTTGAAACCAGGTTCTAGACGGTAGTAGAGAGGTTCAATAAGTGCAGCAGTGGCAAACAACACGGCTTATATATCAATCTTTGCAAATTTGACTACAGGAATGTTAACAAAGACTGTAATGGAATGTTTACTTACGTCAGTATAATGGGGATGCGTGTCTCTGGCCAAACTTTCATTTACAACACAATAACATCGTGAACATCTCTAGTGTGGTTACTGGGGAATTCCCTGAAAGACTAATGGTATTCTGCGATGGTCATTAATGAGAGAATGTTCTTTCTTGAACATTGAACAGCGTTACAAATATGTACAACATTTTCCAACCCTTTCGATGACCACTTCTCCAAAAAGATAATCACATACTGTTCAAGCAGGATAATTCTCGCACGCATCATCTACGTTCTAGTTAACATTCTCTGCAATGTGTCTGATAACTGTCATGATGGCCAGTGCCGGACTCGTTTAGTTAACCCACATATAACACCTGCTATACCTGTTTACAGGTGTAGCAGGTGTTACCGGCTTGGAATAAAGTATCAAAGGATGTTACTCCTCATCTGCATAATTTTATACATGGCAAAGTGTTAACACTCAAAGGGATATATTAATATCGAGACAAGCTGATAGAATCTTTTGGGGGACCTGTGATCATGTACTGTAATTCAGCTATATTACCCGTTCGTCTAATGATGCGAAAATTGAAATGCATATTTATGATTTTCAAATTTATTAACCGTCAGTGTATATATATATATATATATATATATATATAGATAGATAGATAGATAGATAGATAGATAGATATATAGATATATATATATATTCTGTTTATACGTTATTTTTATAGATACAAATATTTAAATAAATGCTCTGTTTATAATAAAAAGTATTAACTATTTAATTACTGTTTTTAAACAAGAAATTTCCCATGAAAAAACAATAAACTGACTTTGCTAATCAGACGCTTCCTCAGTAGCTAAATGGTATAGCACGTCAGGGCATATGACGTTTCCTTGTTGGATACAGGTTCGATTCCTTTCGATGAACACATATCTTCTATGAACTTTCCCATACACTCAGGACGGTAAGTGCAGTTAATGCTGTTTATTATAAACAGAGCATAAACTTCAATGTTTGTATCTATAAAATAACGTATAAACAAAAATATATTAAATAATTGTCGGACTTATTCCATTTCATAATATATATATATATATATATATATATATATATATATATATATATATATATATATATATATAGTTATTCATAGACAAACTGTTTCAGTGTATCACAGTTCCGCTGTGTGGCTAGACTTCCGATATCAGTCAGATATCTTACCTCTAGGCCATCGTCGCACGGTAGAAAGGAAGGGAACTTAATTATATATATATATATATATATATATATATATATATATATATATATATATATATATATATGTATGTGTGTGTGTGTGTATTTTAGGCTCTACTTATGTATTGAGCACTGTTTTTTTCTATATATTTTCACACACACACACATCACACATACACACAAACATATATATATATATAGTTTTAAGGTGTGATACGGCTTAGTCATGGCTTGAGGTCCTCAATATCAGAGATAGAGCGTATGTAAATATAAAGGTGAACAGTGAGATCAAAACCGAATAGCGACAGTCTGTTTCTTGCTTAAACGAAATCTTTAGTTTATTACATCACTTAAAAGTCCAAAACTAAACAGGAATTCGGAAAAAATAAATAAATATATAAGAAAAAGTCAAGAAAAGAAACAAAATATCTAAACGAATATTTAAGTAAACAAATTAAGTAAATAATAAACAAATTTAAAAAAACTACAAATAAACACTAGTAAAGGAAATAATAATAATCAACAACAAATACTAAAGGGATCAATAATAAATAACAAATAAAAAGAAAAGTAACAAACAACACTAAAAATTAGCTTCTTATAGCTGCATATGAATCCACAATTATTTGCTCAATAGCCTCTAGAATAATTTGAAATATAACTATTACCGCACACCCAGTAACAGTTTGGATAATATAATAGACCTTATTATTTACTATTTATTAGCATATATAAAGATCCAAGCCAAAACATGTAACACATGGCCTGAATATTGAGTCTAATCTGGGTATTGGCCACAATGTCCACTTATATATATATATATATATATATATATATATATATATATATATATATATATATATATATATATATAATTTTATGGTGAAATCAGACCAGGAAACAGTGGTATTAACAAGTGCTCAATACACGTGGGAAAAAAGAAAAAGTAAAAATAGTATGTAGAGCTTTTAACTTAATCTAGATCTATATTATTTAGAAAAAAAATAAACGCACGACTTTAAGTGCAATAGAAAAGGAGAAGGATGGTAAGAAGAAGAAGAAGAAGAAGAAGAAGAAGAAGAAGAAGAAGAACTGCTTTTTAACATTGACATTGTTTGTATTATTATTGTAATTATCATTGTTACTACAACTATTATCATAATTACCATTGTCACATTTTTTGTCATTATATTTTCGTTTCCAACCTCCTTAAGACTAAATTTACCATTAACACATCAATAACTATTATTAATATATCAATAATAATATCACAGTTATTAGTGCTATCAGCATAGTCACAATCGTTAATAATACACAAGCACTTAGCGTTGAAAATACAAGCATCATTATCGCCATGTCGACAAACAGAACTTAACCGACTACTAAAACAAAAGCTCCGTCATTGACATCAAATTCTGCTCAGCCTATTTTGCATTTCCTGGATTGAATCATTAGTACAGGGATTATGTATAAGAAATTCAATGAAAAATTCGTTCAAAGATATTTTGATAGGACTTTTTTTTTTAAGCATTTCACCCCAACAAGGCGAGAGTGCCACTAGCACGCAGGGGGTTATAGAGGGTGAAAGTGAGAGAAAAGACTGAGTAGAGGGAGGATTGAGGAAAGGATAACAGATTAACAGAGATTAAAGCAACAGAAGATGTCGATTGACATTACATTTTAATTTTTGAAAATTGTTGTTATCAGGGAAGCAAGTAAGAGGAAGGGAGTTCCACTGTCGGGAAGTGCGAAAAAAGAGGTAGAAGTGGCGGTTATATATTTCAACAGTAAATGGATGGGACATAGATGCCAATCTCTAGGTCTAAATTCATTTATACGTGGCACCAGGTAAAAAAAGCTCTTCAAAAAAATTGATATGAAAATATTTGTAGAAAGGGCAGAGGGAAGCAACATTTATGTCTATGAGAAAGTGACTGAAGCCGAGATGCCTATCAGGGGCTGTTCATCTCTAGAGGACGAATGGTAGATTTGTAGATGTGTAAGATGAACTCTAATGAGAAAAAAATCTTCTGGCACAACACAGTGAAATAACTTTCCTTGCAGTAGATGCAGCTATTGATTCACCTCGAGTCAGTTGAAAACATGAGGCCAAGAAAGCGCTCTCAATACTAATGGTGGACAGGGAAGTATGTCTGTGGTGGTTAATTGAGAGATGTTTAGTTTTGGAGTCATTAAAATTTAGAAGCCATAGTTAACCACTGATTGGAGGTCCTTTTTGAGAGCAGCGGCCACATTAACTTTTTCAGCGCTGCCGGGTTTACTACTGAGACAGGAGTAAATGGTAATGTCATCTCCATAGGTGCCCACTTAGGAACTGATGACATCAGAGAGATCATTAAATGAAGATCCGAAACAATGTAGGGCACAGAATAGAGCCTTGGAGAAAAACCGCGTTCGTATTAAAATATCTGGAAGTGAGCCCGTTCAAGTCGACCTTCTTTCACGATTTGATGGAAATTAAACATTCGTCCTGTAATACCGTAGCCCTAAAGCTTACGTAGAAGGCCGACATGTCAAACCCTGTCAAACGGTTTCGAGATATCTAGAGCCACAGCTCGAGTTTTGCCGTTATTATCAAGAGCTTGATATACATATTCAGTTAAGTCTTAAAGAACATCAGCGGTAGACCGGGCAAAACGGCATCCATATTATTTGTCAGAGAGTAGATCCCGGGAGAAAACTGAAGCCAGCTCGAGAGTACATTTCTTTAGGACGACGGCTTATATCCTGTCATCTCCACTTGCCTTATGAGAGTCTAATATCCGAAACCAGCACATATCGCTCAGTAGATTCTCATTTCTAGCGGAAAAATCGGGTATAGATACTCTGGATCAGTCTAGTGTTGAATTGGATGATAATTTCCGGACAAAGCATTCAGCTTTATCTGTTGTAGATATTAAGACTTCGAATTTATTGACTAGAAGAGGGTTTGAAGACTAGCTGTTGCTCTTTCGGAAGCCTCCAATAATTCTCTCTAGAACCAACGTTGTTTCATTCTATCAGCAAACATTAACTTTGCTCCGTTAAGGACACGCTTGTACTCGTCACAAGCAGAGAAAAAGGCAAATCTGTTGCAATCAGACATGTTACGCTGGTAGAATGGGAAAAAGTGATTCCTGTCGGCTATAGCGGCTGAGCAAGCATGTGAAAACGAAGTAGATGATTTGAGATTTCTATTTAATGCGCGATTTTCCAAATGTGTTATCCTTTTCCTATGTATATATTGTTGTTTTATTTTCATATTTTATCCATCTATTGCTTTAATAAAACGAACATATACTGAGAACCAGAAAGAGACAGGTGAAATGATACATGATAAGGAAGAAGTGACTGCGAAACCTAGCTCTCACAGCAACAACCAAGCGTAAGAGAGATAGGAAGGCAGTGGGCCTGACACACGACGAGCTTGCGTGAATGGGTATGGAACAGGGCCAGGTGGCTTGGAAACAGGAGAAAGCCTGCTAAGCACCATGAGTTGAGGAGAGCCGTAATCACCCACGTCCGGAAGGGACACGGTACATAAAAGTTGAAGAAGATCGATATATTGTCTATTATTACCTTTTCTGAAATTATATTTTTTAACATTATCTTCCACAATTTCTCCAGTTTCTTTTCTTGTAAACTTGCTGGCTTTATGTTAACGTTCGGAATTGTAAATAAACAAAGCCATTTATTGTAATCTCTCCATAAATTACATTTATTTCTCGGCTTGTTTGACATAATCTTACAAATCATGCATCACACAACCCTGGCATCTTATTGCTGATTCTTTCAGCAGCGCATGCGTCTCAAGAAACGTAATTCGTAAAAAACACAGACAACATATCGAACTGAAAAGAAATCGCTTCATGAAAGTAACTCTGGCTATAATTTACTGAATGTAATCCATATAAGTCATTCGAAAAATAACTGGTAAATACTGAGTCGAAAGAGATGAAGTAAAATCTCAATTTAAACCAGAACACTGACATGGGGTGCGTAACTTTTTCAATAAATAAATCATTTCCTTAAAAAAAATGTTTTTTAATTCTAAAAAAGATTCAGTAATAAATTATTTGCATGGCATCACATTTATCCCTGGTGTTTTAGTTTAATTTTTTTTAACTTTCCAAATGTCCTTCTACTAAAATAGCAAAGGTTAAGAATATTGTTGACAAATTATAATATCATTATTTTAATTAGCAGACTAATTAGTAAAATGTGATTTTATGAGAAAAAAATCACAGAAGTAATTAATTCGCATTATTTTATCTCAAAACTATAATTCTTCCAGAAGATTTGTTTCAGTTTGTTGGTATAATTTTTCTAGTTTTATCCAATACATAGGAAGATAAAGTAAAAGTTTTGTCTATATTTCTGAGATAAGGTATTGTAATTATTTACACGATTTGCATTGCTGGTTGAACTAATCTAGTGACTTGACCCAAAGGGTTTTGTGTTCAAGACCTGGCCACAGCAGAGACGAACAAAAAACTTACAGTTGAGTTACTAAAAGGAAATAACTGAAACTGAGATAACCAGAGAAGGCATGGCACGTGGAACGAGAACAATCTGCCCCGTGAACTAAGTAAAGGATTCGAATCGAAATTTCAATGTATATCACCTGAAGAAGACCAGAGTGTACAACGGTCGGAACGTCGTGAATATAACAATGAAGATGAGGACAGCAGTTCGAACAATGTCAACAAATTAAAACGTTAACAGTGTCTGATGAAATGAAAAAAGACACTAACAGTGTGAATCTGTTTTCATTGAGTTCCCCAGTTTCGAATAGTCAACAAACAAGCTATAAGAAATGAGTTAATAAAACTACCCAAACATTTTAAGTAATTAGTTATATTACAGTATAGAATTTAATTTATTAAGTAATCTTTATTTTAATCGTTTTCAGCAAAAAAAAAACTGTGTATAAAATTACATTATATATATACACATTAAAATTGAGACAACACGCTCGTTTCATATAATATAGAATATTTGCTTAATCCATTCTTAATTCCAAATAAACCCTTTAAAAAGCTTTACAGTTTAGTTTTGCAGGTTGAATCTAAAAAAGAAGAAAATAGTCTAGACCATTCAAAATACTTGAAAACCATTCCTATTAAATCAACAATAATTTTTTTGGTAGAAATTATTTTCCTTTTTGTTATAATGAAAGGTTTTTTTTTTCTATGAACAAGTTTGTTCATAGAAATGTCTCTCTCTTGTCTCTAGTAAATTATTCTTAGATTTCGCACACAATTTCTGAACATTACTTATGTAAAATAAGAAAGAGATATACGTAAATATTTCTTCACAAAATGCCTTTGCTGGAAAGATTGAGACAGGTGTGGCAATATTTTTACAGTTTCTGATTTTAAAAAGATGGTTATCCTCAGGAAAATTGAAAGTATCACATGCTTACTTACAATTGGTCCTACAAAGCTCGAAATGGCTCAGAGCAGGACAGACATTGACTAAATCGAATCAAGCCATTGGTAGACTACAGAAACGCATCTAAACAAGAAAAGGCAACAAAAACTTCCCGGAAGATAACAAAATTAAGAGTATACAAAGCCTTCGTACTGTCTATCTTTCAATATAGTCGTGAATCCCGAATCATATATGTACGTATATTCAAGTGGTACCACCAGCGTTGCATCGATACCATTCGTAATGTATATAGAAGGGATTTATCATTAATACTGGTGTACTGGAATCAGCCATGACTGTAAGCATTAAAACTATAATTTAAAAATACAGCTTCGGTGGCTAGGTCATATGGCAAAGAGGCGGGAAAATCTTCAAATGAAGACCTCTCCCCGACTCAAAAGTTTGAACCAACTGAAGATATACAAAAGGATACTCATCTGGTGTAGATTCAGACACAGTCAAGGAGAAACAAATAGGTTGACATGAGGTCATTAGGTAATCTCGTGAATCATGCCCTATACATAAACCAAAAGGAAAGGGACAGTGCCACAAGGTCGGGGTATCTCACTTCCGCAGTCGTTATGGAAAGATGTGCATCTCCCTCATTAATTAGATACATATGTGAACTTGCAACAAACGGAAAAAAACCTTCTCAAATCTACGTGAAGCTAAAATGACATATATATATATATATATATATATATATATATATATATATATATGTGGTGTTTACCATGAAGTCTGTGTGCAATTTAAAATGCTTGTAGCTTTGTAACTATATATGATAGAAACAATCTGTGAAAAAAAACACTTTGCAGCTGATTCTTGGAAAACACTTTGCAGCTTATTTTCAATAATACATTCAATAACATCAATTGCCCTCCCTTGCAATTTCTTTAAAGATCAAGGTTTAATTGCATAAACATTACTTTTCACATGTTCCCATGAAAAGGAATCCAATGGAGTCATACAGCAATTCGGCAAAAGAAATTGAAAAAAAATACATTTTCCGAAAGCAAGAAAATGTAGGTATATCATATTTAGAGAGTTTTCTTGCGTCATTTTTTTATAATTTTCGATAAGGCTCATTTTATTTTTTCCGTCTACGGCGTAGTTAGTGAAGTTCTGGCTGATTAGGATCTGTTTAATTTTACTAAGTTCTTTATAGAATAAGTCCGTAGAAAAGATTACTTTGGCCCGGTAAATCATGCTTCTTATAACAGCGATTTTATATTTGTGACAACTTTTATAGTTAAATAAATACGAATTTCTGCTAGTGGGTTTTTTTTTTGTTTTTTTGTTTTTTGTTTTGTTTTTTTTTTTTTTTGCAAAAAGAGGTGGTAAAATTATGGCTATTAACATCGTCTAATATGTCAAAGAAAGAGATTTTACTGTTTTCTATTTCTTTAGCTAATATATGTTGTTGATATAACGTGCGTATATATGGGATCAGTTAGAGTTATGAAAGACTGTGTTCTATAGGAAGAAAATGAATAACTACAAATTCGAGCTTCCAGCGTGACACTCTAGATTTAAGAATATATGTTTTCCGCCAGTTGTATAAACAGTGGTGTCAGGCTACTGACTGCTGTGATTATTGAGTGTCTATTGAGTGGAACTATCCAGTGGAATTAGTGTGAATTATTGTGCCTCGATGATTTGGGTTTTGATTTGGGATTTAGCGGACGTTAAGCCGAGCCGCGCTACTAACAAGGCATTCATTGAAATGTTTATTTATCTTTGGTTGACTTTTACTTCTTTGTTCTTCTTAAGTATTTATTTGCGGTTGTAATTATATACTGCTTTATCCTAACATTGAAGTCTTAAGTTGTACTTAATCATTAATGGTCACCGTACATCACCAAACTATGTTTTCCACATGACACATATAGAAGTTAGAACGAGCCAGTCCAAGGGCTGAACCCAACAATATGCCATCAGGTTGTGTATAAATGCTACCATAGTGGCCGTAAAATGGTACTTGTGTTCTATAGGATAGAAGAAGTTTTCGCAAAATAGTATTGGGAGTTGGTAAAGAGTGGGGTGATTGTATACATTCTGCAGGACAAAAAATAAACACATCGTTAACTTATTCTATCGCAATCAGGTGTACCCTAATTATAAACAGGATGAAAAAAACAATTAAAAACATAATTTACATGTAGATATCACACAACGATCTTAACAAATGCCTAAAATTTATCGTCTACTATAACAAGTTTAATGCATGTAATTTAATTATTATTAATTATTGCCAACAACACCTGGCCTCAAAAATACTCCTGATGTAAAAGTAATAGTGTTTTTGAATTCTCTTGCCCGCTGGGAGATGACATCTCCAACATTAATAATAAAAAAACAACATTAAATACTTACATTGAGCATAGATGTACCACACTATCTCGTACATTAACTTGTTACCTGTGGAAACTCAGTGCGCATATTGATCAACACATCATGAATGACCAAACTGTAGCTATCAACATAATGCAGACATTAGTAGAAAAAACTAAAAGTTTCTACAGCAGCCAATGCAAGTAAAGACACAAAACCTTGGCAGCTTATTATTATACAAAATCAACAGCCCACATTAAATAAAATATCATTCACCACAGGAGACGGTATCTTGACGTTCATGTGATATGATTAATGGGCGCATATATTAGTATTAAAAATAAAATAAATAAATAAATCGCATTCTTCTTGTGTGGTCTCGTTCACAATAACCGTTACAGATGACGCCATGTTAGACTATTTCAAAGTTCCAGCTTCCCAAAGAATATTAGGATGTAGACAAAGGAATTCTAACTACTACACAGACGCCATATTGCTTCTTGAGAATGACTAAGATGGTCGAAAGTAGTTGAACAAAACAATACCAAAATATAAACTTCCGACAATACAACATCTTTTATCCGGAAATTGGAAAATTATAACAGAAAATTTAAAAAGAATATATATATATGTGTGTACTTGTGTGTGCGTTGTGTGTGTTATATGCGTGTGCGTGCTTGTGTGTTGTGTGTTGTGTGTGTGCAAGTGTGTTTGTGTGTGTGTTGTATGCGCGCGCGTATGTGTGTGTGTGTGTGTGTTTTTCGGCTTTAGACATTTATTCCATTTACGTTAGTTTTTAATATAAATCTCCGAGGACACCCTTCAGGATTACTCACAAAATTGTCCTTGGTGATTATATATATATATATATATATATATATATATATGTATGTGTGTGTGTGTGTGTGTGTGTTTAAGTATTTCACCCCAAGCAAGGCAGAAGTGTCACTAGCACACAAGGGGTTACAGAGAGTGAAAGTAAGAGTAAAGAGGTTTGGGGTAAGGTTTGAGGTAAGGAAAAAGACAAGGACGGACATCAAAATCAAAGCATCAGAAAATGTCAGTTGACATTACATTTGAATATTTGATATATATATTTAGAAATTATATATATATATATATATATATATATATATTCAGCAACTGATATGTGAATATTTATGCGCTATAAATGTTTTGATTTTTCGAATCCGTAAAATATTTATATATAAAGTTTGCAAAATCTTAGAGGCTAGTGAATAGATAGATAGATAGAGACAGAGAGACAGATAAACATACATAGATAGAAACAGACATAGATAGATAGATAGATACATACATACATACATAGATACATACATACATAGATACATACATACATACATAGAGAGAGAGAGAGAGAGAGAGATGCATAGATGCATGTACTTTTGCTAGTCTTTTGCTAGAAAAACAAACCTAAAAGCCGATGATTGTAAGATGAAAATTAATCCTCGCCAAGTCGGAAGGTGATTCTGCGCGGCAAAACAGCGCTCGAGCGTAAATAAAACACATTTCTAAACATCAACATTTGATGCGTCCATCTTCTTTATTTATGGGCCCATCTAAAACGAGTTAAGAAAGCGAAAAGATTCGTCATTTTTGAATGGGGGGAATGCGCATATTATTTTACCATCTCTCTCCCTCTCTCTTACAGAGAGAGAGAGAGAGAGAGAGAGAGAGAGCGAGAGACACACACACTCAAGTCAAGTGCTGGCAATAATACAGGATGAAAGGATGTACGAATGGTCCTGACATTTTATCTATTATGACATTGATTGTTGTTTCTAATTTATTTCAGTTTTTATTTTATCTTTCAACAGTGCTTCATTTCCTTTCCAACTATTGTTGCCAGTTTAAGTGGTAAGTAACGATTTCAGTTACATATGAAAGCGAAAAGTTACGAAAGTTTGAATTGACTTTCTTTGCCAGTTTATTTAGAATGTAAACCCCCTCTAAAATCCCCCCCTATTGCGTATATAAAACAAGTGCTTAATGTGTCCCAGTATAATACCCACCACTAGCCCCCTCTAAATATCACCTATTTTATAGAATTATGATTTTCATCCACTTTCCTTTTTCTTTTTCTTTTTTAATCTAGGAACCGTTACCAAGATATTTCAGAAAATCATTCCTTATTTTCAAGAGTGTCTGTATCCAACATGGGGCTGTATAACTGCGATATAATTTCTTTTATTTGAGTTATTCGGATATAGTCATAATTGATACTATTAGAGACACAATATTTCGGCTACTTATCTTCTGGTCATCTTCACATGTTATCACAAAGGCAACGTTTCCGTTAAGTACCCTTTTTTTTAAATCCTCTCATCCCAAGCAAGGCAAAACGCCTACTAACACACGGTATAATATATATATATATATATATATATATATATATATATATATATATATATATATATATATATATATATATAAAGTAAAACACTATTAAAGTGCGAGAACAAGAAAAGAAGTGGAATTAAGGAAATAAAAGATAACGATTGACATTGCATTTACATTTTTGAAGATCAAATTTGACAGGAAATAGAAAAAGTAAGGAGAAACTAGGTTTCGGAAAGTGACTGAAGCCGACATATGGCCATCTTTAAATGTTATTATAGACAAAATATTTCAGCTATGTATGTTTTGGTCATTATTTACTTGTTACTGTAGTCGCAAAATTTTGGCTATTTACTCTCTGGTCATCTTCAGATGTTATTATAGACACAGTATTTCTTCAAATGCTCTTATAGACGCAACATTTCTGCTAAGTAACCTCTCGTCATCTTTAGATGCAATTATATGCTCAATGTTTCGTTTACGTAGGCTCTGAACAACATCAGTTGATATTATAGATGCAACGTTTTGTCTACGTAACCTCTGACCATTTTCAGATATTATTATAGACGTAACATTTCAGGTACATACCTTCTGGTGATCTTCAGATATTACAGGCGCGAGGTTTCCGCTAAGCATTCTCTGGACATCTTCAGTGGGTATTGCAATTACAAAGTTTCAGTTACGTATCCTCAGGCCACATTCAGCTGTTATTTTAGATGCACCGTGTCAGCTAAATACTCTTTGGCCATACTCAAATGTTATTACAAACGCAACGTTTCGGCTAAATACTCTTTGGCCATACTCAGATGTTATTACAAACGCAACGTTTCGGCTAAATACCCTCTGGTTATATTTAGACGTTATTTTGAGCACAAAGTTCCAAGCTAAGTTTCCTCTGACCATCTTCAGGTGCCTAGTATTACGCCTATGTGGGCTATCTTGCATGTGTTGATTACTATATCATTTTTTTGTCGATGTGGTACCGATTTTTTCTTTGTTCCGGCTGAACTACAATAAGTGTATTTCTTGCCCAATAATGGCAGCAAAATTTGATTAACCAACGCATATATCCACTATGCCACCGCCCCGAAGAATTTAAGTGATGTTTTTGAAATCTTTAAATCTATTGACATGTGCGTTAGTTATTTGGTCATCGTCACGACTTTGTACTGCATTTTGATAATTTTACTTTAGTTATTTCAAATATTTTTCTAATCCTATAATAATAAGCACCTGGAGATGAACAGAGTGTAGTTGGTCGAAACGTTATCTCTATAAAAAAAAATCAGTAACAATATAAAATAAGAACAATAGTTCAAGTATATCAGCTAAAAATACATTCATCTAGCACTGATGCTCTTGGAGAAGGCATGAATCCGCTTATCCCTACCTTCTACTCGATGGTCAAACCACGTGATTACTTTACTGCCAAGTTTGAAATAAGAATAAAACGCTGATCATAATAAATTATTAAGTGTAAAAGTTAAATGTTTTTGTCAGCTCCGATGCATATGATGCTGCCGAAGGGAAAACATTCTCTTCAAACGGATGATCGAACATTTCCTAGGAGAGTTTGGGCTTTTAACGCATTAAATAAATACGAACAGCAAATCCTTCAGACATATGCATGACATCAGCTTATATAAGATCAGCGTTCAAGGAGAAAATCCAGCCTCTGAAATCGAAAACAACATTCAAACTTTTTTTTATATGTTATTTTTTTACAAAATGTGTTGCGTAAATAATCGACAATTAAAGGAAACAGTGTTTTGAGAGAACCTCATTTCTATTTGAAAACTGATTACTGGTTTGTCTTTGCGCAGAAATGATGGTGATGATCATCATACTAATTACTTTCTTTCCTTCAGACAAAGAAAGAAAACATTCTCTTTCTACTCATGTTCACGAAAAGGCTTTAGAATCACAGACGAATCTTCTTTTAAATATATGTATTTAGCAGCCATTAAGTAATGCTTAATGAACTACACAAGATATTATTACTACTGACTTCACTCCTAATCTTAAAATTAAGCTTAGTCGATATCTATAGAATTGGTTAACTTAGTATATAGCCGGAATGAAAAGACTTTCGTCTGAATTCCTAAAAATTTGCATAGAGGACATTGGTATAATGAATTAAAGAGTTAGTTCGTGAATATGACGAAAGGGAAGTTGTGAGTTCAATCCTTAGACTGGGTAATGCAAACTTAGTTGCTGTGGAAACAATGCAAACAATAACTGAAACCAAATGTGATATCCCTAGACACCAGATCGAGAACAATCTATCTTTGCAAATGAAAAAATGTTCAGCTCCAAATTTCCTGAAGATTACTATGTTAGACAAGCACCTGATTGATTGATTTGCTTTTTACGGCTTATCAGCCTCTTTGCAGATTATTTAAAACCAGAAAATAATTGTAGATTGTAAGCTTTTAGCGGGGAGATAATAACGGTTTTACTAATTAACCCATAGCTGGAGGGAGAAAAGGTGGAGTCATGATTTTCCTGAGGCTATTTGCAGATGTGAATATGACGAACCCAACGGGAATCAACAATCCCGACTCATTAACCATTACACCACCCGCACGTTCCAGTTTACAGTACCTGGTATTCCCAAGTGGTTAAGGTACTGACCAAGTTTAACATTGCTTAACTTCGGTGTTCGTACGGGAACCGGTGTTTTAATGTGATGCAGCCGTAATCATGACAAGCACATGAAGAATGGCCGAACGGTCGAAACCTTTTGATAATCTGATGAATCTCGATTTCTGTTGCAACAGTCGGATGGTATGGATAGACTTGGGCCTAAACAACATGAAAATATGTACCCTTGCTAGCTTATATCAATGGTTAAGTCTCGTTGATCTGTTGAGCTAATGATAGTGGGAATTTCTTTTGACATACATTTTGAGACCGATAAAATAAAATAAATTTAAAGTCTGCTGTCTACCCAGGTGCTGTCTACACAGGTGCTGTCTACCCAGGTGCTGTTGAGGCCTCAATTTATGATTAGTGGACACTTGCAGCAGAAAAGCACCTCGTGTCACAAAAAAACGATTCATTCATACCACACATAAACGAGATTTTTTTGTATTAAAGAGGCCGGCGCTGTCATCGACTTTGAATCCAATAGATCACCTTTAGGGTGAGGTGCAAATGGAGATTCGCATCCTTGATGTTCTGCCAATTAATCTAGAAGAATTGCAGGATGCCATAGTAACAGCATGGAACCAAATTGCATCAAGAATATTGTCTAATCCATACGAAAAAGAATTGAGGCCGTCATAAAAGCAAAAGAGGCAGCAACACGTTACAAGAATAGTATAGCAAATAAATTGACTGCCGAAGATATATATATATGTGTGTGTGTGTGTGTCTGTGTCTGTGTGTCTCTGTGTGTGTAGGGTGATTGAAAAGTAACTCCCTATTTTATGTATGAGTGGCCAGTCAGTAGTCCTGGCTGAAGACCCCGTGACTTTTTTCTTTGGGGTTGATTAAAGGAGCAAGTCTACTATACCAAACCAAGACATTCGAACAACTTGAAGAGCGAATACAAGATGTTATGTCTTCCATACCAAAAAAGTTTCTGGTGAAATCAGTTGATGCGATTTCTGCGCGGCTTGAGAAGCTGGTTGCGCAATCTGGTGCCCATAATGAATTTTAAATAAAACCTCATGCTAAATGCTTTCCTCTCATATCCACTTCTTGTAAAAATTATAGTTAATAAATAAATTATAAGTATTTTAAAATGGGGAGTTACTTTTGAATCACTATATATATATGTGTGTGTGTGTGTGTGTGTGTGTGCACGTGCGTGTGAATAAGGAGGAAGCGAGATACAGAGAGATGGTGATGAAAGCATTGAGATCAATGAATGTCACCGAGCAGCTGACATAATATCTCGTGAAAATGTCTTTGTCCTCTATATCTATCTGTTTATATTCCCCCTCCTCTCTCTCTCTCTCTTTCTCTCTCTCAATCAATCAATCAATATATAGTCTTCAGCTTGTTCTTCATTCCTTTCTCTCTCACTCCCTCCTCCTATCTCTCTATCTCTTCTTCTCCCTCTCCATCAATCTTTTTTATAGTCATCAGCCTCTTCTTCGTCCTTTCTCTCTCCACGCATTTTCTGTCACTCTATCTATCTATCTATCTATCTATCAATATTCTTTTGTCTCTCTTTCTCCCTCTTGATCTTTCTATAGATGTCAGCTTGTTCTTCGTCCTTCTCTCTCTCTCTCTCTCTCTCTCTCATTCTCTCTCTCTCATTCTCTGTCTATCAATATTTATATAGGCATCAGCTGATTCTTCGTTCTCTCTCCCACACTAACATATATTCTTTCCCTATTTATCTATTACTCTCTCTCTCTCCATATATGTATATATATATATATATATATATATATATATATATATATATATATCGATCTTTTTATAAACGTCGGCTTATTCTTCGTTCCTATCTCACGCCATATCTATCTATCTATCTATCTATCTCTACCCTGTTTCTCTCTCTTTCTCTCTCTGTCTCTCTCTCTATGTCTCTCTCTCTATCAAAATTTCTATATACACCAACGTGTTCTCCACTCTCTCTTTCTCTCTCTCTCTCTCTCACACACACACACGATCATTTTATACACGACAGCCATTTTTCTTCTCTCGTTCTCTATCTCTCACAGAATTTTTCCCTATCTATCTATCTATCTATCTATCTATCTATCTATCTATCTATCTATCTATCTATCTATCTTTCTTCTCTCTTTCTCTCTCTCTCTCTCTCTCTTGATCTTGATCTTCCTATATAAGTCAGTTTGTTATTCGTTTCTCTCACTTTCGCTCTCTCATATCTATTCATCTATCTGTCACGTTCTGTTCAAAGCTATCCTAACTTATGCAAAAATGGCGGTTATATTCACATAACATATAACATTGAAAGTTGCAAACTTCTATATCTCTCTTATTTCTTGGTCAAGGTGTTGATTTATCATTAGAGATAAAAACTGACGAATGAAAGAAACACCTCAATGAAGCTGAAAAAATGGTCGCTATTGTAATTAGACTTCTTCCTTAGGTAAATTTTCAAATTCTTTCTTGTTGAGCGAATCGGCTGACCATCTTCTACAATGGCTGTGAATGGAGTAAAAAAAAAATGAAAATTTGGCGTCGCAGATATTAGTGCAAGTTATGCAATCCTATACAAACGTCGGTTGATACCCGCAGCGGCTGCTTGCGTAGGCTGCTTACCATCACTGTTTATTTTTATAGGCTTTATTTATAAATAATAAGAAAGGCATAAATTCTTACGTACGAAATGGCAGTTTCAGCGTTAACCATATTTATCTCTAGGATCAGGTACAGATTATAAAATGACGACTATGGACTTACGGTTATAAATTATTGCATACATGCACAATAAACACTCGTGCGCGTATATATATATATATATATATATATATATATATATATATATATATATATATAAATTAAGATATATATATATATATATATATATAAGATATATATATATATATATATAATATACTCACGTATTTGAAAGAAATATATATACGTGTGCGTTTATGTATATGTGTACACACACATACATGAAATATGTGGAAAATACATAAAATAATTTGAAAAAAAAATTGTTTTGACATGTTTCGCCAGTATGCTGGCTTCATCAAACAATTTTATTTAACTAAATCTATATTAAAGCCTTTTCTTTTATTTTTCATTTAAGATTCTAAGCCCTTATTGTTTGATTCTCTTATTTAACTAAATCGTTATGGAAATTTGATTCTAATTAAATTCAATCAATTTTAATTAACCTGCTTCTGGGGGAATTTATTTGAAAAGGATTGGGATATAAGTAGCTGCTTGTCGGGATATTAAATTTTAAATGTATTTCATTTGAATAAATGACGCTTACTTTTTATTAAAATGACACCTTGTAAGCAAGAGTCGTAATCAGGGGGTTTTCGGGGGTACACAATTTGTTTATGTTACTTTAGTCTTCGGGTCGACTCATGTCAAAATAATTTTTACAAAATCGTCTTACAAAATATATTTGTCATTCAATTACATTTCATCCGAGTTTACTCTCTCTCTCTCTCTCTCTCTCTCTCTCTCTCTATCTATCTATTTATCTATCTATCTATCTATTTCCCTCTCTCATACAGACACAATTCAATCGTATTCCATCCACGTTTACTTTCACTCCGTCATACATACGTACACACACACATATTTAACATTGTTCATCAATCGCTGTCAAGCCTTCTAGGGAACCTATCCGTCCTGCATAATATTACGAAAGAAACTAATTATTATAATGAGAGAAAAGAATTATAGAATCTGCGGTTCTTTGATTTCTATTGCAGATGTGATGTTCGGTAAACGCTGGGTAAATTGGACAAATGAACAGATTGATCCGAAGACATTTCTAGAAGCTTTCTTTAACACTTCGTGCGTAAAAGCTTGTTTGTTTAATTTGATCAATAATGCATGGTGATACAATTTTCATTCCATCTTTAAAGTGTAAGTTCAAAGTTAATGAGAAATGTCTTTTATTTAATTGGTTAACGTTTGCTCGTCACAGGTAAAAATTTATAAGGTGGTGTTGTATGTCTTTATTGCTGAATTATGGTAACTATAACATAAAAAAAGAGTACTTAGGAAAATTTAACACTCACAGGCCATATTGAAGGCATGAAGGACAGATGAAAGCAGTTTGTGAAAATAGATGACGGAAGAGATTAATGCAGCGATTTGTGGAGAGCCATGATCAGCAACGTTTTAAGGTAACACGGCGCATATAAAAATTTCACGCCTTTCTTTCACTCATTTACCCTCTTTTCTTTTCATTCGATGAGCACTGATTCTCACTCCGCTAAACCTCTGTATTTCTTTCTCACTTTCAAAGCTACCTTTGCCGTTTTTCTTGTATATTTTTCCTCTTCTCTCGGTCAAAGGTAAGTTTCTCAGTAGGAGAAACATATAAGGTGTAGGTTAAAAGGTTTAAAAGATATTGAAAAGGTTGTCAGTTTTATGGAAAGAAAGCCAGCATTCAACTATGACGATTTCAATAACGCACGCAGAATTAAAAAATGTCTTTTTTTAAAATAAAAATAAAAATTTCAAGAACAAAAGCAAAACGAAATGCAGAAAAAGTTGAGAAGAGAAAGAATCATCATGCAACAACGATTAAAATATCCTCGTTCCATTAGCACATCGCCCAAGCTTGCATCCGACCACACAACACTGCACCTAAACAATCTTCAATACACCGGAGAGGACACTCCAGTTTCGCCTTTGGCGTTGACACAACACGGAGAACGGCAGTTACCGGTTATAAGCTACCACTCGATTGGCGTAGAGCACAGCACCCGGGGTCGTTATCGTCGGTGGGAGAGATTTTCGGATCTTATTGGATAGCTACCGCCCGTCTCAAGCTGGGGGGCACCCTGCCAGTTAGGTGTTGTCCCGCCAGGATCTGCCTTCTTTACTGGGTGCATGGAGATTAGGAGACATCTGACAAGGAAATTGAAAAGAAATCATCTCTAAAACTGGACTGTTAGAACGTCCGGACTATGCTGACCGGCCTCTCTGAAGACCCGCAGGACATCAACGACGAGCTTAAGAGGCTTCGTGTGGACATCAGCATTCGACAGGAAACAAATGTAACTGACTCTGGATTGCTGAGGGAGAAGGACTACACATTCTTCTGAGAGGGAAAGATCTCCGACGAACCACTCCAACACGAAGTGGGCTTCGCAGTGAGGAACAGCCTGCTGAATACGGTAGAACTAGGAAGAATCTGTTCCAAGAGACTCCTTACTGTACACCCCAACACCACCGCAGACCCTGTCACCATCGTTAGAGTGTATGCACCGATACTCTCTGCCATACCGGACACTGTGGACGAGTTTTACGACAAGCTGGCAACCATCATCATCAGTATCCCCAGAAAGGAATAACTTGTTCTCCTGGGAGACTTCAACGCCAGGGTGGGTGCTGATCAGGACTCTTGGTCTTCGTGCCTTGGACAGTTTCGCGTCGGCAAGATGAACGACAACGGCCAGAGACTGCTCGAACTATGCACTTACCACAACTTGTGCATAAGCAACTCCTTCTTCAGGACCAATCCCAGCACAAGGTCTCTTGGAGACACCCACGCTCAAAGCACTGGAAGCAGCTGGATCACATACTGATCAGACGAGCCACCATTAAGAAAGTCCTTCACACACGTTCGGTGCGATTCAGACCACTCTTTGGTGTGCTGCAAGATCAAGCTCCAGCCCAAGAGGTCCCATCGCGGCAAGAAGCAAGGGAATCCTCGCAGTGATGTCAGCAAATGGAGCCAGCCAGACCTTGTGCAACTGTTTGCCAAGAGGTTTGAGAACGAGTGGCATCCTTGCGGACCGCGGACCGCGGACCGCGGACCGGAGACTCTGCCACAGAGAAATGGGCGACCTTGCGGAACACCATGCACCGCACTGGTTTAGCCACCTTTGGGAAAAAGACATCAAAGTCATATGAGTGGTTTAAGGCAAAGTCCACCGAGATGACTCCTGTCATTGTGACCAAATGCGCCGCTCTTGCAGAATACAAACGGTCACCCAGCATGAGAAACATTCAGATCCACCGAGCTGCCAGGAGCAAAGCTCACAAACTGCCAGACGCTGTGTCAATTGGTACTGGACGGAGTTTAGCAAAAACCATCCAGACAGCAGCAATTACAGGGAACATAAGAGGGTTGTACGATGGCATCAAGACGGCAGTTGGACCAGTGCAAAACAAGACAGCTCCCCTCAAATCCACCACTGGGGAAGTCATCAAAGACAAGGTAAAACAGATGGGGAGATGGGTGGAACATTATTCCGACCTCTACTCCAGGCAGATTGTTGTGATGATCGTAGTCCTTGATGCCACTGAGTGCCTGCCGGTCATGGAGGACCTCGATACCGAACTGACCATAAAGGAATTTAGCAAGGCCGTTGGCAGCTTGACCTCGGGGAAAGCCCCTGGCAATGATGGGATACTCTCTGACCCGATCAGGCATTGCAAGACTGCTCTACTGCTCCCATTGCATGATGTCCTCTACTAGTGCTGGAAAGAAGTGGCCATGAGAGATGCCGGGACATACACGTTGACGACGGTGACAGGGCTTGTGGTGGTGTTGATGCAGACAACGGCAGATGTCCCTGTACGTCGCTTTTAATGATCTCACCAAGGCGTTCTAACTCGTCAGCAGAGAAGTCCTCTTCAGATTCCTGCCCAACATTTGCTACTCACATAAGCTGCAGAACTTGACTGAATCCTACCACAGCGACATGCAGAGGACTGTGCAGTTCAATGGCAGCACCTCTGAGCCCTTCAACATCTGCAGTGGCGTCAAAAAAGTGCTACGTCCTCGCTCTCACTCGCTTTGGAATTTTCTTCGCGCTGCTTCTGAAGCATGCATTCGGTACATCTAGAGAAGGGATTTACCTGCGTACGAGATCAGATGGCGGGTTGATCAATCTCGCTAGCCTTAGAGCCAGGACCAAAGTATGTGATGGGGTAGCGACTCACACCCAGTGTGAACTTCAGTCACTGATGAACCATTTCTCCCAGGCCTCCAGAGACTTCGGGCTAACAAGACAGCCTGAAAAAGACAAACGTACTGGGACAAGGTACTGAAACACTACAAGCCATTACCATTGACAACTATAAGCTTGGTCCGGTCCATCAATTCACGTACCTTGGCTCCACCATCACTGAAAACTTCTCCTTAGACGCAAAGATTGACAAGAGAATCGGGAAGGCAGCCACAATACTAGCGCGTCACAAAACATGTGTGGACCAATCCCAAGCCGTCGGTGAATACCAAGTTCTCTTCCTAGACTTTTTTCTTCATAGGATGTGGCAAACGTCGAGGAGTTGCAA
This sequence comes from Acanthosepion lycidas, assembly GCA_963932145.1. Taxonomy (NCBI): domain Eukaryota; kingdom Metazoa; phylum Mollusca; class Cephalopoda; order Sepiida; family Sepiidae; genus Acanthosepion; species Acanthosepion lycidas. The sequence goes on from OZ010577.1 coordinate 134,282,134, forward strand.
TAAACATTGGTTTAGCAGTCTTAAACATCCGCGCTTGAGTTATTGGGTTGTCTAGTCGCACTGAGGACCTGTGATACAATGAAACTGTACTTTCTGCGAATAACATAATTTAGAAAATATATTTTCAATTGAGCACTGTTGAATGACAAACTAATTCTACAAACAAGAGTCACATTCATAAATGCGAAGCTCTTCAGTAAAATAAATGGAGCACTATGGCTGTCCTTTGTTTACATGTGTAAAAACAATACGCTGGTTTTGGCTGACTCATTCTGACGAGTGAAGATGCCTCAGTGGTAGAAACTCTGACTGACACCAAATCGGTTGTGTTTTGATCCGGGGTTAAGGCATTCGGTTGTCTAGTCACACTGAGGGGCTGTGATACAGAGAAGCAGTACTGTCTGCGAAGGACACACGCACGCACACACACACACATATATATATATATATATATATATATATATATATATATATATATATATAACCTGGCGTTTACCAATATCTGTGAAATTTATGGAAAAAAATTTTTATATATATATTTGTGGTCTTGATTTTCTATAGAATTCACCTGCCCCATTAAGTTAACCATTTTATTGGTCGCACTAGTAATGGTGCTCTCAAATCCTCAATAAAAAATAAATCCTGTTTTGATTTTGCTCTTGGAGATTTTAATAAAGCCCCCACATGACTGATAACTTTTATCTGGTGGAGACATGGTCCATACAATTGTTTGCTGCATTTTTTTAATATTGGGGAGTTTTTCTAAAATAACTACTGGGGATTAACGTTACATCTGCTCCGGTATCCAACTTGAAATGAATTGCTTTACTACATAGATTTGTATTAACTTTAATTTCAGCTTGCCAGGATTCTTTCGCGACCATGTTAATTCTGTCTTTACCAGAACACTTCTAGAACACTTTCGGCAACTTGCACTTTTGATTGGACAGTGATTTTGAGTGTGTGGTGGTATATTGCCACAGAATATACATTTCTTCTGCCATTATGGCGTACTGTATCTTGAGGATTCTTTTTTATATTTATTTGGTTTTACTTTGATTTTTTTGCTTAGAAGTTTTATAAGTTCTACGTTTGTCTAGGGTAAGCTTTTTACCCTTTAAAACTTTCCCCTCATTGTATCATCTTTAACCCCTACAACTATTTTGTCTCAAATTAGTCTTGAATTTTCCAAAAACTCCAGAGTTTTACTAACTGCCAGAGTTACAGCGACATTATTCCTCTATCCTCTCAGAAGATTCTTGCTTTCGATTATGAAATCTGTAAGCTTCGTACGCTTCACATGTTTCTCCAACACAACTTCTTCGAAATTCGTTATTACTACTTCCAAATTTTCTTTCTCCTCTTTATTATCCAATTTCAACCTCTTATAAATGTCCTATACGTCTTCTCCTATTGACAAAAACACAGATGTTTGGTATGTACTATCAGGTTCTTTGTTAAGTCAACTGGCTTTTGAATAATTTCAAAAGTTTCGAATAAATGTTTTCCCGTCATTTGCCAAATTCGCTGATAAAACCACTTTTGCAGGAGGTTGGAAATTTGTCGCAAATTGCCTTTGATAAATGGTGGGCTAAAAAAAAATTATGTTGCGTTTTCTATTCTTATGTGTTGGCAATCATACTAATGTTTATTTATTCTAGTTTAACTTTGTGTTTACTTTTTCTATATATTTAGTTTTATATTTGCCAAAAATAATTTTGTTGCTAGAGTTAGTTGAGAGTCTGTATTTACACCGATTTGAACAAGATGTTTAAAATTGCTGGTGTGTGGTTGTATTCTTTGCTCATGTATTTATTGTTATAAAGCTCTTTAGTATAAAGCATGTATATTCCTTTGAATAGGTCGAAAGTAGTGTCCAGAAAGTTGAACACCTTTGCATTGATGCTAGTAATTATATTTAGTCTATGACTTTTGAAGAATATGATAAAAGTTTTTCTATGTCGAGATAACACCATCGTGTCTGTATAGGCCAATGTTCATGCTAACGAAAATATACCTAAGTCTATATCTATATGACAAAGTGAAAAAAGCTTTCATGTGACGCCTTTCGTCGTTTAGGTCTACATCGGACTAAGTTTGTTCTGTTGGTAAGACTACACGTGCGCACGAAACAGGGATGCTTGGAAATCTAAATTACAAATTTTTATGAAGTTTTAAAGGACGAAACGCGTCACAAGAAAACTTTTTACACTCTTCTTGATAGATAAAAATAGATATGGTTATCTCATATATATATATATATATATATATATATATATATATATATATATATATATATATATATATATATATATATATATATATGCGTGTGTGTGTGTGTTTTGGCAGCATGCCGTTATAAGGCATGTCTTAATAAAGACTACGGGATTCTTCCGCTTGATGAACATTTTCTCAGTTTTTTCTTCCTTCCTCGCAAGTTTCTTAATGTTTGAATCCAAGTTTTTAAAGTTGGAAGCAAATAGAATAAAGCGAGGAAGCAAGAAAAAAGCGGAAGACTCCCGTAGTCTTTATTAAGACATACATTAATATATATATATATATATATATATATATATATATATATATATATATATATATATATATATATATATAATTATTTATTTAAAAATATGATTCCTTCGCTACATAAATAAAATAATTATATTTATGCTCTACTTTTGTATCGAGCACCATTTTTTAAAAATAATAACAAAAATACTAAAGAAATTTGGATTATTTACCTAACAAGTTCTTTCCTATTTTCTATATATTTTTACACACACACACACACACGCACATATATATATATATATATATATATATATATATATATATATTATTAGTTATCTCATATATATATATATATATATATATATAATAGTTATCTCATTCATATATATATATATATATATATATACACATATATATATATATATATATATATATATATATATATATATATATATATATATATATATATATATATAAATATAAAGGTAATTTACATTGACCAGAAAAAATGCTTAGACAGAAGCGTCTATCTTTTTAAATTTGGATTCTTTTAATGTAACTATAACAAAAACATTTCGATTTCATTTTTGCCTTGAAAAAGTCGGAAGACGAAATGCGTCGGCAAAATCCAATTGTCATTTTATACCAATCTGTCTTGTCCACAGAATTGATCTGGGAAATTTATTATATATATATATATATATATATATATATATATATATATATATATATATATATATGAGAGAGAGAGAGAGGGGGGGGACAAGGAGAGAATGAAACAGAAACAGACATAAAAATAGAAACATATTAAGAAAGGGTGTGATACAATGGAGCCCATCACCGACCCATACTAGGAAGGATTTGACAAACTGTTCGTAAACGTTTTGCGCTGCTTGAAAATTTAATTGAAAAACACAATGCTATTAAAGCAATTAAACATTCCACTTTGTCATATTATTGGCAAATCTTTCTACCCAGATGCAAATAGCCGTGTCAAAATTTGGAAAATTGTAAACCTAACTTGGAGAATAGTTGAAATCAATGACAGTTGAACTTTTCTGATACAAACGGTGTTATAACAATTATAAATTCCAATGTTACTCTCGTTCACCGCCATCTAGAAAAAAAAGTTTTGTCACAGACGAAAAACAATGATTGAGTGCATGAGTAATTCAGTCAGTGGCGAGAAAATAACTACGATATCCTTTGTTAGTCTTGACCAACAGTAGTTAATATGAATGTCACCCTTCTTTGAAAATGATTAATGATATCAAAAATATCCTTTGAATTAGCTTCTTAGGAAACTAATATCCTTTTTGGTTGACGGAGTAAAATCTTATTTTAATATAGAAAAAAATGAAAATTATTTGTTAAGAACGTAATCATCATCGTCATCATCATTATCTGCATCGTCGTCATCATCATCGTAATCATCACCGTCATCATCATCGTTATCATGATCGTCCTCATCATCACCGTCATCATCATCGTTATCATGATCGTCATCATCATCATCGTCATCATCACTGTAATTATCATCATTATTATTTGAAGAAATGAGAAAAACTTATTCTTTTATTCTTGTTTAAACAGTCTGGAATAAGATAATATATTGATAATGTTGCATTAATGTTTATTTCCTCAATTTTATATTTTCACTACAAGAAGCTATTCTAGTGAATCTGAGAAATAAATATTTCATAGTGTTCGAAATTCTTAATTAGGATACTAAATGGTAATTACACAATATAACGATTTTCCTTTGTGTTGATTCTATTCATTTTTCTTTCTTTCTAAATTTGGTAGGCAGCTGCTAACATTTCCCACTGACACCATTGTCTTGAAGATTTAATAAGATGCAGGAAGAGTTTGTCAACCTTGGAGTAAGAGTACGCTTCACAAATTGACTTATTCGAAATACATGACAAGTGCTTTAAATTTGACTTCAAACGGTTTCTTATCTGTATAAACAAACGTAAATTGAGAACGAAATACTAAATATTATTTTTAGAAATCATTTAAATTTACATTTGAGCAGATTGTTGCGTATTTCTTTTAGAACTTTAGAAAGTTTTAAAACATTGAACTTAATATTCTGATAATATTTTCTAATATATGGATCTGGAGGAATTCACTTTTGTTCCACATCGGGGTTGGTTATTGCGTTTGTGGTTCATAATGAAAATTTATAATATTGAAGAATATCAGTTATAATTTAGTTATAGAATTACCGAACCAAAATTTGATTTCCTTTCTATTTGATTGTTTATTGTCATTGGATATCCTCTCCGACACAGAGATGTTTCAACTGGTTGAATAAGGCACATACCTCAGCTCCTACCCGCAGAGAAACAATACTTTTCTCAGCACATGAAATTTTCAAATCAGCGCTGCAACCTGTGCCAAATCAATGAAACCAGGCTTATTTATTTATTATTGTTGTTGTTGTCAATTCTGTTTTTTTTTTTTTGTGGGGGGGGGGGTATGCAACTTGAATATTGCGTTTGCTGTAGTATTTTGATTGTGAGTTTTCATTATGCAATTTTAATTTTTTTCAAGCTATTATTGATTACTGGCAATAGATAATTGGTTAATCCGTGCAGATTTAGAGATTATATCTTCATTTTCATTTTAAAATTTTTAATTTATTTACAGTGTTTGTTTCAATACAAAGAACAAAATACAAATTGTATGTGAAATAGAGAGACGTCCTCAAAAGGTGTAAATTATTCGCGCAGTGTTTTCTCAGTCTACATTTATAGAATCAGTCAAATCAATTTTTTCTAAAATTTACTCATGACTCCCGACGTCCACATTGAAATCTAGTGATAAATTATTAAGAGAAATTTCTTTATTAAACTTATAATTTTCTATTTGAATGGATTCTACTTGAAAAATCGTTTGAGAGGATCCTAGTCTCATTAAAAATTCACATCTTCAAATAGCATTTAATGTTATGTTCTATTTTGGTCTTTTCCGAGCTGGTTTGCGACCAGCAACCATATTAAATGAAATAAGTTTGCTAATTAATTTTCTGTTAAACACTTTCAACTATACATTGTTGAAACACTTTTAAATGAAGCTGATTTGGACAATGTAACCTGAGATCTTTGGCATAAGAACGCACATTTATTTCTTATATTCTAATTACTTTAATAAGATTATGGTGATTTTCTAAGCATAGCTTACATGTGGCACAAGGTCGAAAGTATGGAGCATCCAGTGAGGATCGAACTCACTGCTCAGTCGTAATTGTTCTAGCTAGACAAGCTTGCTAATCGTTATACTATATCGAGGTGTGTTAATAATTAAAAAAAAAAAAAAACTTTCTATGGCTTATAGACATAAGAACCTTTCAATGAAAGTGAAAAAAGTATCTGAAAAAGAAAATAGTCTATGATTTGATGAGCGGAAGTGAATTGATGACGCGTCGGTAAACAAATAAATTTAATTCCTTTTAATCATTCCGAGTATCGTAGTGTCGATGAAGTGAATTGGAAGTTTTCAATTTATATTTGATCAACAAAAACTACATGTATCAGAGTCTAATCTGATGATACATTCAATTAATGAAGTTTTAAAATAAAATTGTTTATTAATGTTAAAAATTAAAAAGTTCTAACATTGAATTATCCAACTGGAACATTTATCTAAATTTAACCTGTGAAAGCATTTGAGTATATAAGTGAATGTTTTTGATCGATCTCGAGTTTAAAAAATATCTTCTTTCTGGATTCAAAATTATAATTTGTAATTTATGGTGGCATCTAAGGATTTGTTTGTTGCGTGTCCAAATATTAAAAATAAAGGAAAACAGAAAGACGTTTGCAACAAGAAAATGCTTTCTTTTTTTTTTCTTTTTCTTTAATTATTTCAACCCAAGCAAGGCGATAATGTCACTAAGACGGAAATGGCTAATGCAGTGAAATAGAAAAAGAAGACTTTAGAAGGAACAAGAAACAATTCTAAACAAGAAACAATGAATAATCATCTAATCCTATTCAAAAGATTGGGGAGGAGTATGAACCGGACAATAGAGGTGGTTGTGTAAAAGAAAGATAGAGTATATATTTTGAGGAAATTAGTCATAATTGTAAAATGTAATTATAGTCGTTTCCAAGGTGGCATTATAGGGCACACATCAACTGGACAGTTTAGGTTACTGTCGGTTGAAGTTTATAAAAATGTTTTTATCAAAACAGATTTTTCAAGAACTTCAGTTTCTCTTGTTCACTAAATCTTATACATCATTCTAATATTCTCATAGATCATTTTAATATTCCCAAATTATTATAATATTCTCTTAGATCATTCTAATATTCAAGTTCATCCTAATATTCTCATAGATCGTGCTAATATTCTCATGGATTATTCTGATACTCACATAGATCATTCTAATATTCTCATTGTTCATTCTAATATTCTAAGGGATCATTCTAATAAACTCATAGTTCATTCTAAGATTCTCAGGTCATTCTAATATCCTCATAGATCATTCTGATATTCCCTATAGCATTCCAATATTCCCATATCATTCTAATATTCTCATAGATCATTCTAATATTCTCATAGATCATGCTAATATCTTCATAGATCATTCTAATATTCTCAGATCCTACTAAAATTATCATAGATCATTCTAATATTTATAGAATCATTGTAATATTCTCATAGACCATACTAATATTCTCAGATCATTCCATTATTCTCAAATCATCTAATATTCTCATAGACAATATTCTCATAGATCATTCCAATATTCTAAGATCATTCTAATATCCTCATGGATCATTCAAATATTCACATAGATCATTCTAATATCGATATCGGCTTTCCTCCAATCATTTTCTTTTTCTTATTGTGGAAAGATAACAGCTTCGATTATATCATCATTAGTCGTCTAGTTTTTTGTCGATGCTTGTGTAGAAAATGTTCAAGTGATGTGGTTTTTGTTATTTGATAAAGTTTCTTCTTCATTTGTGTTTATTTACCATCATTCAATAGCGAAATAATGAATGATCGTCTTCTGTAAAATGAGTAGAATGAATTTGTTTGAAGTTTCCATTGATCTGCGAAAAATAAATCTGATAGTTTGGACATTTCTGAATGTCATGCATAGGACGGAGAAAAACTTATGTAAGGAACGATTAACTATCAGGGTACCATCTCTTCGTAACACACAGAATATTATTATAATCATTCAAACTTATTGGATATTAAAAATCCTTCTAATATTCTCATGGATCATTCAAATATTCACATAGATCATTTTAATATCGATATCGGCTTTCCTAAATTATTAACTACCTTCATCTAGCGGAAGTTATTTTTTTCTCAAGATTCATTAATTACATTTTCGCTTGAGTGAAAACCAAAATTTTCACCTTCAATAGAAATACGAAATGTTCTCTTGATAGCCACTAAGTTTATCTTGATCTGATTCTTCTTCTATGTACCATATCCCTTCAGAATAAGCGATGGTGATCATGGCTCTCCACAACAGCCTATGCTTTCTAGCTCTTAATAAGGTTTGTATTTTCGTCATCTCACCTAATCCCTGTTATGCCATCTATTCACACAAGCTTGTTATATAGGTTACTGGCTGCTTTGCTCTGAGCGACTAGACTTCAATATAACCGGTCAGTGCCAAAATCTCCACGTCTTCTTTTCTCATTATGTGTCCTAGAAATTTCAACTGTCTGTTTATGACTCTACAGGCTGCAACAAAAATACGTCCCATATGTACCTCTCAGAATTACCGCCCACATATTGGTAAGCAAGAATGGCGTCTTCATCTAGCTAATGTCTTACCATTATGCGGGAGGTATATGTGGGAGTTATTTCTGTCGCACTCTGTCCTTTCTGCCTAAAACTTCGTCGTTACACCCATGATCAGTCTATAGGATTCTCATCATCCTTCTGTAGAACGAATTTTTTACGGCGTCAAGTCTCTTCATCTGTTACGAGATTGTTCAACATTTACTGCGTTAGAAGAGGAGTGATATTGCATAATACTTTGGTACTCTTTTCTTTGTTTCTAACGAAATTTTCCTGTTCTTAATACTTTACTTAACTTTTGGAAGGCATTTTTCTTTTGTTCAACGCGCCTTCGGATTTCGGTGTCACATATTTCGTCCACTGTTAGAACACTTCTCAGACATTATTATTTTCGTATTTGCTTGGTTTTGACATTAAAAAGCATGTAGCATATGGGGAATGCTAAGAGGATTATTTAGCACCAAACTTTAGCTTGCTCGCGTGAAAATCAGCGTACAAAATCCTTGTTTGTAGTTGTACTACGAACAGCAACCACAAGAAAATGTAGGAAATTGGCAACAACTTTAGTCACTCGACTGTCTTGAAAGTTGACATTATATCAAACAACGCTATCGATAAAACATGAATCATTATTTGGAAATAGGCTTTAGAAAATTTTTGTCTGAATTTGTTTTAATTATTTCGCACAAAGCAAGGCAATAAAGCCTCTAAGATGCAGTAAGAGGCGGAACAAAACAGGGAGGACAATAAAAGGACAGGGTTCAAGAAGAGAAAAGATGAAAATTGAGGTTGCAGCTAAAAGTTTGAAAATCGTAATTGACAGGAAAGCGGAAAGCCTGAGGAAAATCCTGTAAGGGAGAAGTGCAGGACAAAGACACTATTAGCATAGAACATACGGGTTACAATTAGCAATTTTAACAGTAAATTTAGGAGACCTAACTGCCGCTAAAACACCGCGTTTAAATCTGTGAGGTTGTGGATCCAACGCGGAAAGCTCGTTAGGACAATTATCATAAAAAAATATTTATAAAATGGCAGAGAGAAGTTACCTTGCGATGTTGGAAAAGTGGCTGAACCCGAAATGTCAGGTTAGATTCACTACCAATGCAGATTCTTTTTTGGATTTTGTCAAGAATCGCTAGACGCATAACAAAAGCACCAAACCAATTGTAGAATAAATATTCGATGCACAGATGAATGGTAGACTTATAAAGGTGCAAGATGGCGTGAAAAATTGTCTAGCATGACACACTGATCCTAACAGACCTAGCAATTTTCAACATAATCATTCACCTTCATGTCAGAGCAAAATGTCAGGCCTATTATGTGCAATTCTGATAATAGTTAGAAAAGGTGATTTAAAAATATTCAGTTTTCTTTTAGAGGTTTTCAAATTAACGAGCCACTTCTTGTTCCAGTCCACAACGGATTGAAGGTTATTATCGTGATCAGATAACAGGTTGATTTTATCGAATCTATCTAATTATTTTCCTAATCTTTTTTTATTTTCACATTTCGGTCGCTGTTCCTTCTGGCCTTCTTCAGGTGATAGCCAATCTGGGTAATCTTCAGAGGGCAATCTATACAGATTGCTGGACAATTATGCAATGTTCTTTCTGATAACTTTCTGCCTTTTGTCTTTATCAATATTTTCACTTGTGGCTAAATGTCATGACAAAACTGATTTTGTTTTCTTAAAATGTTTAGTTCAACTCAAGGTTTTGAGAGAAACACAGTGGAGAAAAACACAATTTTATTCGGGCATTGGGTATGAGGCGAAAAGCAATGGGAACCGAATATTCGTGAATCAAATAAGGTTTCTTTCAATATTCTCTAGATTCAATAAAAGTTGCTCTTCGGCATTCCTGGCTGTTTGCCGAAAGCTCAAAATTAGAACGATCAAAGCATTTACAACATGGAAGACGAAACTGGTCTAAAAGAATAATCGTAGTTTTTAGCGAATTAATTTCAAGAAAAAAAAAAACATTTTAGTCCCATCTGAATAGAAAATAAAATCGGGAAGAACGTATATAATCATTCAATGAAAACAAATAAAACTAACAAAAGGTTTTAAATCTAATTGAGAAATTCAAAAGGAGTCTGTGAATTTAGATGATACAACCTGATTTGCTGAAACAGAAGAAATGATTGACAGATTTTGAGTCTATAGCAAAACAATAAAGAGAATAACATTGACACTACTTTTAGCTTCACTTGCAATTTGAATGACAGCGCCAAGATGAAAAGGAACGAACGAACTTTCTTTGAATATTTAAATCAGTACCTAAAACTAAAACTTATATTTGTCGGTAATTTGTTCATTTTTCTGTAGCCCCGTGCAACTGGAATCAAGAAATATAATTAATGGGCGGTAAATTTCCATTGGTTTACAATCTGTTCGGATTTCGACGATGGTATCCACAGAATCTGAATGCACACAGACCAACTTCATAGTTAAATAAAATTTAAGAACGTCAAAAGATTAGAAAACATGAACAAAAACAAAAATTAACCATTTTAAATTTCCTAATATATATTTTTTAGTACCAAGACATCTTTTGCTAAATATAATACAAGGGACCCTCCGAATGTTATATTTCTTATCTCATTTTACCCTATGATATTGGTAACGAATTTTGGTTGGATGGCAGAAAAGTGTGAAATTAATATTTGTCAGCTTTGTTACAAATAGCAGTCTGATAAAATGGTGTCTGACATGAAACTTTGTACGAAGAAGTAAGTCATTGTATTCCTCTTAAAAAATAAAAAATTGCACACATTGACAGTCTTGTAGACTTTCAGAATTGATCTTGGGACAGTTACGCGTTAAGTAATTTCACAGGGAAGTTACTTTACAGCAGTGAGAAAGCTGAGATGCCAGATCAGAACGAATGATATTGCAGATTCTGTCGAGAAAACATGTCTTGCACGACACCGGGAAGCAACTTTCCTAGCAGCAAATCGAGCAATTTGCTCAATATAACCTTTCCACTTTCCATGTCAGCCCAAAGTTAGAGTTGTAGATTCTTGTTTGGATTTTGTCAAGAATCTCTAAACACAGCACAGAAACACCAGACTCTGTGGCAGCAATATTCGATGCACGTACGATGACAAAGATGTGTTTAAAATCTCACGTTCAGTGTTGATTCTGTACAGTTGTCAACCCACAAAATGAAGATCGACTTGAAAACGAAAAATGGTTTTGCTTATGTGAAAAAAAGGTATTTGTAGCTGAAATCTTGATACATCAATCAGTGTTATTGTGCCACGACATCCGTCATAGTTGCCGTGGAAAGAAATAGGAGGCCCTTACTATCGAAACAGCCGGCATATATTTTATTAAACATCAATGTCAATTGAGTGGGATAATCCATTAAATTTAGTTCTGATGCCAAGCGTTCAAGACTAAATCTTTACAATATAGACGTTTATGAATAGAACTGTATAGAAAATAGGAAAGAGCCAAGTAGGCAATCATTTGCAGACAATGAAAATGATATTTGTTTTTATTCTTTGTGAAGAGATTTAATTATCGAATTATTTTAAATGAGTCTAATCAAGATGAGTTTGATCCAATTTGTATTTTCGCGTCAGCCACTGAAATCAAAATGCTCTCTCCCTCTCTCTCTCTCTCTCTCTCTTCCTCCCTCCCTCTTTCAATATGCTGTGTTTAAGTAAACATAGATCAATCGGTATGAATAAAATTTTCCTCACAACGTGACACGCACACACGTACACAGAATTTGACTGATTATTGTGAAATTCTGTAGTTTTCCAAAAACAACCATTTTCTTCTTAATTCTACTGATTTCGCAAAGTAGCTACAAAATCAAAACTCTCTATGATGTATCTTACTTCTAGAGAGAATTTTCACGCAAGGCTAACTTGCTGACCACTGTTAAGCTATATAGATTAAGCATTGTGTGACAAAGGACCAAAACTATAGACATTCTATCTACACCTCGCCAATCGCCAAGCAAATTAAACCAATGTTTTATACGAGACTCACAGATAAGCTAAGCTTAGTATGACGCGCATCCAGAATCTTTCTAAGTTATTCTTTCATTTTTTTTTCTGTTTAACTGAACTGACATTATTCCAAGATGTTTAAAGCGACCTTTTCCAATTACTATTCTGATTGGACAATAAGTTTTTTTTTTTTCTGTTTATTCTCTTTTCTATGAGCGTCATTAATTTTGCACATTGCTGTTATGGTTAGCAAAGAACTTCAAAAACAATCAAACGGCTACGCCTTTTTTACAAATTCATGAATCTATATCAGCGGTTATCATTATTACACATACAGATGGATTTTTTCTTTGATATATTGCAAAGAAAATAATGCTAGAACATGGAAAATCTTTACAGTTTTACATGAATAACTCCTGCAATTTTGACAATATGTAATATGTAAATATGTCATTTTGACAATATGTAAGTAATATGTAATCTATACAATATGTAATATGAAAGTAATACGTAATTTTGACAATATGTAAGTAATATTTAAGTAATATGTAATCTTGAAAATATGTAATATGTAAGTAATATGCAATCTTGACAATATGTAAATAATACGTAAGTAATATGTAGTTTTGTCAATATGTAATATATAAGTAATATATAATTTTGAAAATCTGTAAGTAATATGTAATCTTGACAATATGTAAGTATTCCAACAGCAATACTTAAATGATTGTGTGCTAAGAAGATTTGCAATCAACCAATGTCAGTATGAGATTTTTTTTCTATTTCTTCTTTTTCCTTATCTTCTTCTTATTATTATTATTAGTGGATGGGTGTGTGGGTAGTGCAATTGACAGCAGCGCGCAATGAGAAATCGGAGAGCCGAGTTCGAATTCCAATTGATTTTCGTTATATAAACTTACGCGCAAATACTTTTTGTAAAGGCATGAATCCATCTCCCCACGCCCAGCTCTGGGTTAAATTTGTAGTGTTTTTTTTTTGTTTTTTTTTTATCTGGAAAAATCTTTGTTATTATGAAAGACATCATTAACCTAACATCGCCTCACAAAAAAAAAGAAATATTGTTATAATTCAAAATATGTTTCGCTTTAAATAACGCATAAAGAGTTGATAATCCATAAAAAATAAATAATTATTATTGTTGCTTTTTGTTGTCACTCTTCCTTGTGTTTGTATATTAACACCAGATATCTAGAGAGCGAATGACAGAAATTTTCTTTAATATTCTAACACTTTCTTTGGTATCTCAGCAAAACCCAGAATTACCGTCGTCTCATTATTTTCCTTGCAAGTCCTATAAACCCAGGCTCGATTCTAGCGGTTTTCATACAATTCAAAATGAAACTTTTTTTTAGCAGGGGGAGGGTACAACACTTATTTATGTTTGATAGTTTTCCCGTCTGAAATTCATATTTTATTGTTTTCTCTGCTAAGTTGTTTGGCACTTTTCCAATTTATCATTCTCTTTTTACTTCGTTTGTTATTCACTACCCCAGTCGATAACATGATTAACATAACATGAATACTTGATTGTCCGTCTGTGGCAATTGTTTTCTTCTTTAAATAAGGTTTTATTCTGACGCTTTTTTGTCTCCTAAAATCAAACGCAATTTCTTTGCAGTATTCCCAGTGTCTGACTGTTCCTGATCTATTCTTATGTTGTTCTTTTATTCCACTTGAGCGAATTCATTACATTCATTTATGAACTGGCTTTCTGTCCTAATTTCTAATCTACAAAAACAATATTTTCTATTTTTTTTTCTAGTTTGTGAAATGAATCGGCAAAAAAATTATCGAAAAAGAAGCAAGAAAACTTGACTGAAGAAAGTTGGGTTTTAACTGTATCAAGAGCAAGTCATCTTTTATAGTCCTAACTTAGAAGTTAGTGTATAGGCCTGAAGACAAAAATGCAACGGGTTTCATAACCGCGTAATGTTACCTGCTTTGGTTTATAAAATAGAAATATTCTGCTTTTAAATTATTAAAAAAAACAGCTGGTTTTAATAATTACCTTTTTCCTTTAATATCTGGAGACCAAACACATTAAAAATTAATATTTATATATGCGTTGAAATAAAGATTCGGAGAGCCGAGTTAGAATTCCAATCGAATTCGATACACTAAAAAATATATGAATCCATCTCATCTAAGCTATAGATAAATAGGACAAGACTGGGTTCTATAGCCTTGGATGGCAACTGGTCTAGGAGAAGGGCAACTCTGAATTCAAAACCTGAGTGGTCGAGTGGTCGGTGACTAAACTAGTTCCCTCACTAGATACTGATACGATGAAGAGGCTAAGTGGAACCCCAGCAGGACACAAACAAGAGTTGTTAAAGAGCGCGAGAACTCCTCAGAGACAACTGCCGTCAACTCCTACTCAGGGTTAAATAGCCTCACCAACCCACAATTGACCAAGTATGGTGTGAACTGATGCGCCACTGAAAAAATAGTGAGAAGGACTGAGAATTCCCTGCATTTAAGTATGTCTTTCATATCGATTAGTGTGTCGAGGATCATTTTCTAAAGATCTTTGTTATTTTTTCACATGGCACCTCTACACCCTGAACCTGTCATAGAAATTCAGAATAGGGAATTAGTACATACTAAACACTTCAAATATTTTGGTCTATGGATCAGTTATAACAATGGGGATATGGAAATTTAACGTTGAATAGGCTGCGCTAGAGGTAGTTTCGCCCAACACCGCGAGTTGCTACAAAACCAAAATTGAAACAACCTAAAACCTCAAAGTGAAAATAATGACATAATCTAGATGTTGATATCCCACACTACTTCAAACATAAGGTTAGGAAGGAAACCTCCATTAATAATGGAAAGAGTTATAACAGCCAGAAACTCAAGAAACCTATTTTCTTTAAAAGTAATTGAAAAGAAAGATTTTATAAATTTCAACCGATATTGGTACTGGCTGTTCGGTTATGAATATCGAATGTTTCCTTATAAGCAAACGCCTAATCTTACTTTGATTAGGAGAGCAAAATTATGATCCCATCTCGATAGCCAGAGAAGGAAGAAAACTCGAGTAGCACTGGCTATTCGACCAATGAATGTCTATTGTTTCCTTGGGAAATGGCTAATATTACAATTACTATTAGAGTTATTTAAGCTTATTGACATGTATCTAAGTTTCATTATTTGTCACTATTTTGTACGTATTTTAATGCTTTTAAGTCAATGACTCTTTAAAAGGGGCGCTAGATATTAGAAGCACTATAGGGATCGATATCAATTTGATAGATCAATAAGATTATTTAATTTATTACACGTACAATAAACATTTCAACCCCCTTGCCTTACATTTATCTACGAATGTTCATTTCTTGATGGAGTAAAAACTTTCAAGTTAAAACCGAGTTCTTGATGATCGAGCGCGTTGATCTCTGGTGGGTGTTCATGATTTATTTGACTCGCTAGGGTCAAATAGAATAGAAATTTTGTTGATTTGTTTAGCGGCTCATCAACACCTCTATAGGTCATTTAATGCCTAATCTAAATAACTTGAGCACAGTTTTATGGTTTCAGCTAAATATCATTTGAACCCAATTGTATACTTTTCAGATAAAATGTACTATTGGTCTTTTTTATATAAAAGTTTATTGCTAGTATTTTTATTATTAAACTATTTTTTATACTTTCATAGTGTTTTTGTTTGTGGGTTACTATTTTCCCATAGCTGGGACCCTAACAGTTGCTACCACCCCGGTTCAGAGTGAATCTGGGAACAACAGCAATTAAGAGGTGCTTATAGTTTCCTCAAATCCTCCAATATCCGATCAGAGCATTACAGCCGGATGTAGTTTATCACCGGACCCAGAACTTAGAAGAGAAAGCTAGGCGACAGTATTTCTAACCGAAATATAAACTTTTAGACTTGTAATATAATCGATTCTAACCTGTTATCTGGACTTCAGTCACTTTCTCACTTAACGTAGCTTCCCTCTCTCTTTTCTTAAAAATATTTTGATGACAATTGTTCTGATAATCTTTTCTACTTGATACTCCCGGCTGCATGAATTTAATTGCATCCATAAACTCTCTATTTTAATAATTTCTTTTCTTACATATATGACAACTCTGGAACACTCCCTTCCGATTACTTTACAAATTTAAATGCAACTCCAATCGCCATATCCTGTCTTCTGCCCTCCTGACTCCTTTTCTTTGGTTATTATTTTTATTTCCATTGATTTCTGGCGTTTACACATTTCTTTCCGGGTCCCGACCAGGTACCTAAGGTTAGAAATGGCATCATGGCACTTTCCACTGACAAAAAATACATAGATAAAGACCTTCGTAAAATGTGGGCTGTACTTGTGAGAACATTTTTTTGTATTACTTTGAGGCATGGACTTCCAGGAATCCTTTCAATTAGTCTATTGGAATCTTTTCCATCCAATCCTAGGGCTCCAACTACAACAGGGATTGTTGATGTTCCCATATGCCACATTTTCGAGATTTCTATTTCAAGGTCCTTGTATTTTGACAGCTTTTTGAATATCTTCAAAGATACATTGCAGTCAACAGGAGACACCTTTTTTGTTTGTGGTCTTTAATAACAATATATGGGGGTTGGCTTTGATTGTTCTGTCAGTGTGTATTGTGTATTCCCATAGAATTGTAACAGGTCCTATTTCCGTAACCGGGTCTGGGTGGTGTTCACACCAGTTTCTTTCAGTTTCCTTCCCGTAGAAGTTGCAGATTTTCCAGTGCAGATATTGGCCCACTCTGTCATGCCGGGTTTTATAATCAGTGGCTGTCAATATCGTGCAACCTGATACAAGATGATCAATCGTTTCCGGATATTTATCACAGAATCTGCATTTGGGGCTGACACAATATTTTGGTATATGTGCTTGATAATTCCTAGTTAACAAGCATTGGTCATGTGCAGCAAGGATAAAACCTTCAGTTTCAGCTTTCAACCCTGCACTACGTAGCCACTGATGGGTACGGGTTTTGTCTACGTCAGCTTGTTTGGTACGGGCAGATTATTGGCCATGAAGCGCCTTATGTTGCCATTATTTCTGTATCTGGTTGATTATTATAATTATTATTATTATTATTATTATTATTATTATTATTTCATTTCTGGTGCGTACTCATTTCTATCCGGGTTCCGCACAGAGAACTAAGGTTAGAAATGGCATCATGACACTTTCCACTGACCAATTAAGAAAAAATAACTATGATAACTTTTTTTTGTATTTCTTTAAGGCATGGACTTCCCGGAATCCCTTCAGTTAGTCTACTGGTATCTTTTCCAATCAATCCGAGGGCTCGAACTACAACAGGGATTGTTGATGTTCCCATGTGGCAAATTTTTGAGATTTCGATTTCGTGGTCCTTGTATTTTGATAGCTTTATGAAAATCTACAAAAATAATTTTCAGTCTGTAGGGACTGCCATATCAACAAAGAGGCACTTTTTTATTGCGCATTTTAGGCTAACACAATACTTTAGTATGTGTGCTTGATAATTTCTAGTTAGTGAGCGTTGGTCCTGTACAGCAAGGATAAAACCTTCGGTTTCAGCTTTTAATCCTGCACTACGTAGCGACTGATAAGTACGGGGTTTGTCTAGATCAGCTTGTTTAGTACGGACAGAGTATTAGCCATGAAGCGGTTTATCTTGCCATTGTTTCTGTATCTGGTCGGTTGCATTTGTCTTTACTCTCTTTTTTAAGTATTTTGCAGTTTCACTCGGTGCATTGTGATTTACTTGTATGTCTGCACTCATTTGAAACTGCATTTTGAACTGGTTGGCTTTCTTTATTACGGAATAAAGATGCTTACTACTTTCATGTTGTTTGACACATATCATCATCCAGTGTTCTCTAGTTTCCAGCTATCTTTGAAGGACAATTGTTGAAGTGTTGTAGGACAGTTCTAGTTGAACTAATCCTCAACCTCCTTCAGATCTGGACACATACAGATGATCAACATCAGCTTTGTGACGATGCATAAGGTAGGAAGTGAGAAGCTTTCTCGTTTTGGCCTCCACTCGCTTAATGCCAGCTATGGTCCAGTTAAGGATGTTAAAGGTGTAATGCACCACATGAACGGCCAAGGTGTTTGTGGCTGATATTCCGTTTTTTTTTTTTTGTTTTTTTTAATTCAGTTCGGTATTTAGTACCAGATACAAACGCCTGTAGTACTCCTTTCTTACCTTCTCCTTCATTTGGGTATCCTGTATTCCATCTCCTTCGCTAATTCCTAGGTACTTATAGGCTTCATCTTGTTCCAGTTCCCTAATCTCTGTGACAATGTCTAAATTTATTGAGGCTGTTTTTGTAATTCTCTCTTTCTTGAATGTTACTTTGGTACATTTATCTATTCTGAAGTCTATACCTATGTTTTCACTGAAACATTTTACTATATTGAGAAGACGCTTTAACTCGTTTTAGGCAAAGAGTTTGAGATCATCCATGTAGAGTAGGTGATTGAATATTTTTTGTCTATTTTGTAACCATAGCTACTGTTGTTTAGTTCATGCGTAAGGAGGATTAAGGACAAACAAAACAAAAGGGGTGAGAGGGAGTCTCCTTGAAAAGATTCCACGTCGGATATTCAGATGGTTGGAGATGGCAGTTCCTCTGATGTGATTTACGTATAGTGTAGTATTCCACATTCCCATGCTGCGCTTAAAGAAATTTACTACCTCAAGGAAAATTTTATACATTTAAGGATACAAAAGTGTGGCACACTATCAAAGGCTTTACGACAGTCAATCCACGCTGCGCTAACATTTCTACGTCGTCTCCTGCAATTTTCTAGGATTATTTTGTTTATCAGTATTTGATCTTTGGACCTCTCCCGCATCCGTTAATTTTCAGTGGAATAATGTTGTTTGTTCGAAAAACAAGTAAGTACGTTTCGTCAGGTCAGACATTATCAACTTATACGTGGTAGACAAACATGTTATTGGCCTATAATTTTTCGGATCAGCTGTTTCACTCATTTTTGGCATGAGATATGTAATACCTTTCATCGGGATTATTTACAAGCGTTGATAGAGTTTTTGCAAGGGTTTTGTAGATTGATGAGAGATGATAAAGCCAAAAATTGGGCATCTTGTCATTTCCTGGGGAGTTTCATTTTGGGGATTTCGTTAGAGCTTGCCTAACATTATTCGTGGTTATATATTCCAACTCTTCCAGAGTTTGATCCAGCATTTGTTTTTCTTCACGTTGAATCCATTCTGCATTGGGGTTAAATTCGTTTGAGCTGCTCCAAATATTCTCCCAAAATATCTGCACATTATCAATAGATGGTTGCATTTATAGATGTTTTTCCAATTTCCCTGTAAAATTTCTTAAGGTCCGTTTGGAAATATTTTATTTTAGCGATAGAACCTACAACGTTTTTCGTATCGTCTTTTTCTCTGTCCCTTTAATTGAAATTTCTGTTTCACCATTTCCTTGATTGATGAAATTTCAATTGGGGATTTAAATTTATGTTTCCGTTTGATCTTCTTGTATTTGCGTGTGGAGATATTTGTGTTTCTAGTGAGTTCATCTAATATAGAAAAACTCATATCCAATTCCATTTATTTCTCGCGTCAGTTTTCCCTTCCCAGCTGATTCTCTATGGTAGTCAATGTTTTTCATTGTCTTCACCCCAAACTTCCCAGTAGCTGTTAAAGCCGTTGCTACATGACGTTGTTAACTTCTGTAATATTTCCCAGTGGTTTATTCGTTAACAGTGTTTCCAGAGCAGCCTTGTATATTTTTTGCACAATGTGCTTATTGGACGTCGTCAAATGAATTTTTGGGAGCTGGTCTCTCTATGACAGTTGTGTGAGAGTTACTCTGCTGAGTACTTGGATGACGTGATTTTTCGCTTCGGTGATTTCAATTCTGTGGTCTTCAAGGATTTCTAACTTAATGTAGTTGTAGTCATCTTCATTGACATCGTCTGGATAACTGCAAGTTATATCACAGGTAGATTCTTCGATTTTTTTATTTCCCGGGGGGTTATTTCGTATTTCCTTTGTTTTAGATTTTACCTCACCCTCTATCATATTACTTATTTCTACTTTCATCTCTTTAGAGTTTAAGTGATGGGTTATATTATTCTTTCTTATATTTTATAATTTTATCTTATCTATTTCTGCATTTGAGAGTAATTTGCTTCGCCCAGTCTGCCTGCGGACATTGGCAAGCAAGTTTGGGTTGAGGTGATGTCTTATTTCACCTCCTAACATAGTTTTTCATGTTTGGTATGTCTGATTCGTGGTGTTCTTTGCTGGATTTTACAGTGCAGTGAACAATGATGTCATGTCATATTCTTCGCGAGACCATTTTGTTCGGGTTTTTTTATATTAGTTGATTTGGCATAGAGTCACTTGGACCAAGGTTGGGAATAGTCCAGATTTGGTGACCTAGTGTCTCTTCGTTTTTACAAGAGTTTGTTCCAGTGACAGGTTTTTCGGCCCCAGACTGGTTCCTCTCTGACGTATTCTGACCTTGTTGACCCGGGTGACGATCGATCCGGTATGAAAATCTATTCGTATTCATTGGAATTCGTAGAATCTTAACCGCCAAGGGGTAATTTCGTTCAAGTTACCAACTCTAAGACGGCACTGGAAGAAGACCTGAGAGAACGTCCAACTAATGAGATAGTACAGATGGGGTATATATTCATATATCCACGGTTAAAGAGTTCATAATTGTGTATTGTATTCAGTGTGGGTAGCATATGCGTATAGACAAAGCACTGACTATAGTAAGTTTTAACTTAGTATAAGTCGGAATTACCATTACCAAGTGGAATATGAGACTTTAATATTAAGGCGTAGTCAAAAATAAAAATATAAAAAAAAGAAAGGAGAGGAAAATTAAAATGAAAGAATTAAAGTTAAATAAAGTCAAAGAAACTTAGAATTAATCCAAAGGAAAATGTAATTTAAAAATGGTATAAAATTTACGATTCCTTACATATTGAGAGGACGCCACAAATATCTTTCCACCAATTTTCAGCCAATGAGAGTGATAGTTAACAAGTTTTATAGGGTCAGCCAACACCCCTACTACAGTTTGGCGGAAAAGCTATCAAAGAATTCATTGAACAAAGGGGTAGAGATAAGGAAGAAGGAGAAAAAATACATTTCGGGTCATTTCTCAACATGCTAGCCAGTCAATTTAACTAAAAGAGAAGTCAGTCAAAAAGCAGAACATTGTTAGATTATTACACCTGTAGCCATATGAAAAAAAAATCAGTCAATATGACCCCTACTCATGCGAATATACACACATTATTATTATTGTTGTTGGTGGTGGTGTCCTTTCTCCTCACTTCTCACTAAAATGTTCTCATTCTCATTCACGCCCAGTAACCTATTGCGTCTTAGTGACAATAACGCCTTGTGTGGGGAGAAAATATTTTTTTTAAATACTTTATAAAATGCTGTTTTGCCAGGTGAAAATAATGAACAGTTTTCAATGTGGTTAATATGTGAAAAAAAAAATTCTTTCACGAAAAAGAGATGAAACATTTTTTGAATGTTTGATCACTTGAAAATAAAGCACCGTGTTAATGTTCAAAATGATTTAAGTTATTATGTGTTAAAAATAACATTGGAGAATCGCTCTACAATCATAAAATCCTTTTTAAAAATAAAAACTTCACCTTGAGATATAAACTTATTCCATCTTATAAAATTTAAAAATTAATTATCAAACGTGGGTAGCGAATACAAGTGGGGAATTTCACATGCTTCTAACTGCGAAGGAAATCTTCAATACGATTCTGAATTCTACTTCATCTGATATAACGTATTAAATTCAACTTCAGCTACACGTGGATTATCGGCGAGAACAGAGATAATCGAAAATAACATTGAGAATAGAATAGTCCCATCCTTTGTAAAGAGCTCAATTTTTGTTTGCAACTTGAATCAAAAAATATAGCAACGAAGCTTTGGGTTACAAGCGTTATTCAAACATCAATCAGGAAGTTATTAAACATTTCTTTTTAAATAATTAGAAATTGATCCCAAACTTTCAACAATTCCCAAGGCTCCTGGTAAAAATTTAACGATTAAGGTTTCCTCTTATGTATGGCGTTGTACGTGCAAGTGATGGCGTGCATTCGATAATTAATTGCCTAGGGGAATATTTAGGAGATTTTTAACAAATTCTTTGAATCAGCGACATTTTTATAACGTTGAAGTTAATTTATAATCATATATCTTAATTTCGTCGCAGCCTTTAAATCATAACATTATATACTCGCTTAATATTTCACTAATAGGAAAAATAGCTGTCGAGATGTTTTTTTTA
The DNA here is from genome assembly GCA_963932145.1 of Acanthosepion lycidas. Taxonomy (NCBI): domain Eukaryota; kingdom Metazoa; phylum Mollusca; class Cephalopoda; order Sepiida; family Sepiidae; genus Acanthosepion; species Acanthosepion lycidas. The sequence goes on from OZ010577.1 coordinate 134,304,713, forward strand.
TCTAATAAGAATAAATCTTCAATCTTTTGTTTTCTTCCAGTATATTTACTTTATTCATTGTTTTGATAACAGGCAAGAAACATTCAAGTAATCAAACACCGAGATGCTTCGTAGGTTAACGTTGGCAATGAATAATATAGTTTATAGTGAAGATCACTATAAACTATATTATTCATTGCCAACGTTAACCTACGAAGCATCTCGGTGTTTGATTACTTGAATGTTTCTTGCCTGTTATCAAAACAATGAATAAAGTAATGCCCATCCATGTTTCGATAGAATTACAAGGAAAATGAAGACAAATGTGAGCGATTATTGCTGCATGAATTTAGCTTTCGAAACCAAACCGCGATGCCATTATGGTCATTTGCTTCTATTTTTGAATTTTAAAAATCACTTGATAAAATGCCGGGTAGTGAGAACGAAAGAGGTTGATATTTCCGATTTGTCTGATTATGTTCAACGAACAAAATGAAAACAATATTAGAATGCAGAACAATAAGACATGCCTTTTAAAAGAAAAAGAAATAACATATATCAATCAACAAGGTAGCAGTCTATAAAAATAGCAAAGCAAGGTGAAACCTGCAGCAATTTCTCAGTCTTCAAGTACTGGAAGAAAACAAAAGATTGGAGATTTATTCTTATTAGATAAAAAAAAAAACCCATCTCAACAGCTATTTTTCCTATTAGTGAAATATTAAGCGAGTATATAATGTTATTATTTAAAGGCTGCGACGAAATTCAAATATATGATTATAAATTCACTTCAACGTTATAAAAATGTCGCTGATTCAAATTTAATTAAAGAACTAATAACGTTGCATGACGTCAAAGCTGAAGTATTAACAAGATGTATTTAATAAACTGATATTTATCCACTGAGATGACCTGTTATACAAGGTCGAGATTATTGTGGGGAACCCAAGCGTTTCCACCCCCCGCCAATTGTCACAATTTACACAGCCCCTACAACCGCAGGGACAGGTACATTTTATTGTCTGTTTTTCTCAGCCTCCGTCGCTAGGGAGAGTCCCGACTGAGTTACTCTCCGTCCGAAGACAGGGGTCTTAACAATCGCGAGCCAGGCAGCGGACCACCTGATTCCGACTAGCTTTGATAAACTCGGTATTTACCTCCCCCGGCCCCGGTATGGGGTCCCGATTACTGTGGAGAACCAGAATGTCTCTACTCGGGCCAATAGTCAAAATTTACCAAGCGGACTCAGGTAGCTTTACTGCCGATATTTCTCAGCCGAATATCCGTCGCTAGAAAGTGCCCCGACTGAGTCAGCCTGTGCCAAAGACACCACCAGTATCAGACTGCGAACTACCTGACTCCGACGAGGTTTGATGAACACGGCATTTTTCCAGTATCCTATTGAGATGAGATGTAATACAAGTTCGATATTTATGTGGGGGAACCGAGCGTTTCCGCACTGGCCGTTGGTCAAAATTTAGCCCAGCCCCCGCATTAGCAAGGATCGGTTACAATTCTTGTCTGTTAATCGCTGTCACTAGACGGTTTCCCATCTGAGTCTACCTATGCTCGAAGATAGAGGTCTTGACAATAGCAAGCCAATGCCACCGCCACAGCCAGACAGCGAACTTCCTGACTCCGACGAGGTATGTTGATTTACTCAAGACCTCCTTACAGGGCGGGATGCGGTTCAAGGCTGGTTTTTAGCGTGGGGATTACCGATTGCGTACACTCCCCACTAAGATCGAGCCTTCTGTCAACGTGTTGGATAGGAAAACCAACCCCGAGGCCTGTCGATGACTCACCAAATGTGGCCTACCCCAGAATCGCTCGATTATCTTAATACCGTGTTTACAGGGAGAGAGAGAGAACAGCTAATCGGTAAGAGAAAAGACGTGGGTGGAACACGCCTCAGCCCTACCTTTCAAGGACAACCGCTTTCGAAGCTAAATCTAGAGCCCCTCTCTAAACTTTGCCTGTAATTCCAACAGATTCTTCTTCATTTGAAGGGACCCGAAAGCCCGACCCCTTTCCAGGTGTCTAACCACAAGTCGGAAAACTTTTTTGCGGTTAATTTTCTCATAACGTTCAAGCGCCTTCTGTACCACCTAAAATGGATACGTCATTGGCGTAAGCGGAAATCCTGGCTCGAGCCCTCATCAGGGACAGCGATTCCACGCCTTTCTGTTTCCCTGCAACACAGCACTAAAAGAGGGGTACAGGGTGACTGATTCATTTGCAGTAATCGGGTTTTAATCCAGCGGCGTGCAAGGCAGCAGCCAGATACCAATTTTCGACTCTATAGAACGCCTTGGACTGCTCCAAATTAATCAGCGCTGATTCAAGTTGCTCTGAAATGTTCGCCCTTTCACAACACATGCCTGCTCGGGTACCAACAGAATCTCAGACTGCAAACGCTCCGCCAGGATCTCGACCAAAATCTTCAACTCTGTATTTAGAGTTATGGGCCTGTAATCATCTAAACCCCACCTACCATCCTTGTTCCAGAGCCTGCCTAGCTACATCTATCTCTAGTGAATCTCCCCAACTTCCGCCCGGGACGAACTATCCTTGAGAGTCTTCAACTTCTTAGCCTTATCTAGCGCGAGTCATTGGCTGTATTCGGCGGTGAAAAACCTAAAGCCGCTAGTCAGCTGTTGTCGGAAGTTCCACTTGTCCAATAAATTCCCGTTAATAAGGTAAATAAATTTTAGAGCCCTGTATAAGCAGAGATGAAAAATAACTGGAAATTTATCTATAGTTCCAGAGAGCCTAGTTGGATCATTTTTATTTTGGGGAATGCGTCCTTGCTCCACCCTTACATCCAGGGTACGCTTAACCAGCAAGGAAACACCTCCGGGTCAGTCGGTCTCCGTTTCTAGACGGCACATGAGCATCGATCGCACAAATTACGTCTCCTCGATCGTGGCGACATTCACCCCGAACGACAAGAGGTGACGAAGCGGGCGAACAGCATTACTCCGATCCCACATGCCCTTTACATTCAAGCCGACTATCTTGATAGACATTTTTTTTTAAACTAGAGAAAAACCCTATTCACAGGCTGAATGGAAATCTGCTGAGGTGAGGACCCCGACCGATTGTGCGAGGCTACCTTAGCCCATCTCTCTTGTCATTCGCCAATCTAGGATAAAGCCGCTGACATCCGTGGGAGAGGTTAGCTTAAGAACCCTATATAAGGAGGGATGGGGCATTACAGTGATCCTCCTTGCACAGAATGTAGATATCTTTTCAATTCTTGTGTTCACATGTGAACCATTCGTTTTTCGGGGAAGGCGTCTTTTGCCTTGTCAGCGGCCACATTTGCTTTTATCGGGCAAGGTTGTGGCGTCACATTCATGCCGGGGCACGCTTTCAACATGTGCTCTAAGACATCACACGATCGACGGCCTTTCATTACCATAAGCATAATTTTCTCCCGGCACATCACACTGTTGGAAAGTCGGAAATGTTTTTGTGTGTCATTGTTACCTGGAGAACAAATTTTGCGGTAGCGACGCCCGCCTTACTGCAGAGACATCCCCTACATGTCCGTATTGGGCGAAAAAGGCCCCCATCCCGCCCTCGGTGATATCTACGGGCACCTCATGCACGGTAACCCTTGTCTTTCGAGTGACCATATATTCGGTCTGGAGACGAACGGTTTTTGCTGTCAATATATTTCCAACCAACTGCATGACCTCTTGCTCTGTAGCCAGTAGGGTGACCGAAAAGGCGTTTGATCTTTGGGTCCATTGTTTCCCTGTTGACCAAAATTAATTTCAAAGTTTTGACGACGGTAGTCAGCAGGAGAATCGTTCTTGTGTTGACAGCGTCCAGCGCTTCCGGTATAGTGAGAAATCCATTTCCTCTCACATATTCCTTGCTTGTAGTTGCGCGTAATAATTCGTGTCTCTTTGGGGCCTGTTTTCAGCTCAGGCCGTTTTTCAAGGGGTGCAGTTTGTTTCAAATACAAATGGCAGTGTTTCGGGAAAGTCCGCTATGGCGGTGACTATTCCACCAAGGTCGAAATAATAAAGTAAATTCGCATAAAACCTTTTACACAAACAAATGAAAAAGGATATAAACGGAATGAAAAAGAAAAACTAATTAGTATCGGTGGAGGAGTGAAAAATAAGACCAAAATGATTAAAAAGAAAAGAAATTCAACAAAAATAAAAACGAATTAGAGTTGGGGGCGGTGATAAACAAACAAAAAATTAAACTTAGCTTGCAAAAGAAAACAGTCTAGTAACACGTAGAAAAAATAAAAACAGGAAGGAAATAAAACTAGCAACAAAATTAAAACCTAATTACAGACGCGGGATAGAGTAAAAGACAAACAAAAAGAAAATTAAAACTTAACTTGCAAAAAACACATGGAAAAAACACGTGGAAAAATCAAATAAAAATCAAATAAAAATCAAATAAAAATCAAATAAAAATCAAAGGTTTAAACAGGAAAGAAATAGAATTAGCAACAAAAAATAAAAAAAAAAACGAATTAAAGTCGGGAAGGATGAAACCCAAAAGAGAAAAAAATTATAAAGCTTGACTCTCAACATAAAGTCACAGTTCTTAAAAAAACGTCCAAATTTAAAATCCAAATTCTCGAAATTTGCAATCCAACTCTACTGACGATTTAATCCAGACGTTTGGTAAACTGGGATTTATCAATTCTACCCACAAAGAGGGATGTCACACAAGGTAGGTCTTTATGTGTGGCGATTTCGAGATACTAGGCTTGGGCAAAAATTCCTGGAAACCCCGCAGATAAGACTCTTCCCATTTGACATAGCTTGGTCAACGCAGAGTATTCGCAAACCCACAGGTTTGGCAACCTCAGTATTTACCTATGTCCTCTTCACAAGGTGGGATATGGCACAAGGACGGTTTTGGCGTGGGGCGTTACGAGTCCGTAGCCTCGCGCAAAAATTCTCCGTAGAACCAGTCATAACGGGGTCGGGTAGCTGCCTACCTCGGCAGTCGAAACTCTGCCCTTCGGCATAACCGAATGTTACGCAAGATATGCTACAGCGTGTTTGGCAGGAGCTGGACTATCAAATTGATGTATGTCGTCTTACAGGTTGTGTGTATATTAAACATCTGTGAAGCTTTGGGAAATCGGTTATAAACTATACATCCTTTTGAATTTCATCATGATGCCTATTTAATTTCGTTCGCCTGAGACATGTAGTGAGCCAGATATTCACATTTTAAATGATGTTGATTTTTGGGACACCCTGTATATAAATTATAAAAATAAATGTAGTCATTTATATATTAGGATCAAATTAATTTGCAAGTTTTGGAATTTTTGGGGTATGTTTTTCAAATCATCTGAATTGAATTCTTTCTATTCGTTTCTTACAGTCTGTAGGACTCGTTTGGAATAGCGGAAGCTAAAACTTATTTTTTATTATACGCATCTATAATGGTCTATTTGGTTTTTCTTTTCTATTTCTCTTTTTGTTTTATTTTCTTTTTCTTTTCTTTTTTTTTTCAAATAATGCTGTGATTTTAAGCTATTTGGAAGAAAATTAAGTAAGAAGAGAGAAGTGTTGGGTTGATAGCAGAATATCATTTTTTTCGAGCTTTCCTATCCAGGCGCTGAAAGTGAAGTGCGATATCAATTTGACTTTGAGAAACAACTGACCAAAATAATTAAAGATAGAAAGAAATTATGAATTTCAAAAATATGGGGAACCTACTTCGCTCTGCAGTACTCATTTGATTCCCTGAATTATGCACCGTCTTTCACATACAAAAATGATATTGACAAGAAATTGTTTTTCGTACAACATTATTTATAATGTTTTTGTGAATTTATTTTTTTATTACATGTCAGGTCACCCCGGGCCTCGCTCCGAGCCCACCACCGTGCTGTCCTGTGACGACCAATGTGACTTGGTATCGGTCGCGTCACCAAATGTGACGTTCTAACCTTTTGCTTATTCGGATGGGAATCTGGTTAGATTCGGTACCAGCCTTGTCGTTCCCAGCTCGCCTCCAACGTCTGGTTACCGAAGTAACTGTTTTAATTTCTAGTCTAACCCACCCATGTTGTGATTTGATCTTAGGTAGACGAAATCAATCAGTCACCGGGCCGTAATGCAAGTCGAGTCCGAACAAGGGTAATACCGCACAAGTATATGTAAAAGAAAATAAAGTAACAACTCAAAAAGTTCAAATGTGTTAAAAAAGGATAACAATATTTTATATCTGGTTGCTGAATACAGGACTGCGTCTTTCTCCCAAACCGCTAATATGGATACGTGACACTTTGCGTTTGTTAGGGGAGTCTTAGTATCTTAAGTTGCATTTCGATAACGGGTTTTTTGGTGTATCTTCAGATATTCGTAAAACTTGTTTTGATGGTGTTCTTCAAAAATAAATTGTTCTTGGTTAGAAGTTGAGGTCGAGAATGCGTGGATCTTAAGTCAGCTTTCTGCGAGGCGGATCTCAGAGCTCACAGCTCAACTCTGTCTGCAATTCCAACTCAAATGCCTGCCTGCCTGTCTTTCTAACCCCAACTGCAGTCCACTCGCTGCGACTCTGCTTATATGGACGCCGACCAAAACCGGGGTGGGCCTGTCGGGGTTTGAGGTTCCTTGATAATTCTAAATCCGCATCAAGGATTTCCTTTGTTTTCGGTCAGGAAAATTTATTTCCATTTTTGGAAGTCCTTAAGTCCTTTCTAGTTTAAGGGAATAGTCCTCTCAAATTCTTCCTTTCTCATATTGGTATCTCATACCAATCCCTTCAGTGGCGTCAACAGGTTCCCCTCTCTCTCACAGTGGCATCTCACACCAATCCCTTCAGGGGGCGTCAACAGGCCTCCCCTCCTTCTTCATGGTTTACCTTCGCCTACCGCTCACGCCACCCGTCAACCAATGAACGCTTTGCAATTATCGCTCAAAGGAAAAAAAATTATCTTCTCTTTTTTTTTTTTTCTTTCTTTTCTTCTTCCCGACAACAAACCCTTACGACTCTTATCTTAACAGAACGCCGTCTGGAACTCGTCAACGAGATCTTCGCCAAACAAGCACTGAGGCTGGTCAGTGATCTTCCGCACCCTTTTGCCAATTATTCGTTCCGATAAAATAATTTTATCATGGCCAACTCTGACACGAAACAGGTGCTCTTCTCAAATGATACCTCCGCAGATAGTTAATGGTTAAATTTTTCTTTCTTTGTACTTTGTGGGTGGTCCAGCGGACATTTTTCTCGGTCAGAGCACGACCCAATTAATTTTATCTCTTAGCATTCTGCCTTGTAGGCCACTTGACCAACCTGAAATTTTCCTTATTGCCATGGGCAGATTGCTATCTTCTTTCGCCGCGTCGTAACATAAATCAAATTAAATCCGGTATCTTACTTTCTTCGCTAATGAAAATAAAATCTTTACCACTTTTCTTTGTTAGAAAAAATAACATTGCTCAGTGTCTTTTCGTGATGGCTTCTGATCACCTAAATTAATTCTCGCCTTTTCTTTTTTTTTTTTTCACGCAACCCTAAATAGTGTCACAACACACTGTTCATGAAAACAATTAAGAGTCCCAGTTCCGGTTGGTTTCATTATATTCACTCTAGTGCAAAAGCCCTTGGGAAAGGTTTGAATGAAACTCTTCTCCTCCCATCTATGGGTTAATTAGTAAAACGTGTATCACTAATCATTATAATCACGAAAAAAATTCTTACAGTGTAAAAATATTTTCTGGCTTTAAATAACCTGCAAAGTTTTTTATAAGCCGTAGAAAACGAATCAATCAATTATGCAAACATTTATAAAGAGATGGTAATTAATATCATATATTAAACATTATAATAATATAAATATCAACTATTAAATTAGTAAACATTTTTTAACTGGTATCAATTATTTGCATCCATAATTATTTGTGTTAATTGTTTCACTAAGTGTGACTTTTCTGCTGGCCCCTTTAAGCGGCGTAAAACGAAATATTGTGTTTGATTAGTTTAATGGTATCATAGCGGTGAATGCGAAATCCAACTTCGCTTTATTGGGTTAAAATTCAGTTAATCCTTAAGCCAGTTGTCCCTAATCGGTGCGTTTCAATGTACATAGCTTCCACAATAGTCCGTAGTGTATTTTATGTTATATGATAATTATTGATTTTGGACATTTACATTTTTTCTGATCAATAACTTTAAGCCAACCTTAATAACTCTGACAGTCAACTTCTCATGTAATATATATATATATATATATATATATATATATATATATATATATATATATATATATATATAAACGACACAAAAATGAAAATAATTCTGACATCTCTTTTTAACAGATATATATTTACCAAAATTACACAAAAATATCTTTTAATACTAAAGAGTAAATTTGTTGAAAAATCGACATTGACTTCAACCACCGCCTCCAGAGCATCTCCTGCAACTCATCTGGACGGTTTCCTTGTTTAATATAATGAATGTTGCAATCAACCTTGCCTTCGGTTGATTTTTTGTATTACAAAGATTTTTGTTGGTCTCTCACTCAACTGCGTCCCACAAAAATAATCAAGGGGATTAGAGTCTGGGGAGCTACTAAGATGTAAGGGGTGGTGTTGTCACAAAAATTGTCTGCTAGCCACGACTGGGTTTTGCTACTTGCGTGGCATGTTGCAGAATCCTGTTGCCAGGTATCGGGTCTTCCAGCAGCCACTCTCTTGACCCAGAGAAGCACTACCTCCTCAATGGACCTTGATGCAGGCCTCTGTATTGAGTCTGAGGCCCTGTGGAAAGATGAATGAAGGCATAACCGTCACCATCAGTAGTGATCCTCTCCAAACACCATCATGTAGACTGGATAGTTGTGAATCATCTGCACTCAAACACAATAAAATGTTCGTATTGGTTGCTCCCGGCGTGAATACCAAGCAGTAAAGTATGCCATTTCCAAATCTCTGGCGAAGGGAATTTCGCCATGGTGCACTTTTTCTCGCAGACTGTGCCCAACTGACACAATTATATTGTGCAGTCGATAAAATCAAAAACAAACAACGCGCATGTGCAAATTAAAAATACAATATGGCAAAGATTTACTCATCGCACTCTGTATATATAAAGAAAACTTATCTTTACCAAAGTTTTTCGTCAATTAAGCGGACGAGACGCGTTTAATATTTTCCTTTTATCTTTATATATATATATATATATATATATACAAGAAAGTTTTATTAAATTCCACCAGCATGCTTTCTCTATTCAACATTTTATTATATATATTTCAGTTCCTGAATGAGGTATTGTACATCGGGATTGAAGTTATGAAAAAATGCACAAAATGTCTTCCTGTTATATACAAGTATTTTCGACTAACACGGTCATTGTCAAGAACTGGAAATTGGAGATATCTAATAAAAAGTTGAACAGGCCGAACTTCTCATGGCAATTTAATAAACCTTGTTTGGATGAGAATTCCGGGTGCCTGCATATAACTTACGACATATATATATATATATATATATATATATATATATATATATATATATATATATATATATATATATATATTCCTAAGCGTGTTATAAGCAATTTGGGTAAGTGATGTCACCATGATCATTGAGCTTTGTTTCATTATATATATATATATATATATATATATATATATATATATATATGCATGTATATGTATAGTATAGTATAGTATAGTATAGGTACTCAATGAGAAACGCTTCCCAGAATCAAGTCAACTGTACAAAATTGGCGACAGATACACTCTCAAGCTCATCTATAGCTGCATAGAGGATATACTCCATATGACAAGAAACATCACAGAAATAAAATCACCAGTCCACAACAAAAAGCCCACCTGTCACTGCAGAAGGCAACAGAAATGCCTATTATACGCCATATACGAACCTATTTTATGATCGAAAGGAAACTCATAAAATATATCTAACAAAATATCCTTGGAAAGAGAGAATTTGCTAGTCTCAGAAATTATTTCACAACAAAAAATATGCTGATAGCAGAACACTCTCAAAATGGATATGAAACCTCAAAAATAGAAACCAATAAAAGAAAAAACGATAGAAAAACAACAGAACCACAAAATATGCACCTATTTCCTCGAGGAGAAAATAAATTTTTACTACGTAACCTAAAAAATTAAAAAACGGAAAAAATAAAATAAAAACAAATAAATATACTAATAAGCAAAAATAACAAAAAAAAAAAAAAATAGAAATAAAACATAAAAAAATACTATGTTACTTAAAAATCGAAAACCGAAAAGAGAAAATATACAAGTAAAATAAATTAACCTAAATTCATCCAAGTAAATAAATAAACAAACCAATCCCAAATAAAAATAATCAATTAAAAAACTGTTCCCGCCAAAATAATACTTAGAATGAACTACAACAATCAAACCCAAAACTGAACAAATAGTTTTAATTAAATTCCCAAACCAAAACAAAACTGTTAAATAAGTGATATAAACAAATTTTTACTACGTTAATAAATAAATAAATAAATAAATAAAATAAGAAACAAAAATAAAAACAAGCAATATAATTTGACCTAAATAGATAAACAAACGACTTCCGGTGAAATAACCGCCATAATAGAATACCCACAATGCACCACTAACCCGTATATATATAAATAGCCGAGAAAAATAACAGCACACGTGGCTTGACGATTGCATATAGCATGAAACAGACTGTCGCCTCTAAGTGTTGACTTCTATGTTCACTTTTATATTTATATATATATATATATATGTATAAATATATATATATATATATATATATATATATATATATATATATCAAATGTTCTATAACTATCAAGGAAGAGTTCAAAATATCGTGTAAAAAGTTGAAGTAGATATAAATAGTGTGGACATAAAAATCATCAAGCTGTAAGCGATTATCAGACTACATTTCTTTCCGCTTTCTATATATGTCACTGGAGGTTTATTGTAAAGCGCGAACTGGTTCAAACTAGACATTTATTTCGAGAAATTTTATATTGTTTATAGTTAATGTGTTTTTAAATTATTTTTAATTTCATTTTTATTTAATTTTACTGTAACATTTCTTGTTCTCAAATTTTGTCATCTGTATGAAAATAAATTTTATTAGTTTTAGATTATGTGTTATGTGTTCAGTTTTTGAAGGCGTGATCTAGTTGTAGGTAACGATATAAGAATTTGTTTTCGTGCTTGGATTTGTAAATAACCTCCGGTTTCTATGTTGTTCTGAACACATACTTATTGATATTTTCTCCTCTAGGAAATAGGTGCATATTTTGTGGTTCTGTTGTTTTTCTATCGTTTTTTCTTTTATTGGTTTCTATTTTTGAGGTTTCATATCCATTTTGAGAGTGTTCTGCTATCAGCATATTTTTTGTTGTGAAATAATTTCTGAGACTAGCAAATTCTCTCTTTCCAAGGATATTTTGTTAGATATATTTTATGAGTTTCCTTTCGATCATAAAATAGGTTCGTATATGGCGTATAATAGGCATTTCTGTTGCCTTCTGCAGTGACAGGTGGGCTTTTTGTTGTGGACATGGCTGCCTCCTTCTATTTCCTTGTAAAGGCAAGCCAGCTGATTTTACCTTATTTTATAGGAGAGCGCCTAATACACCAGTTGGGTTGGTCCATTTTGCTAGAATGGACCTTCCCAATACATTTGCATGAGGGGTCTTTATTCAGCTATATATTTCTCCATAAATGACTCAAGTCAGTTTGGCTTTGGCTACATTTGCCTACTTGTGTGCTAAACCACTGGCAAACTAGCTAATATTCAACAGCCTAGTTCAGCAGAAAATTTACAAAGTGCCGGACTATAATTGTAAAAGTCCGCGAAACTAGGATTGCTGTTATGAATTTGCAAATCAAAATTTGCAATTAAAAAAAGTAAAGTGAAACTTGGGGATAATTTAAAACTCGTTGAACGCTTTCCTTTTGAAAGATTGCAAAAATATGCATATAATTTAATAAAAATTAGACGTGATTTTTCTCGTATTATCTGAATGTTCTCTCGCGAGAACGTGACTTCGTTACTTATACTGTGAGAATGAAAGAAAATTTATATATAACAACGAAAGACTGCAGGATGTAATACTCATCCGGGGAAAGTCGAACTTATGATAAATGGCAGGATTAATGCATTCGTCTAAAGCAACGGGCAGAAGAATAAAAACACAATATTTTCGGATTTCAGATATTATCCTGATTTTGTAAATTCTTCTCTTTGAAGGAAAAATTCTATAATCATTGGCTACGTTGTATTTACAGATTGAAGTTAAGTTGATTCCATTGTCCAGAAAATTTTTTTTCTTTTCTAATGCGTCATTCCATCGAGCCAATTACTCATTGTAATTAACAGACTAACAGTTCTTTCCAGGTTTCAGAAATCCATCACAAGGAATTCTCTTTGAGTCGGTGATATCAAGAAAGGACGTTTTCTCAAGGTGATTCGGTTTACTTTAATTATGATTCTTTCGTTTTGATTTCATTATAAATCAGACAACTTAGTCGCTAACGATGGAGAGGCACCTTTAATGTCCATACTGTTCAAAAGTGAAAGGTTCTTGTGTCAAGCAAGAAATATAACTAAAGGCTGATGAATGTTTATTTTCTTAATTGGAATCCATAAAAATATTCGTTAGATGCTACGATTTATTAATCTCACAAGTAAGTACGGACTGATAAAACTTCAAACATATTTAAGCCCGTTCTTAGAAATTAGCATTAAGCATAGAGATTTGCTTTGTGCTGTTTTTCCTAGGCAACTATTTACCATAAAGACTAAATTTTATGATCGATCATGACAAATATTGAATAAATTATGATCTTTTTCTATTGTGGATCAATACTTCACACATTCGATGGATTCTAATTTTTAATATCAAAATTTCAATTAATGACTTCAAATATTTGCTTCTTCCCGGCATCAAATGCAAGTGACTCTTGCGGATTTTATAAAGATAACTTTCCTCTCAGCTTTTCGAGCAAACATGTTTCCATGATTTGACTAAATCTTACCGTCCTTTTAAATATGCTATTCAAGAAGTCATATTGCATAATTATGGGAACATTTTTATTACACACTAGTTTTAAGTGGCACTTCGTGCGGACTATTAAAAAAGCTCATGCGTCGGTCTAATTGGACTTCCAGACTAAACGGATTTCTGGTTCAATTTACAAAAATAATTTTGAAGAAATAACTTTCAATTCCTCAATTAAATCCATAGAACTAAAAAAAAACTCATTTAATCTCTGATTTGGGTTAGAAGTCCAATTCAGGCCAAAAGACCGATTTGGGCCGAAAGTCCGATTCGGGTCGAAAATAGAATTCTTCAAACTCCGTAGAATTTCAAAACCTCTCGTCACGAAACCTTTCATTTTAACTGTGATTCCTTGGCACTTTGAAGGAATAAAATTGATTTCCACAATTTACACAGTTTTTTGGAGAAGTTTTAAACTGAATTTTTGCGTTACTTTAAACTCAATATAAATTTAAAACTTTTAAAATCACTATTTTTTTTTTCAGTTATTTTAAAATTTGAATTTTTAACTGTTTCCTCGTTATCCGGACACAAATGTTCAAGCACCAAATGAAGGGCAGATTTTCAATCCAAGGATCATCCTAATTCCTAAAAGATATATGTCTAATATGTCGCCTTTGATTAACAATCAGATTGGGACAGCGAAAACTCTGAATTCAAAACTGAAGAAAGCTGCTGAGCACATCTTTATCTTTTATCAGTTCTTTCGAAAAGTCTAGCTAATTCTACACAAACCTTTGCCAATCATAATCAAATCATATATAGTTTGTCTGTCAGTTAAGTTCTAAAACTGTTAGGCCCTCATAGCTCAATATCGAGGGGAGGGTTCACTATATAAAATGTTTCATTAAATTTAACTAACATGATATGTCGACTTATTTTTTTTTATTGTATTTTTCCCATTTTCGAATATGTTGTTACACATCCGAATTGAAACTTTGTCAAACAACCCAAAGATTATGATTTTTATACTGTTCTGGAATATTCGTTCATCTTAACAGCGTAAACAGTGATTTATTTTTTATTTTATTTTATTTTGATTAATTAATATATTTAGAAAGTCCACCTTTTCACTTAAATGAATCAATTTAAGATTCTCTGTTGCGTATCGAAATCATCAGTGTGTGTAACCATGTGCTCTGGGATTATTATTAAATAAAACTTATGAATTATTTATTTCTTGAACAGACCGCCGTTAGGAGTTTACAATGCTTATATATATATATATATATATATATATATATATGGGTCCATAAAGTTCGTATGCACTTTAAAAAGTTTATAACTTTATTTCTATTTGCGATAGAAATAATTTGTAAAAAGGATTAGAAAGAAGTAAATCTATATTTTTTAAGGTTTTATTGGAATTTTATTTAAGTTTCCACATATCCTCCATCATTAGCAATACAAAGGGTAATACGATTTTGAAGTTCACGGAAAACATTTACCAACTGATTTACGGTAATGCCTGAAATCACATTAGTTATTTTAAGTATACTTAAAACTAGGTACATTAAACTCTGATTATTTTTATCGCAAATACAAATAAAGTTATATATTTTTTAAAGTGCACACGAACTTTATGGACACCCTGTATATTAGATATATTAAAATACAAACGTTTTTATATGATCACCTAAACAAAATTAAACATAATTTAAATGTTTCTATAGCTTATTCAACGATTTTATAGCAAGAAACTCCAAGATACAAATCTTTCTTTCATTTTAGAAGAATGACTTAAAGCAATGTCAAAAACAAAGAATTTTTGCAGCTCAGTGTAAAAAGGAACAAAAGCGTTTTTAGTTGAAAATTCAATCTAATAGGAAATATCAGCAAAGTAAAAAAAAAAATACTGTAGTTCTGTGTTAAGATGCAAACTTGATTTAAACATGAATTCCATGCGAGGGAAAAGTATTTTTGTCGGCTGGCATCTTTTAATATAAAGAAAAGCTCGGATAGAATAGATTCCTTTTCTTCTTTTCGATCATCGACCCTGAAAATATTTCATTTTTCTTTGGCTTCAAAATCAAAATATGCATCACAATTTTGATTTTTTTACCTAACGAGAAACAAGCCGATGCATTGTTGAGAGATGTTCAAAATTAAAAATTTCTCGTTAAGAAAATAAAAAAGTCTGCGACGAAAAGCAATATCGATATTCCTCTTTGAATCTTGTTGATAGGAACGAAGCGGCAAAAAGGAATTCTTATCGAAAAGTAACAAGAAAAGAAAGGAACATTGCAACTTGGAAGCAGAGTTTTGCAATCACAGTTCATTTTCTTTTCACAAAAAGTTCACAACAACCAAAAGAAAGCAAAGATGTAACCACATTTCTGCATTCCAATATATTACCTCCTCTGGTTATAAAGCCAAATCTTCGATATTCATTTATTTGAGGTATGTCCGTTAAGTATCCAGCTACTTACCATTAACGAAAGAAATCTTGGGCAATCTTTCGGCCTCAATGCAATGATCATAATCTTGTATAAAGAGTTTGAACGGCAATTCTTTGGAAAAGGGCAAACGACTCCAGAAAGATAGATCTAGATTTTAAGAGAGGGGCTCGGTGTCGATTGTAGCATGAAAATGATTATTAAACAGTAAACACACACACACACTCGGTCAGTAAGGTCTCAATGAAACATGAATAACCCAAGGGGAGAATTTATGTTCAAGTTTGTTAAGTTATGCGTCTTTTCTGTGTTTTCTTTAATACATGTTTTCTGAACAGATTTCCTGTCTATCTTTCTTGTTAAGAGATTAACCATACAACCTACTAACTCTTATGCGAAAACCTCGGACTCAGTTTTCAGAACATTTGAACTTTTTGGAATGGTACTAGAGGTACCGAATATAAAGTAGATTATCAGTAGTCTGTGAGGGAATGGTTGACATGAATCTTGTTGATGGATGTCTAGAAAGGAAAAGGAAATATTTTGGTCTATTGTGAATTATTGAATCTTGAAACTCCCATCACGGACATTTATTGTCACAAACATGAGCATATAAATGATGCATTATATCAGAAGGAGCAGTTTTGGTGAAAAGCGTGTCATCTTCCATTCTAACAGAACAAAGATTCAATAAAACAAAGTCTGTAGAAAATAGTTATATATGGTCGCGAAGTTCTACATAATCTTTCATTTTCACACGACGTTGAACATTCAGATGATCGTTTGTTTAATCCTTTTCCCGCCATTTATTTTGGGAAAAATGTTTCTGTTTAGCATACCTACGGACGATAATGGGTATGTCCCCATTCACATAAATACAGTAGTAAATACTGTATGTTGGTCTGCAGTTGGAGATTCGTCTCCAGCTGTGCTAGTCAAACTCTCTGCCTAAAGGCAGAGACGATCCCCAGACGTGGCTATGTCGAAAGACAGCTACCCAACCCCGTTTTATAGGAATTTTTGGCCGTGGCTACGGGCTCGGATACCGCGTGTTAAATTCGACCTTGTGCCACATCTGACGGCGTGGGGCGGTTGGTAGGTATCCTGAAGTTGGAGATTCATTGTGGAATTCACTTGACTCAAATCTACGCCCCGCTGGCGAATCTTATATGTGTTGTTCTTTTCCTAAGTATTATCGTTCATTACCAACCTTCGTTTGATTATTCTATTCAGTAACCTTTCTCATATTACAACAGTTTCATTTTCAGACGATTTTTTTTATTTGTTTTCATATAGTAACTGAGAAACTAAAGCAGATTAAAGTACCTGAACAGTGGCTAATACCCTCTTCCAGACGATATGAGTTGACAGTTGTACGCGACCTCAAAAGAATTCAAGATCGACGTATAAACACACTTGATTTTGAACGTTATATTTTGGACGTGTTTATTCGTCAGTGTCTGAAAAGACACTTTCGGAAAAAACGTAAATATACGTCTTCGCTTAGGGAATGGCTAAATTAGTAAGATGTTTCCTTTATGCGAAAATAAGGGAAACCCCAATGCGGATTATCCAGATTATCTTCGTTAAAATTAAACAATAATTTCTCGAAAACTGTTATATACTAAATCCACAGTTGGATGACAAAAATAAGATTGTTAAATGAAGAGGTCATTTCAAATCCACATAGGTATCGTTAATTACAGATGCCCAAACTCATAATGGCCGTTTTTTTTTTCTTTGGCTACCAACAAAAGTGACATTGCCGGTATTCGAACTCGTTTCCATGATTTCTCTTTCCCGACCTCCTCACCATTAGGCTACCCACTCGTAACTGTGTAAATATTCTTCAATATCCGTGTTGCTTAACTTTTTTTATGAAATGAATACAGCATGCAATAGCAGATATACAACTCATTCATTTCTCTTTCGTCAATGAGGTCTAAAGCTAATTTAAATTTATAAACGATGCTCAACTTGATAGATTCTAAAAACTAATGTTTATTGTCACATAGAATAAATAGCTATTGCTCTACAAAGGCTATGGTTTCGGATAAAATGTTACTGAGAATCTTAGACTAGAATCATTTCCTATATTGAAAAAAGTTGCTTAAACTCCGTCTATAGGTGAAATATTTCTCGTTTTTTTCGAAATTGTCATCTGCATGCCCTTTTTTCAAGAAAGCAGTTGATCACCAGCAATATTTGCCCCATCAGCCACTTTAATGTCATCCCCTTGAGTCTATTCTCAACAAGAAAGTTGTTGATAACTCAACAAAAACAACTTCGTGAGCAACAAACAGTATGGACTTCGAAACTCTAGGTCCACCGCTAATATTCTATCACTACAAACAGAATCAGCAATGCATTCGATAAAAATTTCCTCCAAGTTAAATATCTCAAAGGCCTTTGACAAGGTGTTCCATACGGGTTATTACACATTCCTCTGCTAAGATATCTTTGGAAGAATATACGTGTTATAGTAGAACACACCTATTTTATAGTTAATAGACTCTCTCACCTATAAAAAGTAGTAGTAGTAAGAGTAAAACCGGCTGATCGGTTAAACTCTCTGCCTTCGGGCGGGGAGGAACCCGAAAGAGGCTACGCCGAAGGGCGGAGTCTCTTTCGGGGAGGTAAACCGACCCTGAACCGTTTTATACGGGTTCAATGGGTATATTTTTGGCCGAGCCCACGGGCTCGGAGATCCCACGTTAAACCGACCTTGTACCACATGATGCCCTCGTGATGGGGTGACTAAATACCGTCTCTCAGTGAGTCGCTCAGTGGGTCGGTGAGTCAGTCGATGCCGGACGACCGTTAGTCGGATACTAAAGTATCAGCGACTACAACTAGAGTACTCTGCGTCATTACCTATTATATCAAGTTCCTAACGTTTTGTACGTCGAACATATTTTAGGACCGACTTAGTACAAATACAAGCTTCCACTGTGAAATCACTCCATAACAAAACAATGTTCAAATCCTTCTTATTGTGTAAGTCCATGAAAGTTTCCGCTAATAGCCAGTCTTCTGAAGCCCATAAGATAAATGAAGTCCTCTTTTAAGGTTCCCTTCTCGATCCCACTGACTTTTTGCTTCATATTAACGACCTTCTCAGGAACCTTCTCAGATCATTAGTAAATATGCGGATGATACTAGAGTGTATGAGGGCATCTCCAAGAATCTAGATGATAAGTGCCTCGCTCATATTTTACTTGAACAGGATCAAAGGATCAGCTGATTTAGTTTGGTTTGCTTTACTGTATATCAACCTCAATTGGTTATTTAATGCCAACAAGATTTTTATTGCTGGTAATATTTTTTCCGAAAATGTACTGCTGGTAATAAACTATTGCTATAGAGGAGAACATGACTAAAGACTGTGTGTACGCTGTCCCGTGCAGCTGCAGAAAGAAATATAAAAGGGAGACAGGCCGCCCCCTTAAGGTAAGGCTTCAAGAACACCAGAAAGCTGTAACACGAGGGAAAGTAGAAAAATCAGGCGTGGCTGACCACATATATAGAGAGAAGGGAGATCACCGCCCTCTGTGGGATCAGGTTGAGATCATAGACAAGGAACACCATTGGAAAATTCGTAAATGTAAGGAATCAGCACATATACTAGGCCACAAAAATCTCCTGAGCCGACCAAGCATAGAACTAAACACAATATTGGAACCAATGATAACAACAAAAGTTGCAATATGAGCTCTGGTAAAAACATACTATGATAACAGCAAAATTGCAATATGAGCACTGGTAAAAATGGTTGCTGAAGGCATTAGGTTTATAATACCAGAAATTCATACCCAGGTGTCCGCACAGTGGATAAAGGCGTTGGTTAGATCCAGTGACAGAACCCAAAGAGTGTGAGTTCAATACCTGTTTAAGGCAGTGGAGAACTTTCAGAGGGAAAATTAACAAGAGATAACTGATAGCTGACATCTATCAAACATGGCATGTGTAACTAGGACAGTCTACCCCAGTGAGCGAAATAAAGGGTTCAGTCCGACATTCAAACCACATGAAGAAGGCCGGAGCGAAATGTGATAAATATGGCGACAAAGATAAAGACAATAGTCAGAATATTGTAAATAATCTATTGCTGGTAATAATTTTTTCTTCAAACATTCATTGCTGGTAATAATTTTTTACAAAAATGTATTGCACGTACTAAAAGCTGTTTTTACACTTTATAGTGTTTTGACCTCAGTTTGGAGATTAAATATTTCCCCATAGTTGGGGCCCTAACAGATGCTACCACCCCGGGTCAGGGTGGACCTGGGAACACCAGCAATTAAGAAGTGGTTCCGCGCTCCTCAAAACCTTCAGTTCATAGGCCTTACTGTCTCACCCAGAACGCAGATGCAGTTTATCGTCTTACGCAGGACGCCTCATTTGGAGGGTGGGCAGATTACCACTCTACAGAAGTGCAGTCGGCGTATTCTGAAGCCTCAGCCGACAGGGCGCGCAATGGATGAGGAACTGCTTTGTAACAGTGTAATTCCAAAACCAAGCTAGCAAGGTTTCATAAACGCCGAACAGACACTGAACTTGCTCCAGTCATGATGAATGGTCCTATTTCCAATGAGGCCCTCTTGTTTTGAGCATCTACTGGCACTTTACTACCGACCAAGTGGACCTCATTTATACAATCCATCGCTAAAGATGCTAGGAAAACTATATATATATATATATATATATATATATATATAAAGCAGATAAAGAGCAAGAGGGTGTTTGAGGAAAGGATAGAGAGAAGGACAGGGATCAGAATCAAGGCATCAGAACATGTCGATTGATATTACATTTGAATATTTGAAGAGGTAAGTAGGAGAAAAAAGCTCTTGCAGTAGAAGAGGCGGCTTCATTTAACTGTTTCGACAATGAAAAGCTGGGACCGAGATGCCAACCTCATAGCACGCTTAAATTTATGCAGATAGGATACCAATGAAAGTAGCTCGTCACAGCAGTTGCCATCATAATATTTGTAGAAAAGACAGAGGGAAGCCACAGTACGTCTGTGAGAAACTGGATGTAGACGATATGCCAGATTAGGACCTATAACCTTGCATATTCGTCTATGGATTTTGTCGAGAACCTCTCTCTCTCTCTCTCAACTCTCTCTCTCTCTCTCTCTCTCTATATATATATATATATATATATATATATATATATATATATATATATATTTAAGTTATAAGGAACTTGGTAAACCGAATTGGTAAATTCAAAAAGGATGAAATCCTGAGAGCTCAATGTGGGGACAGAGCTAATATGTAATGAAAAAGGATTTAGGTGAAATAAATTATCGTAATGGTACCTTAAAGTGGTTTGTTTTTCATTATACATATATATATATATATATATATATTTCCATGATAAATGTTCATACTAGATACATTCCACCAGAATGCCAAAGCTAAAGCCCTCAGTGACATGTATACATGGTCGAACCATACTTATTCATTTCTTATTCCATTGATAATAATGAAATTCCATTCAGATAGATTCTTCTCGAAAACATCCATTCTCCGGAGAGAATGCTTCCCCGATTACTAGTATCATAATCTCTTCAAGTCTAGGTTCAACCGTCGTCTAACCTACATATCCTTACAATCTGTCCTTACTTCCTCTTCTTATATCCATACAACAGCCTCATTCAGTAACCCATTCTATTGAGTTACTCTTCGAACTTATATTGGGTAAACAATCAGAAAATATATATATATATATATATATATATATATATATATATATATATATATATATATATGTCAAAACGGTCGACAAGAAAGTTTTAATTAATCTTTTATTGAGTTTTTCCAGCATTCTAACATTTGCTCGTTTTTTGGCACTTAAAGAATATCAAAATTGTCCATAGTTGTCATTATTCCGAGCGCTTTCGATTATTTCTATAGTCATTATCAAAGATGTTGTTTTGGTAAAGCTGGGTTTCATATCTTGCCTTCTACATAAGTACAAAAGCTGTATTGACATTCGAGACTGAATGTATGCCTTTCTTGGCGGTCATTGACATCACTGATTGACCTGGGCATCACTTTTATGTTTAGAAAACCTTTAACACGCCGTCTCCATTGCTAGACAGTGTAAGATTAATAGCAAGGGACTGGTATTTAATCAATAATGCTTTCCTAATAATGAGATCTCTACGGCTATGTGATTTGAAAAGAATTTTTCTGATATCGACTAGAATTTACCTTAAAGGCATAATGGTTCTTGTAAATATAGACACACACGCATATATATATATATATATATATATATATATATATATATATATATATATATATATATATATCAATCATTGTGTATTTGTGCAGCAATTCCTTTATTTATAAAATTTCTATGAGTCATTATCATTAGTTGTTTATTTGTTTTAATTTTTAATTGAATGTGGATAGTTGTCCCTATTTTATAAATTTCTCGATTGGGAATGGTTTTTAAATTTTCAAAACCTTTTCAGCACATAGTGGCTGTGTTCTTAGTTAATATATATATATATATATATATATATATATATATTTAAAAATATGATTCCATTTTTAAATAAATAATTATATTTATACTCTACTTTCGTATCGAGCACTATTTTTTTAAAATAATAACAAAAATACTAAGGAACTTTGGATTATTTACCAAACCAGTTTCTTTCCTATTTTCTATAATATTTTCACACACACACACACACACATATATATATATATATATATATATATATATATATATATATATATATATATATATATATATATATATATATAAGTGGGCATTGAAGACCAAACCCTGAGACAACAGTCAAGTTTCATGCTAAACGCAATCGTCAAGCCAAGAGACATCGGTGTTGACTTCAATGTCCACTTTTCCCTGATATTGACCCCTTTAACCCATATGAAAACTATATTTAAACACACACACACACACACATATATATATATATATATATATATATACAGCCACCTCCAAAATTACCAAACGGCAACGTCAATTTATTTTGTTTTGTAGTTTACTAAAGAGATTTCGGTTTAAGATCAAAAGAAGAATAAGAGAAAAGTATTCAGAATTACAGCTTTGATTTCCTAGTATTTATATTTTACTGTGTTTAACAGTTTAGAACATACCACCTTTTGTAACTGGTCACCTCATTTGTAGGTGATCAAAAGTAAAGGAATACATAGTCTTAAAGTAAATAACATTTAATATTTGACTGCAATAACTGCATCAATCCTGCGACTCATTCACATCACCAAACGGTGGCATTTTTCGGTTCTTATTTGGTTCGGGAGGTTTTACTATTAAGGAAATGAAATGCATGCTCCATTGGCTTATGGCCTGGGGATTGACTTAGCCAGTCTAAAACTATCCGCTTCTTTCCTCCTGATGAAGTCCTTTTTTGTGTTGTCAGTATGATTTGGATCATTTGTTCTGCTGCATAATAAACTTCCTTCCGATTAGATTAGATTCATTTCTCTGTAAATTGACAGAGATTAATCTTGGTTGCATCAGTCTATAAAATATTCTTACAGAACTTTTATCGCCCATACTTACAAATTCCAATCTGGCCTTCCGATTCTTACTTCTGATAAGCGGTTTTATCTTGTAAAATGTATTTCTGCTCTCGAAGTCTTTTATGAACGTTGGATTATGGAATCTTCACCCCTGCACTGTGGAGTTTGTTAGTGATGTCACTAACTATTGTTTAGGGGCTTATCCTCATAGATCTCACAATGTTTCTGTCGTCAACTGCTGTTGCTTTCCTTGATCTGCCTGTTATATATCTGTTGCTCAATAATCCAGTAGTTTATTTCTTTTTACAGTACATTCCAAATTGCTCTGATCTATTTTCCTTCTTTTTTCAGCTTCAAAAAAAGATCGTCATTTTGGCTTATCCTTTTTAAAAAGAAATGCGGTCATTACACGTGAAACAAACCCAAAGCTAGAACAAAGGGTAGAGTCATTTATAGCTATTTAATGTTTAAACAATCAACACCTGGGCAACAGGAATCATCTGTAATTCATGTGTTCCAGTAGTTTTGCTCACTTGAAAAATGGATGGATTCAAGCACAAGGTGGTATGTATTAAGTTGTTTAACATATCAAAATATAAATACCAGGAAATAAAAGCTGAAATTATGAACTCTTGTCTGATATTTATCTTTTGATCTTGAACCAAAATATCTTCAGTGAACAACAAAACCAAAGGAAATAGCCCTGGCATGACAAGACTTATTCTTTTAACTAATGTAAACGTGACGACACCAGATCCTGGAGGAAATCCGTTCTAGAACAGATAAGACCTAGTTTGCTGTCTTTATTTCGTGAAACAAATTTCATTCCAGGCGTGCTTAACCAGTCGGTCACGAGAGACCACACAACAAAACAACGTTGAATTACTCTTTTTAAGAAATGAACTTTTAACTTTCCAAAGCCCATGTCTGCTAACTTCATTTTCCGAAGCGCAAACAAAATAATTTTAAAGAAATTGCTGGATTTTCTAATCCAGCATCATTTCTTGTTACGCATATACTTGAGTAGGTATCGCTGGTTATTTTTAACCGGTGTCACTGGCATCGAGTCATCCATCAAATTCATCTGTACGGTTACGTAAGCCTGGGTTATTATCCTGGGATGAAAGGAATACAGGTTCGCTCACTGCGAGTGGAACATTTTCTGTAATAAAACATTTGATTGCCCAAGCTAAACTCTATAATAAATGCCTTGCTATTTCTTGCTTTCCTGTTTGTTGGAAATCCTCTCCTGGAGTCCCAGTCTGTAAGAACTCAGAACTATCGATCTATTAGCCTACCTCGTTTTGGCAAAGTTCTAGACCCTCTAATCAACTCTGAATTGGTTAAGAATCTCATTTCGCAGAGTTTTCTTTCAGATAAACAATATGACTTTCGCTTCTCTAGATCAACTGCTGATATATTAACGGTTATAGCCGAAAGAATCAATAAAAACTTTAGAGGAGAGATTGGTGTAGCTCGGACTGTTGCGAAAGGATTTCGTATGCACTTCTTCTTCAAAAGATGAACGTTTATGGTATAACTGGATGAATTCTGTAACTGATTCAGTCTTTCTTATTAAATTTTAACATGAAAGTTGTCTTGAACGGCCGCTCTTTTATATTTTTTTTACATTAATGCAGCTATCCTCCAAAGTCCTCTTTCATCAATGACAGTCCTGATGTCAATTCTCAGCCCCGTATATATGCTGATAAAACAACTATTTACTCCTGCCTAGTAATTCTAATCGTTCCAATAACGCCAAATTTGCAGCGTATCTAAAAAAATTCCCACAATCTGTTGTTAAATGGGGCAAAAGATGGCTTGTTAATTTTAACACATAAAAAACGAAATGCTCTATTTTAATCTTCTGAAAGAACACTATTTAACTTCCATAAGCATGGCAGATGCTCATCTCTAGGAAAGTGACTCATTGTCCTTTCTGGACGAACGCTGACATCAAGTGGAAATATTATATTGAATCAAATGCTAGGTATTCTGCTAAGGAAATTGATTTACATTTAACCGTGCTAGACAATTTTTGTCATCAGAATCAAACTAACATATTTATAAATCTACCAGTTGTCCATGCTTTGAATATTGCTAGCTGGTATTTATGAATATTTACCTTTGCCTCCTCAATGAGCCGAATGTAACACATGGTCGGATTTATTGTGGGGAACACGAGCGCGTACACTCAGGCCAAGAAGAAGAATTCCCCTAGCCCCCTGCAACCGTCGACTGCGCTTGCCTCGATGCATGCACTGATCCCTCTCTCTAGTGCTGTGAGAGGATACAGTCCCGTGCAACTGTTCCCCAGTGCTAGAAACCTCACAAAGTTATTGGTCCTCATCTGGCCTCTCGGCTTCAGTCACTTTGTCACCGGCATAACGTAACTTCCCTCTGCCTATTCTATAAATGCTTCCACGGTAATTGTTCTGATGAACTTTGACCTCTGGTACCTGGACTTTATGAATTTCAGAGCAGTACTTGATTAGTAGCAATGACTCCTCATTTTACTGTTGGAATGGCTAAACGTAACCAGAAGTTCTATACTAACCGTTCCTTCTCTCGTACTTCTCACTTGTGGAACGCTCTTCTGGTTTATTGCTTCCCAGTCAAGTTTGATTCCTAAAAATTTAAATGCAATGCCAATCATTATCTTCTGTCTTCTTAATTCCTCTTCTTTTATTGTTCTTTCTCTTTAACAGTATTTTTCTCATATTATCTCACACTTAGTAACCCCCTCCCCACATGGGGTGAAATGATTAAAAAAAACGCAAGTAGATGTCAATGTCATTTTTTAAAAAAACGATCTTTAAAAAAAGCATCCTTGATAATGGCTAATAGAAGATTCTAAAATGCTTGGATATATCGAACATTTGGACAACTTTTCACACTCTATGTCTAGAAAATAAATCACTTATTCGAAAGCAAGAAAAACATGAATAAAAAGATTAATCGCAGTACCCTGCCATGAAACTTGTATAAAATAGTGATTACCGCTTAAATACGCAAATATATATATATATATATATATATAGAGAGAGAGAGAGAGAGAGAGATTATAATTATTTATTTAAATATGATTCCTTCGCTACATAAAAGTTCTCATGTTTCAAAAACAAGAACCAAAAGCTCTGTTTCATCCTCAAGCGAATATTTTTGGGAATAAGTAATCTTACGCATCTTTATAAGCATTTTCATTCGTAGAATTAATTACTATGGAAACGGTTGAATTATAATTTAGGCTCTACTTATGTATTGAGCGCTGTTTTTTCAAAATAAAAACAAAAATACGAAAGAACTTCGGATTACTAACCTAACGGTTCTTTCGTATTTTTCTATATATTTGCATAGATAGATAGATAGATAGATAGATAGATAGATAGATATAGATATATATAGATATGCTTGTGTGCGTGTCTGTGTGTGTACGTGCGTGCATATATTCATACTATAAGCTAAATGTTTGAGACCACCTTCTGTATTTCGAAGAATCTTCGAAAACTGAAGGTTGCGTGACATTTTCAAAAATAATTTACTCGGTAACACATATGGTCAACGGAACTTTTTCCACCCGAAGGTTTTTATTATATGTTCAAGAATACTACTACTAATAATAATAATTATAATAATATTACTAATAATAATTAATTAATTAATTAATTAATTAATTGATTAAGCCATTCCTGCATATAATTTCCTTAAAATTGTAACTAATCATCGTTGCTGGATTATGGTATTCTTAGGGTTAGAGGATTTTAAATTTTAGGTCAACCTATGACCTCGTAGGTTAAATAGGTTCAGCAGCCGAGTTGGAATTAATAAAGAAGATATGTTACTAATTAATAAATTTAGAGATGTTGACCAAATCTTTGGCCTAAAGTGTACACACACACACACACACACACACACACATATATATATATATATATATATATATATATATATATATATATATATATATATATATATAATGTGTGTGTGTGCTTATCTCGTTAATGGATTTTTATCCTACATTAATCTTTATTAATTTAATGGTTGTTATAGTGTCTACACAGGTTTCAGTAGACATTCATATTTATTCAAAGAAGTGAAATGTCTGATAAGGACAAATATCTCGATAGTTGTACATTTTCTTTAAAAAAGAATAAAGTGTGAATATCTACTCAAATACTTGTATTCACTAAAATAACGTTTATACTATAAAAAAAAAAGTGGGGGGGGTATACTCATACCTGTATAAATATATTTGGGTCACATCCAGTTTGCGTTGTGGGCGTGTAAGGTAAATAACTATATAAATATTGTCAAATATGTATGAAATTTTATGGAACTCAAAAGCAGTAGCAGAAAAATCGAGAAGACAATTTCTGTAATGAGGAAAGACGTAATCGGAATCACTTTTCGCTTAATCATAATAAAACAGCAAGACACGGTTTCAACAAAAAAATCTTTCGCGCCATTAGGTCACTGTTGCTTCCATTTCTTCACACCCATCTATAAACTATTCACTAATAATCCTTTCCTTGCGATAAAATCTTGTCTCTTGCTTTAAAAAAAAATCAACTTATCTTCGTCACATAATTTACTTGTAAATAGACAAAAGATACAATAGAGTTTTCGCTCACATTTATTCAAGTGACGCAATGAAAATTTAAAATAAATTTCCTGTTAAACAACAACATTAATAATAATTTCAACCTTCTTGAATCCATATTAATAATAAAAACAATCTGGAAAACATCTAAAAACAAGTTAACATTATGAAGACTTCAGCATTTTCTAGAAAACATATGAAAACAAGTTCACATATGAAAACTTCATCATTTTCTGGAAAACATATGAAAACAAGTTCACATAAGAAAACTATTTTCTAGCATTTTCTAGAAAACATGAAAACAAGTTAACATATGCAAACTTTAGTATTTTCGAGAAATCCACTCTGACAAATAGAGTTAAACGACCAAGAATCATTATATAAAACGAAATGGACATGTCTTAATATTTACTTGAACATCTTTGCTTCAAATTAAAGAAATCTATAAAACAACTGACCACTGGATTCCATAATCAGTTGAAAAATCCACCAAAAAATGGAACCCTTATTGTTGAAACTAAGTTCGTCTTCAGCAGAAACGATTAAGTACTGATGTAAATTTACCTCCAATATAAAAATCTTTGGTAAATATACTCGTGAGACATTCATATTACTTCTTGATTGAGGCTAAAATTATACTTATTTCAAAGTAGAAATTTATCAGCATTTTATTTGCATATAACAAAACTTTCCTTTGACTTATGATGGTCCGAAATCAAAAAAATGTAATCATGAGAAAAAATTGTAAACGACACAAATTCAACAAAAACTGTTTAAAAAAAAATTATTAGGAGAAAAGGCGTCTTTAAACTTCCAGGAACGTTTCTTGTAGTATAGGAAATTAAATCTTTTGAAGAATGAAAAAAACTTTGAGAAAATTCTTTGGGCTTCCTCAGGTGTATATCGATCTTGGTATGTCAGAAAAAGTAATGTGTACTTACCTTCAGGTGTGGACGGAGAAACACCTGCCTTGTTTGGATTATTTTTTATTTGCATGTTATTTTGTATAAATGGTCACATGTCATATTTCGCCTATGTTAAAAGAGGCTTATTTGTTGCTGTAGATGAATCTTGCATCTTCTCTATGCCACATTGTACTGATCTATAATTGATCAAACTTATATACCTACCATAGATCCATTTCGATCTCCCCTTAATTATTTGACTATAAGACCTTAGTACTGAGATTTCCAAACCAAGGTCGCGGCACCAGCAATCTGTTGTAAAAAGATTTCTACTAAATACAGATATAAGACGTAAGGTGTTTCTCTTTTCTCACTATCAGTTGCCATTGTTTGGTTTGAGAATAACGTTTTCTTTTATTTCCCTTCTTTTACTAAGCTCACCCCCGCCACTCGTTGCGTTACATTCCGAAGAAATTCGCTACAGGTAACCTACAGGAAATTTTGAACTGGACACATTATTTAATCTACATTCAACTGCTCATGTCTAGGTATATACCATCTTATTTTTTTATTTAGTACTGTTCAACTTTTCTCCTTCATTTCTATTAAGTGCACACTGCCCGACCTAGAGATTGAACTCACATTTATTGTCACCAAATTTACAATTCACTAAGCGATTGTACCGTAGTACAATTTGTTGTAGTGAACTTGGAGCTTTAAACCTAACCTACCTATTAATTAGGTTGCAACTGCTGTTGTATATCATATTTTGATTGCTGCTACTGCTGCGTTTGAAGACTTCCTGTAATTTGCCTTTCTTTATTAGCGGCTCCCATGTTGTATTTATTTCCATTTTACGCCTATTAGACTTGTATATGCGTTGATTCTTTCAGAAGTCTAACTTCAGTGATCTTCTCTGTCCAGTATTTTCACTTCATTCCACAGGGGCTGATGACTACTCCTTTCACTCTATACATGATCAGCCATTCCCGATTTAATTGTATCAACCCTGGCAACGTATTTTTTATTCTCCTACACACTTACTTTTATGGTTGTTTCGCCTTTATAATCTCTACCACAACTGCAAGGAAACGAGTACACGCAATATTTGGTCATGTTCTCCCTGTGTTAGGTTTTATTCGGCAGAGATGTCTCTGTAGAGTAGAACCGCTTCTGGATAGTATCCTGATTCTGTATGGAGCACAGATCTTCTGAATCTTTTCCTATAAGCCCTTGATGTAAGATAAAGACAGGCCGTGAGAATTTTCTGTTCTTCTTCGTTGTCCCTCCTGTTCTCCAACCCCTGTAGACGCTGGTGTTAGGCTTGCTGGGTAGTTATTATTTTGGAGGTCACGTTTCATGCTGATCTTTTCTTTATATGCGTCTGAATCGCTACGTGATTTTTACCTTTTATTCACATTGTATGGATGGCGGGATTTGAAGTTGCGATATTGTTTGGTGAAGGTTGGCTTGGGATATACAAACGGTTTCAACTTATTATCTGCGCGATTTTTTAGTACATCCCGGAAGGTTCGCTGATTATTATTTACTTCTTCCAATATGAACTGGATCAAATGTTTTATTGTCTTCACATGGCCTGGCAATATTTGTACATATTTCTTTTACAGCCTAAGTATCTACGTATCTCAGTTATACTGTTGGCTTTAGTGGAGCCGTTCCTAAAGCTACTTCCTAGATGTATTCCATGTATGTGTTCGCCATAACTGGTGACAACGGTGAACCCATATCAAGACTTCCTCCTGTTGGTATATATCAGACTCTAGCTGGAAGAATGTTGTTTGTACAGAGAACGTCAACATTTCGATCAGATTATCTATTGAAATGATAATACATTCGCCCAGATAAGGTTCTGATTACAATCGTTTTCGAACTACTGTCATAGCCCCATCTGTGAACACTCTTACCACATCCAAGCTTACCATCCGATTGTTATGGATGGGAAACCCTTGGATCGGTTTCACAAAGTGTTCTGAGATTCTAACATATGACGAGGACTACCCTGTTAGTATGCTGAACTATAAGTTTCAATGGAATACCTACTTAGTAAATAGATCATACATATGCTCAGCTTGATGTAACGTTTAATCCGTTGTCTATACTTATTCAGTGCAAAGTAGTCCTTGTTCTTATTTAGGGTTTGTTACAGTTTCATCTCAGTTTTTAGGGTCGAATTCTTTTTCATTTTGCTATTGTTGTCATCCCCAACTTATGGAATATTTTACTTTTTTACTAAATATTTTGATCTTCCTAAAATAATCCCTTCTTTTCCACCATTTTTATTCCCAGAAATTACACTATTCCTTTGTTATATTTTTAGCCGAATAAAATATATAATTTCTTTTCCCTTATTTTTTTCCACTCATTTCTTTTTAAATATGTTTTATCCTCGTAAAATAAATCTTTATTTTCCAATATTTTATGCTTCTAAAATACTCCTTTCTTTTAAGTATTTTACCATCATAAAATATTCGTTTCTTTTGTAATATCTTTATCCTAATAAAATACATCTTTCTTTTCTCAAATTTTTTATGCATTTTTATGATCCCATATTTTTATCCTCGTAAAATATTCCTCTTTTATGATATATGTTTATCCTCAGCAAATACTTTCTTTTCCAGCATTTCCATCCTCATAAACTCTTCCTTTTTTCATATTATTATCCTAATAAAATAAAACTTTATTTTCCCAAATTATTATCCACCTTAAATACAATTTCTTTTGCAATATTTTGTATCCTCCTAAAATAAAACTTTCTTTAACCATATTTTATCTTCCTAAAATACCCTTTCCTTCTCATTTTTTTTTTGTTATTTATTGCTTCACATTCAATCACTCCAATGTATTTTGGCTTAATTTCTTGATTCTTTTCTTGTCTCTCAACTTGATTTCACCCCGAATCTTTTCTCTTGGCTTTTTTTTCTAGTCGTATGCATTTTTCTGTCTCAGTACTTATTCCGATGTCATCAATGTCGTTCTCACATATTTTAATCGATGTTTCCATTTCTTTTTCTTTCATAAGGGGTTTCGAAACTTTTCCAAGAGTTTTGCAGTATTAATGGGCATCACTATTACCATTTTTTTCATTTGTTTCTTTATTCCATTGCAAAGAACTTATCTTTAACGTTTTATTTCTCTCTTCTCTTACAATTTTATTCTGTAATCGGCTTCATTTACTGTTATTTGGTCTGCTGGACTGGGTGACTGGTTTGAATTTCACTTCCCAAAATTATTTAGAATTTTACATACACCCGGATAGCTTCTGATTTGTGCGTCCGCCAAAGTTTGGAATAATTATTATTTTTGATATCCTCCGCCTCGTCGACTGTGATGTTTCAGACGGTTTGAAGATGCTGGTCAGAAGTTTAGTCTCAGGTAAAAACCGTTGTTCATTTCTTTTTTAACCCCAGACAAGGCGGGAATGCCACTAGTATGCAGGGGCTAACAGAAAATGAAAGTGAAAGTGAAAGTGAAAGAAAAGGCTGGGTATGTGGGGGGAGGAGGAAAGATAAAAGCTGAACGGGGTTCAAGAAGATAGAAGATGGCGATTGACATTCCATTAAAATTTTTGAAGAGTGGTTGTCAGGGAAGCAATTAAACGAAAGGGAGTTCCACAGGCGCGAATTGCGAGAAAAGAAACTGTTAAAGTAGAATTTGCGGTTGAATTTAACTATTTCGACACTAATAGAGAGGGACCTAGATGCGAATCAAGTAGCACGATTAAATTCATTTAGTCGGAATACAAGGGAAAAAAGCTCGTATAACAGTTACCATGAAAATATTTGTAAAAAGACAGAGGGAAGCCACGTAACGTCCGTGAGAAAGTGACTGAATTCAAAATGCAAAGTCAGGTTAGATTACATTGCAGATCCTTCTTTGGATTTTGTCTAGAACCGCGAGATGAATATCAGGAATACCAGACCAGATATGGAAACAATATTTAATGCACAAACGAATGGTATATTTGTAGATGTGCAAGATGGACTCTGTCGAGAAAAACCTTCTGGCACGGAACTGTGACCCAACTTTCCTTTCAGTAGATGGAGCTATTGATTCGATGTTCCGCATCAAGTCAGTTGAAAATGTATGGCAAAAAAGGCACAGTGTGTTGCTTTCCGGGTGTCTAGCATCAGCCATGCTGGTGGTGAGCATGAAAGTTTCTCTATGGCGGCTAAATGAGAGCAGTTTCATTTTGTAGGCATTAAAATTTACAAGGCATTTGTCACCCCGAGTTAAACACTGATTGAAGAGAGCTGCAACCAGGTTAACTTTGCAGCTCTGACGGATTTGGTATTGAGACAAAAGTAAATAGTAATGCCATGCGCATAAACGCCGACTTGGGAACTGATGACATCAGGAAGATCATTGATAAAGGTCGCAAACAGCGTAGGACCCAGGATAGAGCCTTGGTGTCACTCGCGTTCGTGTGAAAAGATCTGGAGGCGAACCCATTCCACCATTTGATAGGAACGATTGGATTGAATCGAACAATCGTCCTGTAATACCGTAGCCCTGGAGCTTTTTTTTAAAGTGTTTCACTCCCAAGCAAGGCAGGAGAGATTTGGAGCTAGAGCAAATAGGAGTGATAGAGGAAAGGATGTAGAGAAGGATAGGGGATAGATCAAGGCATCTGGAGACGTCGATTGACATTACATTTGAATAGTTGGAGAATGTAGCTATCAGGGAAACAAGAAAAGGGGAGGGAGTTCCACAGGCGAGAAGTGCGAGGCATGAAGCTATTGGAGTAGAAGAGACGGCTACATTTAACAGTTTCGACAGTGAAAGGGTGTGAGCGAGACACCAGCCTATTTGAACGATTAAATTCATGAAGTCTGGGAACCAGCGTGCAGTTACTGTGAAAGTATTTGTAAAAAAGACAGAGGGCGGCAACGCCACGTCTGTGAGAGATCGACTGCGGACGAGATGCCAGATCAGGGCCAATTACATTGCATATCCGTCTTTGGATTTTATCAAGGATCTTGAGACAAACAGAAGGGGCTTCAGACCATAGATGGCAGCAATACTCCATGCAAGAGCGAATGATTGATTTGTACATTTGAATGATTGACTCCGACGAGAAAAATTTCCTGGCGCGGCACAGGGAGCCAAACTTTCCTTGGGGTGGATGAAGCTATTTATTAATATGTATCTGTTCCATCTCAGGTCAGCAGACAACATGAGACCGAGCAGTCGCTTACATATTAGAACAGCATGCCAAACCCTGTCAAGTGCCTTCGAGATATGTAGACTCACAGCTCGAGCTTAGCCGTTATTACCAAGAGTTTGATATACATCTTCAATGATGGCCGTTAGCATATCAGCGTTAGACCTAGCAAAACCGTAGCCATATTTTATGTCAGCGAGTAGGTCATGAGTGGTAAGATGGGTAACCAATTTAGCATTGATTAAAGTCACAAACTCTGTAGGAGACTGATAGGACGTTAGTTAGAATGATCAGAATGTTCCACAGTGTTCTTAATAGCAGAAACTACAGAGAATGACTTACAACAAGCTTGAAAGCGGAAAACTGTGAGGCAGCAGTTGTAGAGTTTGGAAAAAGCAGCACCTCATTTCTTTACGACGGTAGCTGGGAACCCATCACCTCCGCATGCCTTATGGGAGTCTATTTTAGAAATTATGTCTGAGACCAATGACGGGGTTATGTGCATATCACTCAGTCGAGCCTTTGTTCTGGAAGAGAAATCATGTGCGGGTACTCCAAATGAGTCGTGTGTTGAGTTGGAAGAGAATTCCCCAGCAAAGTATTCAACTTTATCTGCTCTAGATGTCAGGACTTAATTGATTAAATAGAAGAGGGATTGAGCATTTACTGTTGTTCAGCACACTCTTGTAGAGCCACCGATAGCTGAACTTGTGAGGTTCTATATATTGTTTCATTCTGTCGGGAAACATTAACTTCGCTTCTTTGAGGAGAAGCTTGCACGCATTACGAGCAAAAACATTACAAAGATATGTCTTTTTCAATCCGACGTGTCACTCTGGTACAACTGGAGAAAGTGATCCCTCTCCGACAATGGAGGTGAGAACAAAGGAGAAGAACGCGATTTAACTTGGAATCTTCTTGCTGGAATAAAAGCATCGATGCCGGCTTTCTCCCAGGAAGAGACACGGATTTTTTTTTAACAGAAAAAACTTCATTCCAAAGGATGTCACGTAAGACATCGCGGAATGATTCCCTATCCGCTCGCTGATAACAAAAGGATATCCTGTTGGTAGGCAGTTCTCGTTTGGTGGGGGAGCGGAAAGATAGGTTAACAGATACTACCGAATGATCAGAGTTGCCAAGAGGGCAGAGCTGCATGATACGACATAAGTCAGAGATAGAGGTAAAAAAGAGATCTAGAAGAGAAGCGTGTCCATCAGGGTTACTGGTGAAGTCCACTACTTGCGTAAGAGATTGGTTGATTGAGAAGTTCAGCGTTTGGATGCCAGCGAGGGCAGTGACAGAGTGTTAAACAACCTGGTATGGTGAGCATTAAAGTCATTGAACGCAAATAAATTTGCTAACGGCCGTAGAGCGATAGCCTTCTCTATATTATCAGAAATACTATCTAGCACGCAACAGTCATGAGAGGACGGTAGAGAAAAAAGAGATAGCTAAGTTTAGTAGAGAGAGACGGAGACACATGTAAGAATGGTCTGGAGATTCAAGGAAGAATTTCCTATCCAGCAGGAGATGTTCGCTGACATAAACTCCCAGGACATGCAAGTGGATATTAGAGTCCCTCCTAAAGAGAGGAAGATATCCAGGAATCAGAGGAGATTGAAGAGTTATGATTAGTTTCACAAAGAGCTCAGATGTCCGGAGATTTTTCAAAGAGGAAACATTCCACACCGTAGAAGACTGTACTAATACTACGAATGTTGGATAAACAAAGGTTTGGGGGTTTATGTGATTTTTGTTGTTTTTTTTTTGTTGTTTTGGGGTGGGTGGGTGCTGGTTTAGTTCTATATCTTTAGTTACTTATAGTCATGGTGTGTTATTTTGGTAAGGAAAGGAAGGGAACTGCCGCAGACTATAACATAGTGTGGCATCGAGGTTGTCCACCGAACGTACTTGGAGGGACACCCTTCCATGCGCGACATGACACTACAAGAACCCCGATAGTGTACGACTGTTGAACAGATCGGCTGCTCAAGACACTACACAAGATTTAGGGCTTCTAACTACCAGTTGGGAACAGCAACCAGAAAACTGCCAACCCGGTACCCTCAGTATGAAGAGACATTGCCACGATCCACACATATCACAAAAAATTAATGAGAGCAGGCCTGAGAAAAGACAAGTAAAGGAACTAGGATCCCCTCCTTACACATGAAACAAGAAATGAACCTCTAATCCTGTTCAAAAGAATGGGGAGGTGTATGAACGGGGTGAGGTCCATTAGATATTCAACAAAGAATTAAAACTGGCAGAGATCGAAAGTTCTTAAAAAACAGTCGCGTTATTTCAATGAATGTACAATTCAGGTAACTTATTTAGAGAATCGATCTTCGGCACACAGATCTTTTTCACCATGGGATGTTTAACTGATATTATAGTATATTAAGGGGAGAGGAAGAGGAGGTTATAGGTAGAGGGGTGGGGGTCTCTCCCTAGAATCATGAGTGAATGGCCAGTAGCAGCCGGGTAAAAAAAAGAAAGAAAAAAAAGAAAATCACAATGACCATTAAAAAATTAAGATTAATTTTGATCAAAATGCTGAACGATTCCATCGTGAAATTTAAGTCAAATTGAAACGCTCAAATACCATGGAGAACATCAATTAGAAAAAGAATCCAAAATGGAAGATTATATTGGGTAGCTATTCAATACTTTCTGAAGTTCCCCGTGTTTCGAGCAGGTAAGCTTCTTGTAATGGCTCTGTTTCCAGATCACAATTCAATATCTGTGCATGTTTTGTACAACATCCCAGTGCTCCAATGATCACTGGTACTGTAATTACTTTTTTTGCTAGTCCTTCTAAAAGTTTCAAAATTCCATTGCAGTTTTCGATTTGCCCCTTTTCTTTATTTTCATTTCTAATATCAAATAAACAGATTTCTTCCAGGTAGAAAATATTTTTGTTTGTTTGTGCAGCAGGGCTCTCTCAGATTTATTGTACCCTAAACTTGTCATTGTCTGTATCGAAATATATCTCAAGATTTTCGCTTTACTATTTACCAGAATGTTCTTATACTTTATGATCGTGTTCTCATAATACTTGTCTTTACATTCAAAGCCGCATTTTTCACATAATTTCCAATGAATAACGGCAGCTCATTTTATAATGCGTCTATTTCTTATACACATTCTGAGCCATGCACTTGCATTCTGATTTAATATGACAGTTTCACCACATATTTTATACATAACGCTGAAGTGATGACCTTATCAACATTCACCTTCTCCTAGTTTGTCCGCAATGTTTCATCCTAAGCCGCCATTAATAATCCCTCAGCTTTTTTTCTTCAGATAACCTTTTCTGATCCATGTCC
Organism: Acanthosepion lycidas; assembly: GCA_963932145.1. Taxonomy (NCBI): domain Eukaryota; kingdom Metazoa; phylum Mollusca; class Cephalopoda; order Sepiida; family Sepiidae; genus Acanthosepion; species Acanthosepion lycidas. Next base: position 134,341,695 of record OZ010577.1, read on the forward strand.
ATATTACCCTCTCACTCCTTTGCTTCACTGTGAACTTTCTTATCCATGAACTTGTATTTTTTCCTCTTTATAACAAATTCAGTCTTTGTTTATTATTATTATTATTATTATTATTATTATTATTATTATTATTATTATTATTATTGCTTGATATTGTCTTAGACACAACATTTTCAGCAAAACATAAGCTATTCCATAAGGCGCTACCAACTTTGCGCTCCCAATGATGTCAGCGGGGGGGATGTGCGAGACAGAGAGATTCCTGGAATTAATTCCAAGTTTGGCAGCAACAAAAAGGACAATTTCAGTTGCAGCGTTTGGTATGTTTATCCAATTTCATCTGTTCAGGTTTTGGTATCTTTTCGTTCGCCTGCTTCGCTTTTACAGAGTCCCTTATCCGAAGCTGCCACAACGTCTATCAGGATCAATTCATGGATGTTCTTGAGCATAAATATCAGGACGATTGCTCTCCAAGCGCTTGTCAGTCATAACAACTGAATTCAATATGAGCTTCACTTGCTTATCCTCGACTATTGACAATGATGAAATCTCATACCACATCTCTGAGAGCTCGAGGCCATATGCATAGTTTCCAATGTTTTCTGAGAGCTTTTTGTCATAATGACGTATGTATTCGTCTTGTGTTCCGCTACTGACAAATATATTGCACATTTTCTTTCTTACACAGCTTGCACAATTGTAAATGAGCTGTTCTATGAATAGCGAACTTGATAAAATTTGTTCTTACAGCCGCGGCTCTTGCATTCCACATTCCATCTCTTCACAAATAAAAAACCAAAAAAAAACATTCCAATGCCACCCTCCCTCATTCAGGATCTATCCTTTCTTGTGTTTCCTGTGTAAATGCTCCGTAAATTTTTTTGTTTTCTTTTATGCATCATCTTTCTCATCATTTTGTCTGCAATGACCTATTTCATTCAGTGCGGCTTTAGCAGTCACTCTTGACGATCCTGTAAGTACACAAGGAATCACGTTCTAATATTGCATATTCTTCGACCTTCTTCAAACCTCTTCTGCCTTTTTTCTGGGTATATGAAACCTGGCCACATTACTCTGAAGCTAAAAACACCTCTTCGTAGTCGTTTTTGTCGTTCGCTGCAAGTTTTATAGTTCCTTTTTGGTACATTCAACAATGTCTGCCCGAAAGCCCACAATCTAGACTGACCAAGCATTAATGAGACCGCTTCGAGCAAATAATATGTTGTTGGTAGAAAGAAAATTCAAGAACATCTTTTTTCCTTATGCTAGTCTTCTATTTTTGCTAGTCGCAATGAACATGGAATCTTCGTAAAATTATCACACCTCGACAAGAAATGTATTCAGTCACATCGAAGGTCTTAATCTATTTTCATTTAATTTGTTAGGAACAATGATTGAGAAAAATCTAATAAAATGTTTTTCTTTCAGCCAATCAAAAACAGGTTTATTTATTTTTGTGAATTTGGTAAGGAGGGTTTGTGTCGACAATTTCCATTGGAACTTTCAAAAAATATGTTCCTTGCCAAAAATTAAGTTGAAATTTTAAAATCTACATTTTACTAAATTTCTTTCCCAACCAATGGATGTTTATTTGTTGAAAAGTAAAATCCCTGAAGGATTTAAATGAATTTAATTTTTTTCTAAAATTAAATCGCAGGAAGTTAAATAATTCCAGAAATCTGGCAACTTGAAATTGCAATATAAGCCAAAATCACTACATTTCTTTTATATTTTTAAATGCATTTTCTTAAATTTGCGCTATTTAAGGGTTTCAAATGTGTTTTAATAAAATGGAAATCTGCGATATTTACAAAATAGTGGACAATGTATTTTGAGAAGAATTTTTATAATTGTTTTTGTTAATTACATATTTATATATGGAATCGATTTATGCCATAAAATATGGTGTTATGTATCCGACAAAAATAATTGTCAACAACAGGTAAAAATCTTCACTGAAAATGATTTGATGAAAAATGATTTATTTTAATGATCAAATAGATGAACTTAAATTAATTTAAAGAAAACAATTTATTTTACTTTTTTAAATGCCATGTCACCTCGGCACATAAGCGATCATGACTCTCCTCAGAGTCCTTTCCTTTATTATTTGGGAATTTCTATGACTTCTTATAGTGTTGTGTTTACTGTTAGCATATTTCCACTTTTAAAATTGTCACTCTCTTAGTATGGTTACTAAGAAATGCTTATGCCCTGTTATTTAACCCATACATGGGATTTGGAGAGATAGATTCATATTTTTCCGGGGTGTTAGAGTGAAAGTGAACGCAACAGGGCAGCCCGGAATTTGAACCCGGATTGACATTTCCAATTTTCGCGCCGATAACTATTACGCTACCTGCATTTTTTATATATAAAAAAAAGCAATAAAAATCCATTTTCTAGACAGCCGAAGTGTTTTTGCTCGGTATTAAAATAGATCAACTCCAATAGTTTACCGACCACCTAAATAATGCATTAGTTAAAAAGAGTATAATTACTATTTCTTTTTTATTTCTTGTTTCTTTCGCTCGGTAAATTCTTTTAGAGTATATGAGCTTGTATATTATCTGATCTTGACATAACACGAAGACCGCAGATTTTGTCTTTTGACCTCATCTCAGACACAAGCACTCACTGTAAATGATTTATCATAAATATATTTATAGTGAAAGTTTATATTATGTGAAAATCCTTTTTCTTCTCGTCTCTCTCGTCTTCCCCACTCCCCCCCCTCACCAGCAGGTCTTCTTTTCTGATTTCTTCATTTGCTTTCAATTATGAATTGCTTTTAATGTTTTTGCCATTAGGTTTTTTACTTTTTGCATCTTGTCTTTCAATCATTCCAACACATCATTCCTTGATTTGTTACATGTCTTTTGTGGTTCTTCCTTAAAATGTATCCAAAAGATCGTCGCAGAGAGAAGAGGATGGTGAAATAAAGAGAAAATAAATTATGCAAAACAAAAAACAAATGAAATGAATTTCATGAAGAAGAAGAAAAGCAGAGGGAAAATGGACGCCAGTTTATTTATTTATTTATTTTTTTACATATCTCCAAAGGAAGTTAATATCTATTACAAAAAGCTGAAAAGAGAAAAAATGAGAAAAGATATATTGAGTTGAGTAAACAATGTCCAAGGTAACAGCTGAGGTAAAATTGAAGTAAAAATGACGACAGAGATTTCAAGGGAGTAGTAGATTAATGAATATTAGATAGTCTTAATGAAAGTAAAGATACAAGGTATATTCTTGGTGGCTGAGCAGGAGATGTACCGTCCCCTGGTTCAAGTGCCCGGTGATCATGCCTTCAAAAAGGATTATAAAGACATACACAGCTTGTTGCTGTGACAGATGAAAGTGATTTTATTAAAAGCTTACAAAGCAGACAAAACCCAGATAGTAGTTGAAAATCAAACTGATTTTGACGATAATTTCGTTTTAGTCTATAAGGGCAAAATTAATTTCACTTTTTCATTGTTCCTTTGATCAACTCATTCCAATGTGGTACAAAAATATTTCAAATCGCTTTGGAAAAGAATCTATACCGTTCATGTTATCACTAGAGAGTGGTAAGTAATATTTATATTTTAAAAAAAGATTAACATTTTTTACTCATATTCTATAAGACTAAAGTTACACGAATCGCATGTTTTTCGATGATTGTTAGGGAAGAACTTTGTTTCTTAGGTATTATTATTCAAGAATGTTCTTGTTAATACTTATTATTATCTTCAGTAATATAAAAGATATTTTATTCTTAAAAAAAAACATTCAGTCTTACACGAAACATTTCAAGAAGTTTAAACATAATTCCTTATTTTTCCTAATAAAATTTACGTGGCCACATTCGGTTATATTTGTAACATTTAAAAAGGTTTCTTGCTATCGCATTCTCTGTAAACGCGATGATTCTGTGCTTTTCATAAGTTCGAGTCTGGGTAAAATTCAAAATTCTTAATATTTACTTTCAACAAATTCAACCTATTTAAAACAATGGAACAACACGCTTCATAGATCCAAACACACATACACTTACAAAACAACGATTAGCTCACGAAAATAACAAAAGGAACTCTCTTGTAGGACAGAGTTCATTATTTCCTACCGGCGCCAGAAGTCAGTCCTCAGGTTCAAATCACAGCAGTATATCGAAACCTAATCTTTAAGGCCAACAAACTTTTTTTACTTGAAAGATTTGCAAAAAAGAAAACCTTCATCCTAATTTCCTTCAGTTGAACAAACATTTCGAATTTTCCACAAAGAATCTGAATGACAGCCATACTGAGGATATATGTACATATGTTTGAATGAAGATATGCTATCTATATTTATATGATGCAAGTACTTTCGACATTAGCGGAATGGCATCATCAGGGTCCTTTTTTATCTAGGACAAAAATCGTTGTGTTCATCTGAAAAAAAGTACTGGAGATAATATATATATATATATATATATATATATATATATATATATATATATATATATATATATAAAGAAAGAACAGTAAGCTGTGTCTTTAAAACCCAGTAATTTTAAAAGTTACTCCAAAATTCACTTGAGGATAAAATGGAACTAATGTCTTTAATTTAATTACAAAATTAAATTCGAACCTTCCACTTTTGAAACATGATTAGAACTGTGTAGGGGAAAAACCATATTCTAAATCAATTAATTTATAATATATATATATATATATATATATATATATATATATATATATATATATATATATATGTATATATATATATATATATATGTATATATATATATATGTATATATATATATATAAAAAAAGTCAAGCGATATAAAAAAGTCAAGCGATATATATATATATATATATATATATATATATATATATATAAAACTTGACCGTAGTACCTTGATTGTCGTTTTTAATGAAACATGCATAAAGGAAGGATTGCTGCCTAAATATACAATTCTCTCTCTCCCCATATATATATATATATATATATATATATATATATATATATATATATATATATATGGGGAGAGAGAGCGAGGCAAAGTTTAGCACAAACTAGCACAAGAAAACTAATACGTAGTACCGAGTGAAGACTGAAATGTTGGTGCATTAATAATTGTCTCCCAGCCTAGCTCGTAAACCATTACCCGACTGTCAGTCACCTTAACTCTACGCAACTCTCTGTATGTGTCAAAGTTCTTTACTTGAGGCGATTCCAGAATTTGGTAAATATTTGACATCACCCAAAAATAAAAATAAAAAAGCATTTCTGGAATGCACTTCATTTTCTTTCGTTTCCTTTCTCTAACAATGGCACACAAATTCTTTGTGATATCAAAAGTGAAAATGTAATTGTTACCGCAATTTCTCAGTAATATACAAATTTTAATCGGTAAACCAAAGCAAAAAGAAGGATTTCCTTGTTTTCATAAAAGTGTAAATTAAAAATTTGTTTAGCTTTTGATTTTTTAAAAACTTTGTTTCGTTTTAATTTTCTCTGAAATTTCTTTATTTTTCATGATTGTCTTTTCATTAAACAGCAAAATATTTCCACCTTTAAATAATGGCTATCATCCGGTAACGAAAATCTTTTGATCTGTGATCCAAATTATTTTTTCGGCTTCTTTCCTCGACGACAGCTTCGAATACAGGAAAAGGCACAAAAAAAAAATATAAATATAAAAATAAAATTAATGCAAAATAATTTCTGTAAATTCCGTGCAAAAATAATTCCGAAATGTTTTGTCTTTTTTTCGTTGCAAGGAAATCTGTAATGCAAATTGTTGCACACGTTTAAAGAATAGGTCCTGTAAAAAAAATTAATTTCAGTCGGAGTAAACAAATAAAGATAAAAAAGTTTGTGAAGACAACAAAGAACATGTATTGTTTATTTCAACTTTATAATTTTAAAATTAATGTTTCTAACTTTGAAACTTGAACAGGTGAAAGTGACGGTTGAGAACTTCACAAATTTTTAGGTTGTGTTGTAAATAATTTCCACTTTTGTATATCAACTTTTATTCTTCAAAATACACCCTTGTACAAATTAATTGAAACAACAGATTTAGTTTCCTTTCTTTCAACATACGTCAGTTTCAAACCCACTGGAGTGATAGGGTGTAATGGATTTCTATTTTTCCTCAGATTAGGTCATTTGCTGTGGTGTAATAGTAATATGAATTTATTTTCGGGGTGTATGATGAAATTTGTTTGGCCTTGAAAAATATCCGTGATTGCATCAGATTTTTAGACACTATTGTGTCGACTGTCAACTACGGCCATTGTCTTCGATGGACGTTGCTCCAAGGAAGCGTACGAAAATTCTAACGCATCACGGACACACTGGCAAGCCTTACCAGTGAGCAAATCAAAGTACTATAGACTGGCCCTGAAACTCTCTTGATTTAAATTTCAATCGAGAATCTGTGGTCAATCTGCAAGGAACGACTTCGTCGATGGACATACGAAGTAATAAAATGTGCACTGGGTTATGTTTCATTGGAATAATACGAAAAAAAAGTAAATAATAACGGAATTATTCGTTTTCTTTCAATGAATTTGCACAAGGGTCTAGGTGATCATGGCTCGTCACATCTTCCTGTATAATTAATTTGTACAACGCTGAATATGAACTGGTTCCTGCAAATAGAAATGACTCCTGACTAAACCAAATAAAAGAACCGAGTGAATCTCAATATATACTTAATTCAAATGTCTATACACTTTCATATATCCAAACGAATTTGATTAGAAAAATAACTGACAAGGTTTGGCGGTTTAATTTTTATAATATTTTTTTCCAATTTTCGGATGTGTTGAGTATTGTGCTCGAAGTTCTGGATAAACTGTTCTGAGTTCATATTTTGTTATTTGTTTTGTTCAAGTATTTTTTGATTGTCGCAGAGTCATCATCAAGAACAAATCTATTGTCAGTTTGGAATTGAGAATTCCTTTCTCTACATACTGATATTCTTTGGGAACCTAAAAGTTTGAAATAGTTTAACGTGACGTCATGTGTAAAAGTTTATTGGGAACAAATGTCACACAAAAGGAATACAATTTGTTTATTTTATTTTTTTACTTATCTTATTTATTTGCATTTTTTATAGTAGGGTAATATATACGCCCATTAATTATATCATAGGTATTTCAACATATCATCTCCCATGGTAACTTTTATTTAATTTTAACTAATTATTTTGTATAAGTACCACTACTATTTTATATATATATATATATATATATATATATATATATATATATATATATATAACTGCAAACAAAAATCCTGGCCATAAATAAACTCCAGACCCAGACCGCTCCCCTCGGGATAAGATACCTTACGCCCCGACCAATCGCTAACACAAACCCACTCTAATGAACAAGGCGCCTACTAAAGGAAGACTGACTGATAAAAAAATTAGAACGACGGTCCGAGACAAGCACTTAGAGGCTGACGATAGCCGTGTGAAGAACGATTTGAAATAGACAGTGATGCCTAAGTTGAGGTAATTAGGATGGAGTTCGGAATCGACAAATGTGCCAAAGCCACATTCAATGTCGGTAAACTAACGAAAACTACAGATTTAGACCTTGATATCAACAACAAGATTAAGGAACTAGACCAAAATGTTACATGGTAATTCTTAGGAATTAATGGAGGAGACAGAATACAGCGTTCAATTATAAAGAAAAAGATGCGAAAATAATATTATAGGAGAATGCGTTTGATACGAGAAAGCGAACTCAATGGGGCTGTGGCACCCTGCATTTTTAGAAAGACTAAAAAGAGATATTCATAGAAATATGATTTAATTTTTATTCGGTTTATTAACCAGTTGTTAGTTATTTAGAAACGAAGAATAATTGAGTTTTGAGAATAATTCTCTAACTGTATTTAGGCGATCCAAAGAGAAGAAGAAAAAAAAAATAATAAAAAGAAAGAGAAAGAGGCATAGATAATACAAAACCCGGTCATAAGTAAAACTAAGACAAGACAGGTGTCAAAATATATCAGGTCAAATTACCTGACCGAAATCCAGGGAAATAGAAATTGTTATATTTGGTTGAAGAAATAGAGTTTGGAGATAATAAAATAAAACAAAAAGAAGAGGAAAGACAGAAACATAATACGAAACCAGGTCGTAAGCGAAAACACACACGGACGACCAGCACCTAACAAGTGTCAAAATTATCAGGTCAAGGACTTGAACTAATTCCATGTCCGCGTAGGATGGAAGTTGTTAAGGTTGGCTGAAACAATAAAGATTTTTTAGAACAATGGAAACGAAATTTTAATCGGAGGAAAGGTGTCTTTTGGGGGTGACCGGTGGAACTGTATACAGATTCTGACCTGTTAAAAAATTGGAACCCCACGATGATGAAGTGGAGACATTTTCAATTCAGATAATTAAGATTTTTGACTATCAGGTCTGACCAAAAACAAAGAAGGAAAGAAAACGATTGTCTCGGCTCACAGATAGCGCCAATATTCTTTCCTGAAGTCACATCTAATTAGCGGCAGGCTGTTTTGACAGAACCCAGGTGAGAAAAAGCCAAGATTATCATTTTTCGTACGTGTGAAAAAGGCCAAATTAGATTTTGTTTTTTTTAGAACAAGAACGATGTAAGCCACGCCCGATTGGAGACGGGAGGCGTCCCACCACAGTCTCATTAGCCGAAAGCGGTCACGTGATATGCGGAAAGAGGAGGGAGAATGCTCGATCAAGAACCATTGGTCGAAAACGGTCACCTGACATACGAGAGACCGGGAGAGATGGGTATGCGTCTTCCCCCCAGAGGCACTGTGAGGAAGTAGAGGTGAAAATAATAGCGATAATGGGAAATCAGAACTAATGCGACTTTTGGGATTATCGAGAGAGCCCTGACGCCGACAGACCCACCCCGGTTTGCTGCGGCGTCAATAAAAGCAGGACCCCAATCGACAAAAAAACGAGTTCAGCCCCGGACGGCAGCGAGAAGAGATCACCTCGGACGACAGAGAGTTGCGGCTGAGTTGCGGCAAGAAATCCTTCCAGCCCAAGTCGAAAACAAGAAATCCTTCCGGCCCAAGTCAAAGACAAGAGAAGTTCTATCTAAGTCGACGAAGAAGAAGATTACTCGAAAGCCGCGGAGAAGTCGCAGCCAAGTCGAAGACAAGGCCAAAGAGTTACTGGACGGAAGAAGAAGAAGAAGTTAAAATCAAGCCCAGCCGAGAACAGAATTCGACCCAACCAGATCGAAGTGAAGAAATACAACTCAAGTCGAAGAGAAGAATCAACTGCGAATGATTGATAGAAATTAGCCCCAGTGTCGAACTAAACCACACTCCGACGTACACAATTCTAGAGAGTAGACAATTCGAAATCGTTAAGTTGTATGATAGAAGCTTGGTGCCATAGTCCACAGAGCGGGTCGGGAATGAGAACAATTTTTCTTTATGTAACGGACATTAGATATAAAAGGTTGTCACCCTTTTATCAGTAATTTTTTTGTCTCGTGAGTTTTTTTTTTCTTTTACTTGTGTTTTGCCACCCCCGTCGGACTCAACTTGCATACGGCCCAATCCCTGCTGGTCCCGTCTGTCTAAGATCTAAACACAGCGTGGGTAGACAGACCGGAGATCAGTACAGTTGCTTTAGCAACCAGGTATTGGAAGCGGGTTGGGAAAGGCGAGGCTGGTGATCATCTAACCAAGAGGTTGGAGCGGCACGCTTGGGACCAGGAGGAGCGACCAGGAGGAGCGACCAGGAGGAGCGACGTCACAGTTGGCGCCGTAACCAAAGGATTCGACCCTGGGCCAGGTGTGTACCCGTCACAGGGCCAATAAAATGAAGGCTATCAACATCTTAGCCATACCTGAAATATTAGGTTGGTGCAAAAATAATGACGTAATAATGTCGTTTTTTGACGTATTTTTAACGTCAAAAAACGACATTATTACGTCATTATTTTTGCACCAACCTAATAACATACAGCATCGACAATCTTAATTGGAAATTGAATGACATTAAAAGATTGGACGCCAAGAACAAAAAATTGCTTACCTAAATGAGGATGCACCACTCGGAATCAGATGTTGATAGACTGTACGTACCAAGAGCTTTAGGAAGCAAAGTTCTGATCCAACTTGAATTAACTCTAAAAACTACAACAGTCCGATTGGAAGCATACCTCACAAAAACCAATGACCCTCTTCTACAAATAGTAAAACACCAAATCCACTCCATCAACAAAGAATCTCCACTCTTCAAGAAACAGCTTAATATATCTGAAACCCTACCAACAAAAAATGAAACAAATGCCATCTACACCAAAAGAGTAACACAGAAAAAACAACAACTTCGCCAAATGAAATTACAAAAAAAACTTGGAGGACAAGACGGTTGCAAATACGTAAAAAGAACGAAAGAAGCAGATGAGGAGCAACAGAAAATATATCAGTGGCTGAGGAGCACCAGGTTGAAAGCTGAGACACAAGGCCTAATTATTGCAGCTCAAGACCAAAGCCTCGCAACCAGATGCTATTACTGTCACATAATCAAGGACGGAACTAACCTGAAATACATGATCTGCGGAAAATATGATGAAACTGTCGACCATGTTATCTCAGGATGTCCGGAACTAGCAAAAAATGAATAGACACACAGACATAACAAAGTAGCGACAGGTGTGCACTGGAAGATATGCAAGAAGCACAAAATTGAAGCCACTGAGAGATGGTATTAGCACCAATCAGATACAGTTACCCAAAATAATGGTGTAACAATCATCTGGAACATGGAAATTCAAACTGAGAATGAAAAGCCAATAGACTTTATATTATCATAAAAAACAAGAAATTCAAGACGTGTATGCTTATTGACCAGTACCATCTGAGAGAAGCACCTCTACGAAAATTATCGAGAAATTTTCCAAATACAAAGACGTGGAGATCGAGATTAACACGATGTGGGGAATGAAGACTGAGACTCTACCAATAGTAATCGGTGCTCTGAGCCTCGTGAGAAAAAGAATGGACAATTTTAATAACAGTATCTCAGTTAACATCAACATACAGGTTGCCCAGAAGACCACCCTACTAGAAACATCACATAAGTGCTATTAATTAAATGACAATTCTCCTATAAGACCTAAGAACCATAGTTTGGGACCGGCTCTGCAGGATACAAAGAAGGACACATAATGTTATCGGATCTTACCCATAATAACAAAATGGACTATTCCATACGTAATAAATACTGCGCCTCAAGAGGAAGCAGGGAGTTTAGTCTGAAGTCTGGAGTGATGTCCGTCAGGAGTCTGTCAGTCAGTCAGAGCGAGCGAGTCAGTCAGTCGAGCCAGAGGCAGTCCGAAACAGAGTCGCGTTCAGACAATTACTACTAAACCTGATTGTTCGTACTAACACTTTCTACCTCTCTGTATATATTCCTGTTTGTAATATATCTGTGTCATTCCATATCTGCCTTCGAGTTCTTCTTTATTGGTTCTACCTTGGACTATCACCGGGGTACAAGGAACCGGACCATAACACATAACATACACAAATAAAAACAACTCATAACAGGAAAATAAAATTGATTCAAACTAGTGACATGGGGAAGTGTTTTGATTTAATAATTTCTCGAAGGTCATTTAGGCCTGAAGGAATGCAGAATGAAAATTAGTTCATTTTTACTAGTCTTTGCGTACACGCGCGCACACACACACACACACACAATTTCGTTTAAACTTTAATTACAATGATTAAACATATTTTGTAATTTGTTTTAACATTTAACTTTAAGCAAGGCAATAAAGCCACTAAGACGCAAGGTGTGAAAGAATATAAGAAAAATATTATTAATGAGCGGGAACAATAAAAGAACAGGAAGTAAGAAGATCGAAGATAACGATTGACATTGCATGTAAATTTAAGAAGGATGTAAGTTGCCCGGGATGACTGAAGAAAGTTCTCGAGGTGCGAGAAAAGAAACAGTTAACATAGAACATTATTAATTCTTTGTGATCGAATCAGACATTTAATTTCTTCATTGGAATTTTTCTAATAGGAAATTAGTATTCCAAAAAGCATTTCGATCTGGTTTCTTAACACTGTGATAATATTCATTTCATCTACTTCGTTATAAACTTAAAATGTTTTCGATGGATACATACACACACACACACACACACACACACACATATATATATATATATATATATATATATATATACATATATATATATATATATATATATATATATATCATATGAGAAACTATATATTACTAAGTTTATAAAATATAAAAATTTACTGAATCAGAGAAATGAAATAGCTATTTTTTGCCGTCATTGTCAAAAATTTTCCTTAAATAATATTTAAAAATAAATTTTAAAATAAAATAAAAATTTGGAGCTGGCAATATACATACTTATATTTGGTAAGAAAAAAATAATTTTAAATAATGTAAGTAATTCTATTACATTTACTTATTTTTAAAAACAAATATAGTCTATTTGTAATTAAGAGTAAAAATATTTAAAAAATTGTAGTTTAATAAACCGTATTTTAACACAAACACACACAAAAAAAAATCTTTGAGTATACAGGAAAAAATGCCAAAATAAGTGCCGATAACATTTTACCGTTAATAAAAAAAAAAAAAAAAAAAAAAAAAAAAACAGACGACATGCATTTAATGGATGTCAAAATTCGTTGAAAAATAAACCCCTCCCCTCCTTCAACTTAACCTCTTCTTCGAACGTAACTCATAATTGATACAGCAATAGTTAATAAAAATGAACACGCTACAACACCTGACTAAATGATTGTATTCCTCTGTATCCTTGGAAACAGTAATTTATGAATTTATAAGTGTGTTTAAAACTTAATTATATAATTAAATTTAAAGTTTTTAGCTTCCATTTTTGAAACTGGTTATTACTGTGTAACGAAAAGCCATATTTTAAATCAGTTAATTTATAATATTTATGCTCTGTAAATTTACATTGAGCACTGTTTTGGAAAAATAAAAAATAACAAGAACACCGGTTATATATCTTACTGTTCTTTATATATATATATATATATATATATATATATATATATATATATATATATATATTCTGCTTATACGTTAATGCTTTGTTTATAATAAGCAGTATTAGATACATTTACCGGCCTGAATATCCTACAAATGTCATAGAAAACGTGGTGTGTCATCCGCGAGGAATCGAACATGTATCCTACACGGAGCCGTCATTTGGCCTGATGTGCTATACCATTTAGCTACAGAGGAATCGTCTGGTTAGCAAAGACAAATTACTGTTTTTACGCAACAAATTTACCATAATAGAATGCAGGATACTGTTCAATTGGTTGACACAATCGCATCAGATTCTTCACTCGATCGGAATAAAAGAACATTTCTTTCGTACCATGGAGAACCACAATCGTGACACCAGCTGAGACAACACATATTTACAGATCATTGTGTCTGAGGGTCAAGGAAAGGATCCTTGATTGTACAGAGAACTTTTCAGGGCATTCTCGCATATATATATATATATATATATATATATATATATATATATATATATATATATATGGTGGGGGTGTTTGTGTGTGCAATGATATAATTTTTATATATCAGCAATTGTGATTATTAGTATACTGGATCACTTCACATGATGAGGGTGGATGCTATGCAATAGTTAATGATGTAAAATATTACTAATATAAAGCTATTAAATGCAGAAGCTGTAAACAAGGAAGGTATGGAAAGCATGATCGCCAATGTCTTGAAGGGACAACGAATGAAAGGTGAATGATAAGGCTGAAACAAACTTTAAGATATATATAATGCATTAATGATAAAAAAAAATATTCATAATATAAAATTATTAAATACAGAAGCTGTAAAGAAACACGCTTTCTTTCGTGTTAAGTTGAACAGCGTTTATCCACTTGGGAAAAAGCGCCACATCAAAGAACCTTCCTCATCTAGTTCGTCCTGTGGATATAGGCAGAGGAAATTTATAAGCAGTTGCTACCCTGCATTTGAAAGCAAACTTGAAGTAGAATGGGAAATCTTTTTGGAGAATGGAACGATCAAAGACTCGGTCTATGAAAACTTGAAAAGGAAATGAGATCATTGGCCGAGGCGTAGAAAACAGACGAATACAGATTCCTAACTACATGGAAGTCATTATTTCTAGCAACACAAATTCTTACAAACAACCGATCATAGCGAATTGTATGACAACTTACACACTCAAAACAGTAAGTATACATCAATAGTTTTCGATATCGGATGTTATAGAAAGAAAAATTTTACTGTTTCACTTCGCTTAAGCTTCTCCTCCTCCTCCTAGTAATGAATTCAGCTTGATGGGACATATGCGACATAATAGGTAAATAGGTAGTCTAGCTGTAGCAGTGTAGTAGTTTAAGCCATTTTAACAATATTTAACTGCGGGATGGTTGCTGAGACGAAAAAATGAGGACAGTTTTCTACAAGGTAGTAACTACTATTTTCGCACGCGCTTGCGTGTGTGCGCGCTTGCGTGTGTGTGTGTGCCGATGGCAGTGGCAACAGTGAATATAAAATATGTAAATTATGTACAGACTTCAGCCACATGAGAAAACTGAGTGCGCTGAAAGTGGATGCAAGAACGGAAACTCCGGTAATCATCTAATTAATGGTACCACTGCATCAAATCAAATACCGCTTCATGATTGGTGCATGGGTCAATGCACTCTCTAGCGACGAGGGGTTTATTATTGACACGATAGAATCGGGTACGTCATCTTATCTGGATCAAAGAGCAACGCCTTTCTACCATAGAAAATTCCTATTCCGTCACCAGCTGAGGTCAATGCATATTCACAGATCATTGTGTCTCAGAATCAAGAAAATGCTTCTTGGTTGAACTGAGAACTTTTCAGTACCATCTCGTATAAATAAATATACAGGTATATGTATGTGTAGCGATATAATTTTATCAGTCTGGAACTGTGATTTATCAGTACACTAGATGGATTCATCTGATGATGTATATTTGGTTCAGTAGGTAAAGAGGAATTTTAACTGTGATTATGCAAGGAATTTTCTCACTGATTAACCATGGAACGATTGCTAAGACCAGATATAGGTTTGTTTTTTGTTTTTTTCGAGCAACAGTAGCAAGCGTATACGAGGAATATGCGAATTACATACTCATGTTAAGCACATTAGAAAACTGGAAACATCTAGAGTGGATGCAAGAAAGGGAACTCTGGTAATCATACAATCAATAGGAACGCTGTAACAAATCCGTCGAAATGAAATTTACTCGTAAGGACCCTCTCGTCACAAGCCACCAATCTGCCACTAAGCGGCATACCACTAGCGTTTACCTCCGTCGGACCGCCGGCGTGATCGTCTCGGTAATATTTCCGCTAGCAGATCGCTAGAGGCCCATCGGTGGGCCGCCGGTGGCTGCCACCAGATGACCGCTGGCGTTTCCACTGGTGGCCCGCCAGCGGGCCACTAGCGGCTTGCCTGTAGGGGAGGTAGTAATCATGGTATATTAATATATATAGGATGTCACTGAATGGAAGAGAAGGCTTCATATAGTCAAACACCTTGTGTATATTCGAAGCCTCTACTCTTGCACGGTGGAGTAAGGGATAGCGGCTCGGATTGCGGAATCGGAGAGCCGAGTTCGAATTCCAGTAGAATCCATTACATCCACTGATACCCTTACTAAAGGCATGAATCCTCTTCTTCTCTCCCCACTACCAGCTATGGGGAGCAGGTCAGACCGAGTTCTATAGCCTCGAATGGCAACTGTTCTACCGCAGAAAGAAATGGCAAATCGAAAGATACATGATCGCCTGTATCGAGTGTATCACGCATGTCACATAACTAACTGACTGACTCTTGCATCTAATAGCGATCTATACCTTACGCCATCAATGTTCACGGTAACTGTACTAAGATTTCCAATAGCACTTGTTTTTAACGTCAGCAATCCCTCTGTGCGTTCTGTGATCTTCTAAGACGGATCGTGTATAGTTCCCCTGAACCCTGCAGTGTGTCTGCGTGGACCGTTTGCAACCACATCTCCGAAACTATACAACCTGTCGGATTATTTTCTTTCCTACCGTTATATCTACACATTGGCATTTGAGCACTCCGATAATCCCTTCTAGTGTACCTTTTACCGATGATCTCTATTTCTATTTACCACCTGGATATTAATATTCTGCCTATGGTGATCGACTTCCATCACCTCGTGAGAGCTTTTACACCTGACCTGGGATACTATCAAGTTTTTCGAAATCGCTCTCCAGGCAGCTTCTTCTAAGGTTGCCGATTCCTGCCTAATTATTTGAGTTTGCACCTGCATGCTGTGCAGACCCCTACTTTCTTCCTTCTGGTATTTCGGCAGACAAAAAATATTTTCCTAAGTCTCTCCTCCAAGCTTGATACATTTTCTTCTGCTCATCGAACCTTGTGATATGCGAGAGAGAGAGAGAGAGAGAGTGTGTGTGTGTGTGTGTGTGTGTGTGTGTGTGTGTGTGTGTGTGTGTTAGAGAGAACGAGAGAGGTGGCAGCTAATGAATCATTTCGGAGGTCCACACCTACATTCTAATTTCGTTCGTTACATGAGAGATTGCAATTGCAAACATTTGGAATTCCATGACGGAAAGGAGAGAGAAAAATCTACCAGAAATCAAATAAGGTACTTAATTGGGATTTTTTTTCTTTCCATTGGTCGACCTCTCTAGGATTTTTTTCTTCGGTCGCTTTATCAGGGGTGAGATCATCGGATATGGGCGTTGGTTACGGCGCCATTATTTCGGCTCTATTGCGTTGTAGTTCAGACTATACATCAGGTGCGTTGACACGGTTATGCTTCTTCCAGCCAAACGCTTGTGGCTTAAAAATAAGCCTTCAACCAGATCATTACTCACGAGTGAAAAACAAAACAATTTCTAGAAACAGACCAGGTTTTATTCTTGAGTTGTAACCTAATGCTATAAGCGAACGAAGTTGAAATGAGGCCATATTTATTACAACGTTTCGGCCGTTGTACGCTCCGGCCTTCTTCAGGGGGTTGGAATGTCGACAATGGCCGAAACGTTGTAATAAATATGGCGACAAAGATGAGGACAATAGTTCGAATAATGTAAATAATGTACATATTACCTCACCTCAGATATATAGACAGATATTAAAATGAGGCGTAGGTGAGGGGAGGGGAAACAGTCTAACAAATGTCTTCCCTGTTCCACCGTTTTCCGAGGCCCGCTTCGTTTCTGTGTCTGTCTTTTCGGGAGTAATGATCAGTTTTATAGATAACATAGTTCTTTGTCCTGTTGTCTTCGTCTAAAAAAGGAATTTATCTCCATTCATTGACTTCTCCTTGTCTAGGCCGTTCAGAGAGCTCACTTCTCTATACTCTGATAACCATCGGTTGAATATAAATGTTCCAAATACATTTTTTTGTGACAGGTCCAGCTATTTTCCATTTAATAAGATCTCAGATGACTAATTGTTGCTGCACTACATTGGTACAGATGGCAATGCATTGTACAATGTAAACTGCATTTCATTTTGGTTTCGTAGTCATCGACCAACAGTGCTATCCTTATTGACACAATGCTTTAATGTTACTATGGAAATCTGCCACCGTGTAGCGTTGTCAGATGACTCACGTACCCAGATATTTCAAACAGACGATTGAGGTCGTATGCAGAGGAATCACACGGGATTCAGTAAGCAGAGTGATGTGCAAACTGCGATGATGGTTCGAAGTGGCGTGCATTCAAAAATGAATGCCTTGACTGGAGTGACATATATTTTGTTGAAGATGACGAGCACAATTATACTAACAATTTATCAGAAAAAGAAAGAATCTTTTTTTTTCAACAAACTTATACAGGGATGTGTGATTATCACCCCTCAAAATTTTCTTTTTCTTCGTTTTTGGTCTTTTTTTTTTCGATTATATCTTAGCAAGTGTTTCAGTGTTGAAGTTCTATAAGTTAAGCCTAGTTCGTACTTATCACAGCTGATATTTTCTTTATGTTGTATATTTCTACTAGTTTCTTTAACACCCAACTAGTGCGCTTCACTTTCCATATTTACTAAGCTATCTCGTTCCTATTTCGTTAACTCTTCGTCAACGAGGTCCGTTGCTTTCTGCATTCTGTAGAGATTTCTCCTAGACTCGATGAATTAATTATTAATTATTCTCCTAATTATTTCTATAACTTGTATATCGTTGCTTGAACCGGCTTCTAATGCTCTGGATGGAGCGGCTTGGGGATAGTAGTCGTGGCTCATGAGGGCACAGTCATATAGGTAAGGGAAACTCAGATGAATTCCACCACAGAATATGTAAACGAGTGGCGCATTATCGAGTCTAATTCGTTACATCTTAGTCGCCGAGGCTCGTTGGTACAGTTGGTATGGCGTGTGTTTCATATCATAACTGTCCGGTTTTCAATTCTCGGTAGTGGATGCGAACTGCTGGTGAGTCCTAAATATAGGACGAAACGGCCGTCCAGTGTTTTGTGCATTCTGTTGAGGTTTCGTCTAGACTCGATGAATTACTTAATTATAAGCTATTTCTGTTTTCTAGCCTCATTTTTCAAGTGGCAGTCCTACTTTTTCTCATTTATAGTATTTCTCAAGGTAGAATATTTTATAGGCAACAATCGTTCTCACGTCAGTTTTCTCATGGATAATGTCTTTGCAAGAGTTTACTCGAGTCCTTCATGGAGTCTTCGGTTAACACCAGCGCCATCTGTTGAGATTTTAGTGATTCTCGTTTAGATTCTACAATATTTTGTCCATCCAGTATGTTGTGGAATTTGATTACTTTTGGCCATTTTAGGAAGAAACGACCCAAGACACAAGCAACGATATTAAAATCAGAGAGAAACAAAGATCTGGAAATAATCCAAGCTTTATTTTATTTAAAGAACTCAAACGATAACTTTATATTAAATTTCTAGATATTTTCACTAATTTCATGTTACTACGATTTCATAATTTCTAATTAAAATATTTTTTTTAAATTAATATCGATATTTCTACGTATTAAACAATGATGATGGAAAATTAAAAATAGGAAGTGATGGTATATTAATCACAAACGTTGTAGCCATGATGACTTCTGTGACCAAAGTTATGAAGGCAGCGTCCGAAACTTTGTGATGACAACAATAATGAAGCGAAGAACATCTATAAAAGGCAATTGTGCCTATATATATATATATATATCTATATATATATATATATATATATATATATATATATATATATATATATATATATATATATATATATATATATATACTTATTATTATTATTATTATTATTATTATTATTATTATTATTATCATTATTATTATTATTATTTAGAGCTGCTTATTCAAACCTTCGAATCATATATGCTCTAACGTGAATTGGGTTGTCTGGTTCTGTTGAGCACTTTTTTTGGCTTAATGTTTCAGCTCCTGTACCATGACATCAGTTTCTATTGTTATTGAACACTTTTTACTATACTGACAAGCCTTTCAATGTTGATTTTTTTTTTTTTTTTGGCCATTTTAGATTTTGGCTGGATGATCAACCCTCCTCTCTGCGTGAGTTTGGTTAGCTTGTCAAATTGTATTCATCCGGTGGTATATAAGATCTTCATATTGTCCTCGGCCCATTTCAATCGATTTTGAATTTGATTTCTCGTCAACGGAGGCTTCGATACATGTTTGACTGTTGCTATTTCCTTCAGATACCAACAACTGGTAAGTCCTGGGCTCTTTGTGGCCTCTCGTTTGACATGAGACGACGTTAAATAACCCTTGGCTTGACTTTATATGCCCTTTTGCGTACTTTTGCGTACTTGTGTAGGGTTGGCAGTGAATTTTTCACTATTTGATGACACTTCCCTATCATTTTAAAAATTTCTAGTGTAGATTTACCTTTTGAGAGTTCTGAGGCAAAAGTTTTCTTTTCAGCATCACTTAAACTGCTTTTACGGCCCATCTTTTCACTAAATTCTTATACTTTTCTAATAATTTGGCACGCTCAAATCACCGTGCTGATAACAAATATGGCTCTGTTTACATTGCGCAGATCAGTATGAAAATTTCAGTGATTTCGCAGATTAGTGTTGCCAACGTTATGTGAAAATTTTGTGTGAATTGATTGGACGGTTTTTGAAATATTAGAAAAAAAGTTATCTCGATAATAATTTGGCACGCAGTGTATATTGTATTAAACGAACATATGACCGAAAATCTGGCACCGAAATCCGAAGGCGCATTGGTATCGTGAAATATGCTTTCTAGAAGCTAAGGGAAATTATTAAGAAACAGAAAATATTTGGTAAAGAGTGCTGAACTGCGATGTCATATCAACCCTCCTATATGGCAGTAAATGTTGGACAATTTTCTCGCAGATTAAAAGAAGAGGCAATAAAGATATGGTTCTACCGAAGAGGTTTTAAGAAAAATGACACCGAAGTGGACACTTACGTTTTGAATTAGAAACAGACATTTGAAATTTCTGGGATACATAATAAAGAAAGAATGCTTGTAAAATCTGACACGCACACGACGTATAGTCATTTTTCCAATACTACTTACATAAAGGCATAGCGTACAACAGCATCGTGCACATACCACTATCAGTGTTAAGTAGACACATGTAAACAACAAAAAGATATTATATATCATAAACTCCAAAAAAATGCCTACAAGTACTTGAAGCTATAATCCTAAAATCAGAAGGAAACCTACATTAAAATATTAATTAGTAGACACACAATCTCATTCGACATAATACTGCCAGGGTTTCCACATTTGTTGTAAGCGGCTCTCAGTGGCATGATCCTCACGTTAAATCAGGATCTAGAAATGTAATGGTTCAAATGCTATGAAAAATTAAAACAATATATCAAAGATTTGTAGAATTTCAAAAGTATAAAAATAAATTCAACCAATACTGTTTCAAGGATCTAGGACATATATTCACAGATATTTTTTACATATACGCATACACACTCATATATACATTATTAATAATACAGCATAATAAATCAATTAAAATATTAATTAATCATTAATAATACAACATAAAATATTATAATTTAATTATTAATACAAATTAATTTCGAAGAAGAAATTTACAACTGGAAGCCTACAGCTGAAAAAATGAAAGACGTAACCAAAAGCAAAATTTTATGAATTTGAACGTGTAAAAACTTTAAATTCATGAATACGTATTTGTACAAATGGAGTAAAAAAGCGGATGAAAAAAGACGCCGAACAAAGTGAAAAAAATGAAAAAATAAAAAATGGAAATATCGTTTAAAACCACAACCCCGTGAAGACTGGAAATTTTACCAAGAAACTTCGAAGACTCTAGATAATATTGATATTTAAAAGTTAAGTTATCTTTTCATATAATATTATATATATATATATATATATATATATGTGTGTGTGTGTGTGTGTGTGTGTAATGAAAGGGATTAATTCCGACAGTTATTTAATATATTTTCTATTTAAACTTTATTTTAATAGATACAATTTATTTAAGTAAATGCTCTATTTTTAATTAAACTTTATTAATTACATTTACCGGCCTTAAAGTTTGTAGAAAATATGAGTTCTCCAATAGGAATCGAACCTGTATACTATACGAACCATTATTTGATCTGATGTGTTAAACCACTTAGCTACAGAGAAGAGTCTGGATTGCATTTTCTTAAATAAATTGTATTTGTTAAAATGACGTATAAACAGAAAATATATTAAATAATTGACGAACTTAATCCATTTCATATGTTGTCAATGTTTACGTTAAGGTACGTATCTTGAGACGATATGATCGTTCGAGAAATTCGTCGAAGATTTGTTATTTAAAAACATTAATTTGGACTTTGCTAACCAGACGCTTCTCTAGAGCTAAGCGATATAGCACGTCAAATCAAATGACGGTTCTGTATAGGACACAGGTTATATTCAGGCCGGTAATTGTAATTAATACTGTTTAATTAAGAAACAGAGATTTTTCTTAAATAAAATGCATCTATTCAAAACATATAAACAATATATATATATATATATATATATATATATATATATATATATATATATAAAAGTGAACATTGAAGTCAACACTTAGAGGCGACAGGCTGTTTCATGCTAGACGCAATCGTGGCCTATCGCCTCTAAGTGTTGACTTCAATGTTGACTTTCATATTCACATACGCTCTATCTCTGATATTGAGCACTTTATCCCATAAATATAGCACACCTTAAGAGTATATATATATATATATATATATATATATATATATATATATATATATATATATATACACTCACACACAGAGAAGGAGTATGATATCTCACGTAGTTTTCAGCTATGGCGTATAGACAACGTGTGGGAATGTGTAAATACAAGAAATTATAATAATATTTATTATTATTATTATTATTATTATTATTATTATTATTATTATTATTGTAGTATTAGTAGTAGTAGGTAAAACAAAAGATTGTCTAAAGGGAAATGCAATTGTCAGAATAGTGAAGAAAGTGCTGAAGATTTAAGCGGACTTACTGCAACTACTACTACTACTACGACGACGACGACGACGAGGTCTACTTGATTCTCATCGAAATACATTAACAGCTACTGATGTGAATAACGGTGATAAGTTTGTCGAATTTCAGAAAGAAAGAAAGAAGCAGGTGCGCGGTTCATTTCTTCAGTGTAGAACATCAATTACCAAAAAAGGCATCGATAAGAAGGGCTTGACATAAAACAAGAATTTAATGAAACTATTTGAAACTTTCGCAGCAACACAAAAAGTTAAAGGAGTAATTTATAAAGCATTTTGGCCTGTTAAAAAAATAAAAGGAAATTTTAAAATGATAAGTTTAATAGAATATCAGAGGCTTTGTTAAAACTCTGAAAGAACGAGATGAGAAATCGCATTGAATTTGTTAGTTTTTCCTCTACTTTCTCTTCCGTCTTTTAATTATGGTCTTAGATGTGTATTTTTTTTTTTGTTTTTACAAATAGAAATGCCTTGAAATGTCATTAACGATATCAATTTGATTTTTATAGAATCACGTGCGATAAACGCAAAGCCAAAGAAAATTAATCATTTAGTCATTAGAAAAGGTCTCGTTTCAAGTAGACGACCTCTTTACTATCTACATATATATGTGTGTGTGTACATAATTAATCATATATATATATATATATATATATATATATATATATATATATTAATGAATACACTATATCTATGTATAAATCAATTTAATATGGTTGTATAAAGCAGATTCATCGGGTGCATATGTTTTAATATACATCAC
Organism: Acanthosepion lycidas; assembly: GCA_963932145.1. NCBI lineage: Eukaryota > Metazoa > Mollusca > Cephalopoda > Sepiida > Sepiidae > Acanthosepion > Acanthosepion lycidas. The sequence goes on from OZ010577.1 coordinate 134,365,057, forward strand.
TGAATTTGAAATTAATTTCATCCAGCCTAGATATCGAAAGTATTATGAAGAAAATGTGCCCCCGAACAAGATTCAAACCTCTACTCTTTTATATATATATATATATATATATATTTTTTCATCAGGATTGTGTCATTGATTGATTTCATGTTTACGGCTTATGCCTGTTTATTTGAAATCGAAGCCTATTTTGGGATTGTCAAAATAATGGGTTTTTTTGTTTTGTTTTGTTTTTTTGTGCGTAAATATCACATTAATTTTTTGGGGGAATAACAACAATTTTTCCAGATAAAAGCACTACTACTTAACCCATAGCTGGGAAAGAAGAGACGGAATCATAACTTTCCCAGTGTTATTCATGCGCAAATGAATGCAACAAACTCGATTGGAACGGCTTTCAGATTTTTCATTCCAAAGCGCTATTACATCACCTGTACTTTTTCCACTTTCAAACCAAATTGAGTAAAGTAACTTTTATTAATGCCAAATAAAAGACAGTCGTAAGTACAATGTAAGTGTGAAAACACTTGAATCGTTTGGATTTAGGTAGAGAAAAAGAGAATAAAATATTTAATTTTTCTGTGACTTAATACGCTGTTTAGATTTTGGAAAGCATCTTTCGCTAATCATATCTGAATTCAGATTTATTTTTAACATAAATAACGGCTGACAAAATAGAGAATAAAGCTCCAAAAGCCATTCGAGTAAAAGAATGCACTGATTATAAGACAAATTGAAAAGTTTTCAGACAAGTACTTCCTACTTATAGTTGGTGTCATCTGACCGGGGCGAGAGACAGACCCGTATGAAGAGAAAGGTGTGAGGAAGAGCTATAAAAATTTTGCCAATTGCCACGATCAAATGATTTGTGATTCTCACAATGTGCTCATTAACGTCCGCTGAATTTGAAATTTAGCCCAGTTAAAAAAAAAAAAGCCTGGGGCTGCAGAAGTAGTCGGTAATAATTTAATTTCCCCAAAACTTTACTGGGCTCCCCTAAATGAACTAAATAAAGAAAAAAATTATGCACAGAAAATCTTTTTCACCACAAAGTTGTGACTGCATCAGGAAAGTTTCAATTCCACCAATGTTGCATTTTGCGATATCAACATCTATATATATATATATATATATATATATATATATATATATATAATATATATATATATATATATATGTGTGTGTGTGTGTGTGTGTGTGTGTGTGTGTGTGTGTTTAGGTATCAAATTGTCTTTTAGGCATGTCTACTTGAATAAATTACAAACATTGTGTCTCCTTATTTTTATCATAAGCCTTTCATATTCCCGAATATTTTTCTGTTACATTGCATTTATTGTCATATTCAATTGTAATATACGGAAAAATATTCATGAATATTAAAGGATTGTAATAAAAATAAGCATACATAATGTTTGCAATTTATTCAATCAGACATGCATATATATATATATATATATATATATATATATATATATATATATATATATATATTCAGTTGTATGTATATGAGTTTGTGGCCCTGAGTTTCATGCATTTGCGATCATCAGAAAAACTGGTTTATTTTTTTAAAATTAGATCTATTTATGCTTGTTTGAATATGTTTGGTCGTGGAAGGGGGAATATATATATATATATATATATATATATATATATATATATATATATTAGTGGTAGTAGTAGATTCTAATAATATCAAAGAACATTTTTCTGTCATTACTGTAAAGGAAATGCTTAACTTTTGGGTGATATATTGGATATTATATTTGCCGCTCTATGAATTCCATTATATTTTTAATATCCCTACTCACACAATTTTTGCTTAACGACTAAAATTTTTCACACTATCGAATTACGATTCTGTTGGCTTGTAAGAAAATTGACAAAATCTAAAACATATTAATATGAAGTGAAAAGGCATTAAGACTTTATTTCACGAAGACTTTAAATTATTTGAAGCGGTAAAGTCTGTTTTTTTCCTTTTATGACAATAATTTTGACAAAATATAAATAACAGCTTAATCACGGTGGAAATGCGGCATCAATAAAAGCAAATTGTCAGGATCCACGCAGAGGAAAATTGTCAAAAATGAAGCCGGTTTTTTTTTGTTTTTTTTTTTAAAATGCTAAGAATCATGGGAAAGCAAATCCAAATCATAACAATTTGCTTTGTTTGTTCCAAACTATGCACGTGCATAGAAAGACAGAGACATGGAATGACACGGTCAGAAAAATGCATATGCAAACATTTATCGCTGTTATGCTAATACATCTTTGGATCAATTTTTTTTCAAAATTAATAATCTCGCTACATGCACATACACACGCTATCTATTTATCTAGCTCAATCTGCATATATCTATTTCGCTATATATTGTTCTAGCTCTATTCAATATCTATCTTAACCTGTTCATATCTACCTATCTATCCATCTATCTATCTATCTATATATATATATATATATATATATATATATATATATTAAATAATGTAGACAAGTTTTGCCTATTTATTTTAAGTAAGTTTCTTTCATATTGTCTGATAAGCTTAATAACATTATCATTGAAAGACGAAAGGAAATCATCATACTGATACTATACTTAGACATGAAAACAATAAACAAAAACTAAAAATTCTTGAAGCTATATACATAAAACAGTTGAAACCTAACCTGAACAAAATAAACTATGAAATCTCCACAAATATTCTTAAATGTCTATAATTGATAACAGAAGCCATTGGTTCATACCAACGACTTCCCATATTTAATACTTCTCGTTTTTCACTCTCCCGTGGTCATGAGTGACGTCACGAGCTGCGACGCGATTTTTGTTTCCGCGTCTCGTATACACGCATTAGTCGTTGCTTTGAAATTTTTCATCAACAAAAACAGACTATCATTATTGTTTCGTATGTATATTGGTTGATATATTGAAAAATAATTGTCTTAGATTGGATTTAAATATGTATCAATATGGCGACAATATGAAAGGAACTTACTTAAATTAAATAGACAAAACTTGTCTATACTATTTAATGAAACATGCATTAATGAAAAATTGCTTCCTAAATATACACAATATATATATATATATATATATATATATATATATATATATATATATATATATATATAATATTTTATTTATTTATTATAATTTTATCATATAGACAAAACCATTTTACTCAATACAAAGATGCAACTTGGTTTCAGTGCATTTCAACTGCACAATGACGAGTGAGAATCGAAAATGGTTATGAACAATCCTGCTTGCACGCAAGCCGTATATGAAACGTCACTTCCTTTTTTCCATTTGGTTGAGAAGAAAAAAAAAATATATATATATAGGTGACGGAGTGAAACAATAGTGCTTGTTTGGTGATGAATGGATTGGGTGTTTAATGTTGACTGGTCTGTGGAAATTTTCCTGCTGATAAACACCGGTCAAAAGTCCAGGCACATCATCTCACAAGCGTCCTTAGAGTCAGAGGTAGGGGAGGAAAGATGGAGATTGGGGATAGTATTAGGTTTAAGTAGGTAAAAATTGTAGCGAGACTTCTAGTAGTAATTGGGAATGTTATTTTTGGTTTACTATAAAAATTCTAAAGCTGAATTGGATGTATTTCTGTCAGGGTTATCACTACTAATTCTCTAATCAATGAATACTATTATAATAAAGGTAGGTATATATATATATATATATATATATATATATATATATATATATATATATATATATATATATATATATATATATATATATCACAGTACATATCTAGTTATTTCATTATGTATGTATCTAATTCTGTTCATACATGTAGTTATTTTCCAAGCATAGCTTAGATGTGGCACAAGGTCGAAAGTATGTGAGGATTGAACTCACTTTTCAGTTGTAACTGATCTAGCGAGAGAAGCTTGCTAACCATTACACAACGCCGAGGTTCACACATGTATGTGTCTCTCTATATCAGTCTCTACATATACGTCTATTTCACTATGTATGTATGTTTGTATGCATATCTATGGGCACGTGGCCGAGTGGATAGAAATTTCGCATTCTGACCATGAGACCCGGGTTCGAATCTCACCACGGAAGGAGAATTGAGGGGTCGATCCCAGCAACCTATGGAAAGTGTCTGAAAACCATACCACGGGTTGACTCAAGCCTTGTGAGGGGAATTGAGTAGCACGATGTCACATTTGTGTTTATTCAAATAAACACAAATGCGCCTGAGCAAACGTCTGCAACATGGATTTGCTAGCGGCCCTAGCAGAAGGGTATCCTGTGGTCAGCTATAAACTATCTATCTGTCTATCTATCATACCCTGTTTATATCTATCTATTATAATCTGTTCATATCTATCTATCACACTCTGTTCATATCTATCTATCTTTCTAAGTCTCTTCATATCTCTCTGTCTCAGTCTGTTCATATCTATCTGTACATATCCGTCTATTTCACTATGTATGCAAGGACTGGTCATACTTGCTTATGACTATATGCATGTATCTTTCAGTGATGGTCATACTTGCTTTGTATGTCTACCCCAGTCTGTTCATATTTATCTGTCTATTTCAGTCTGTTCCTATCTATCTATCTATCTCAGTCTGTACATATCTGTGTATTTCACGATGCATGTAAGTATCTATCTATCTGATTTCTGTTCATATTTATCTATATGTATTTATTTATCTCCGTTCATATCTATCTCAATCTGTTTACATCTATTTCGCTATCTATCAATCTATATATCTCAGTCTGAACATATCTTTCTCGTTGTGTATGTATGTATGCATGTACCTATATAAAAGGAGGAAACTCAGATGACAAACCATTGACTGAAACGATTACTAGTCATCTGTCATCAGGTCATAATTATGGCGGCTGAGAGAGTGGTACTCGTGTTGTAGAAGAGTTTGTCACTATAATCAAATGATGTACAGATGCCTCTTTGCGACATCTCACTGTTGGAGGGACAGAAATTAGGCAAAGCTGTGAGAATCCATCGAGGTTGTAGCAAGAACCTTATTTTACAGACATTTTTAAAAAAAACTGAACACAACCGATGACTGAGAAAATACTCAACAGCAACATAATGAATGCAAGTTTCAAACATTTGAAGATGACGCAACCACGTATTTTACTCCCATTTCAAAATAATGCTCAACACAATCAATGATTGAGAAAAAAACTCGAAGGTATATCAATATTCAACAGCAACTTAATTAATGGAATTCCAAACATGATTCAAGCCCATATTTTTCACATATTTTAAAAAATACTGAATACAAACGATGACTGAAAAATACCTTGAATACATATTAATAAATAATCAACTACAACTTAATGAATGCAAGTTCCAAACATTTGAAGATATATAGGAATAGATGATAAGAAAGCGTGAGAAACTATCTCTGATATTGAGTGTATATATATATATATATATATATATATATATATATATATATATATGCATACATACACATATATATATATATATATATTTATATATATATATATATATATATATATATATATATATATATATATATATTCCCCTTCCACCACCAAACATATCCAAACAAGCATAAATAGATCTAATTTTTAAAAATAAAACAGTTTGTCTGATGATCGCAATATATCATATAAATATGTATGCAAAATATAGAAGTATATATAAATATATATATTGATAATATTAGTGGTCAATACACACACACACACATATATATATATATATATATATATATATATATATATATATATATATATATATATATATATATATATATAAATTCCCAAGATGATAGAATCCAGGTAGAAGTCAATGCCCAAGACAGAGTAAGAATATAATAAAATAGGATGAAACACTAATATTCCATGGTTATAATTTATTATATCGGAATCCAATTCATCAGACCTACAAATTTGTAGGTTTGATAAATTGGAACGTGATTATGATTCCAATGTAATAAATTATAACCATGGAATATTAGTGTTTTATTCTTTTACATATATATATATATATATATATATATATATATATATATATATATATATATATATATATATATATATATTGGAAAATGGAGAAACACTGCTAAGGGAACTAAAAAAGATAGGAAGTTATGGAGAACTATGATCGTCTATGTCCTGAAGGGACACGGCACAGAGATCCATCGTTCTTATTGCTTACACGCATTCACTTCATTATGATCCTCTCGTAAAATTTGCTTCGCCATTTTAAGTATAAATTTAATTCAAAATCTACAAAAGAAAATACGTTTAATCCATAATAAAATTTGACTGAAAAACTTCCATTATCAAACAATTTGTTGACGGATCAGATAAAAAAAAGTGAACTCACAAACCTGCTTAGAGTTAACTGAAATTAGATTATGTAATTTAAAATCAATAAATAATAAAATAATAAACATGGAATTTTCAAACAAAAAATCATCGACATTTTTAAATATTGATAGATATAAAAACATATTTATATCTTATCTTCTTGTTAAGCAATTTTTCATTATCTCAAAGTGTGTTCAACCGATCCACTTTTAATCTAGCTGATAGCGTTGATATGCGCCTTGCGTATATCGTGAGGTAATGCTAATAAGCCAGTATTACTCAAACCTGCGCATGCGCAAATTAACAAATACAACGAATGAAAGGTGCTTATTTCCATCTATAGAAAAATATATCCAAAATCTTATTTTTATTTGAACATAACACGTATAAAAGTAATGAGCCTCTCCAGCCATCTGCTGCTGATGATGATTTTAATAAAAATAGAACAAGATTCCTTCGGTACTGCAAATGTGAACTGGCAAAGTCAAGTGAAGTAAAACTGCTGGATATAGATAATTTTCCAAGCGTAGTTTACATGTGGTACGAGGTTGAAATTAGGGATCACCCAGTAAGGAACAGATGGATATATATAATACTCATGAGTGGGAAAGTGACTGAAGCCAAGATGCCAGCTCAGGACCAGTAATATTGCAGATTCTTCTTTAGATTTTATCAAGAATTTCTAAATATGTAGCAGTAGTATCCGACCAGACGTGGCAGCAATATTCGAATCAAGGATGAGTGACAGATCTATAAATATGTAAGAGATTCTGGTGAGAAAATTTGTCTCACATGATGCAAAGAAACAACTTTCCTAGCAGCAAGTGATTCAATATAATCTTTCCACTTCCTTAATGTTAATTAATATCAAAGAGAAATAAATGTAATGGATAATTAAGAAATATTTACAATGCCTTTCCTAATATCAAGGTTCATTAGAATTATGAGTCATATACTATAAACACGTGATAGTTGTTCGTAGCCAATAAGAAAAACAAAGTAGATTTCATTTATACCAGATAAATTCCCTACGAAAAAATAATTTGAAAAGTAGAAAAATAGTTGAATTTAAGTAATTGTTTTGTAAGATTGATTTTTCAATGAATACAAATATATTTTTCTATCCACCAGCTTCTATCACAATTACAATTGAAAATAATTTATCGAAGCTTCTAAAACAATAAAGGACGTATTTAATACAAAAGAAAATCGTAAGCGAAAATTTGAAGGGGGAATTTACTCTATTAAGAAAAAAGCAATTTACTAAGACGAAAAAATATAGAAAATCCTTTAATCGCTTATATTATCTACAGTAAACTTTTGATACACCCTATACACACACACACACACACACACACATATATATATATATATATATATATATATATATATATATATATATATATATATATATATATATATATATAAATTACCAGACAACAAAAAACTCTTTGTATCACAACACATCTATATATGTAACCAGAGTGAATTTAAAATTATGCCAATATATCAAAGAGATAATTATCCTTACCAACAAATACAAGAAAAAACTTGAAACAAATTTAAGCCAGCACTAAATAGATCATAACCCTACACAGAAAAACACATAACATGCATGCATAATGGCCAAATACAATGGTCAAACCACTCGCATGCATGCACATACATTCACACGCGGGTATATGTGGAGCACGAATATGTATACACATATTGCCCAAAACAATAGACTACTCACAGGCACACGCGCAAACACTACACAATATAGGAAGTGTGTGTATGTGTATGTATGTATGCATATATGTATGTATGTATATGTGTGTAACAAAACTGATCATGGGCACACACGCGAACCCTACACAACATAAGAAGTGTGTGTATGTGTGTGTGTGCATATTTATGTGTATGTGTGTGTGTGTTTGTATGTTTATATATGTGACACTATTTAGGGTTGCGTGAAAAAGAAAAAAAGAAAAGGAGGCGAGAATTAATCGTGGTGATAAGAAGCTATCACGAAAAGACACTGAGCGATGCTATTTTTTCTAACAAAGAAAAGTGGTAAAGATTTTATTTTCATTAGCGAAGATATAGCCATCTGCCCATGGCAATAAGGAAAGTTTCAAATTGGCCGAGTGGCCTACGGAACAGAATGCTAAGAGATAAAAATTAATTGGGTTGCGAGAAAAATGTCTGCTGGACCACCCGCAGAGTACCAGGAAGGAAAGATTAAACCCGTAACTATCTGCGGAGGTATCATTTGAGAAAAAGCATCTGTTTTGTGTCAGAGCTGGCTATGATGGGAAAATTTTTTTATCGGAAAAAATAATTGGCTGTAGCGTGCAAAGTCGACAGATGACCACCCACTTGTTTGGCGAAGGTCTCGAATGACGAGTTCCAGGTGACATTCGGATAAGATTGAGATTAGGGATCACACTATGGGAAGAAGAAAAGAAAGAAAAGAAAAAGAAGAAAAAGGAAGATAATTTTTTTTTTCTTTGAGCGAGATTTTTAAACCGAGGCCAGTCTAGCCACACCCACACTGCTGGGCGTCCATTGGCTGAATGATAGCGTGAGCGGTAGGCGGAGGTAATCATTTGAAGAAGGAGGGGAGGCCTGTTGACGCCCCCTGAAGGGATTGGTATGAGATGCCACTGTGAGAGAGAGGGGAAACCTGCTGACGTCTCTGAATGGATTGGTATGAGATACCCATATGAGAAAAGAAGAATGTGGGAGGACAATTCCCTACCCTAGAAATTAAAGACTTCCAAAAATGGAAATTAATAAATCTTCCTGACCGAAAACAAAGAAAACCCTTAATGCCGATTTAGAATTATCAAGGAACCTCGAACCCCGACAGGCCAACCCCGGTTTTGGTCGGCGTCCATATAAGCAGAGTCGCAGCGAGTGGACGGCAGTTGAGTCAGTTGAGTTGGGGTTAGAAAGACAGGCAAGAATTGAGCTGTGAGCTCTGAGATCCGCCTCGCAGGAACCTGACTGAAAGATCCACGCAATCACGGCCTCAACTTCTAACCAAGAACAATTTATTTTTGAAGAACGACTTAGACTCATACCATCAAAACAAGTTTTACGAATATCGCCTGAAGATACACCAAAAACCAAGTGTCACGTATCCATATTAGCGGTTTGGGAGAAAGACGCAGTCCTGTATTCAGCAACCAGATATAAAATATTGTTATCCTTTTTTTAACACATTTGGACTTTTCGAGTTGTTACTTTATTTTCTTTTACATATACTTGTGCGGTATTACCCTTGTTCGGACTCGGCTTGCATTACGGGCCGGCGACTGATTGATTTCGTCTACCTAAGATCAAATCACAACGTGGGTAGGTTAGACTAGAAATCAAAACAGTTACTTCGGTAACCAGACGTTGGTGGCGAGCTGGGAACGACAAAGCTGATACCGAATCTAACCAGATCCCCATCCGAATCAGCCAAGGGCTAGAACGTCACATTTGGTGCCGCGACCAATACCAAGTCACATTGGTCGTCACAGGACAGGATAGGACGGCGACGGCGCGGAGACAGACGGGGTGACGTCACAATATGTATATATTAATTCTTTATAATAAGACAGTATATATGTTTGGAAAGGGAATATTCGTATACATATGCATGCTGACAAACACAAAAAGAATGGAAATAAATCTAAAACACGCATCGTCATTAAAAGATAAGAATACAGATATCTTTCCTAACCCTTTCTCGGACCAATCTTAATTGTTTTATTGTCCTTTACGCAGAAGAACTTTTTCACTGCCAGTTCAAGGAAGACATTTGTGTCACTAACACACAAAAAAAGAGAACGTTTAACATCGAAAAACATAAGTAAAATTAATTCCTTTTAATTATATGTGTAAATATCCACTCTTTGCCTGATAAAGGTCGCGAGGCCGGAAACCCGTGTAGTAAAATTATGGAAAATAAAGCATAATATATTTTTTTATTTAAATCCACATTACAACCAAAAACGTTTGCCGTTTCTCTCTTCTTTTTAATATATATACATTACTCTCGTTGGAACAACTAAAACCTCTTCCCCATATATATAAATTGTGTATTTGGGTAGCAATCCCTCTTTTATACAAGTTTCATTAAAGATGACTGACAAGTTACTGCAACTAAGCTTCTGAATCAATTTGTCTTGTGATTTATTTTCTTTTAGATTCACGTTAACCTCTCTACAACTACTCATTTGTGACTCATTTAAACACACACGGAAAACTACCAAACTCTATCAGCAACACACTTGTAAAAATACAAGTATAATAGCCTTATCCACGTGTAAAAAAGACTAAAAAAAATGAAAATATTGATGATAAAAAAGAAAAAAATCAATAACATCAACTACGAACACGGCCAGAATGTGCTGACCGTGTTTAGAAAAAAAAGAAAATTTCCATCACTCTAGAAAGATATAAAATGAATAGAAACATATATAACAGAGAATAGATAATATATAAATGAAGACAAAGCTTAATCACAGTATCTTGTCTTGTCAGTCGTCTTTAATGAAAAATTATATATATATATATATATATATATATATATATATATATATATATTATACAGCAAAAAATCCAAAATTACTCCATGTGGGAATAGTCTATTTCAAACTAACACTGTTATGTACCAGCTATCCTCAGACCAAGACTGTCTGGAAATGGAGTTTTTTTTTCTTTTCTTTCTTTTTTTTTTTTAAAAATTTGGTTAAGATAGCGTTGGTGGAAATGTATGGGATCACTTAAGGAGAAGCCTCAGTTTAGATAAGGAGTCTTGGTTGATGACAGGGAAATGGGTTTAGGTTCCTGCTAGTGGATTATATTATTAGGTAGTGGTGGATTTAATACGCACACACGTGCACACACATGTCTACATATATATGCGAGCACACACACACATATATATATATATATATATATATATATATATATATATATATATATATATATATATATATACACAACATATGTACATATACACACCATCGCTTTCCACCATTATAGTTCGGTTGTAATATAAGGAATTTTACCCTACATTCTTTAAGGGGAAGATATTAAAGTTAAAATTTCATCAGAGGGAGTCATATCAATTGAGAGGTTGTTAATTTTTGGTAGTTAGTGAGTAATTGTAAGATCTATATTCTTATATGAGTTTGGACCTTCATCTGTGTCTACATCTTAATACTAGCCCTCTCTCCTTTGTTTTAATAGTTTGGATTGATCATTGTATTTAATTATTCTAATTTTTCCCCTCTAAACATAGCCTGCATCTATCTCTAAAGCTATTAAGGGTATGTGCGAAACCTATTATTTTCCAGTCTATCTGCAGCTTTAAACACTTTTACATATATATATATATATATATATATATATATATATATATATATTTGGAAAAGCATGGATCGAGTGGATTTCCCATACTAACACCATTAGTTTGGGTGTAAATATTGCCATTATGGTCATAGAATGGGACTTTGGTTGTGCATGCGTGTAGTAATTTTTAAGTTCATATGTAAAGTTAAGGATGGAGTTTTTCTCAAATGTGGTCTTAAGTGTCTCTATTTCTTTAATGTTATTAGCTAAAATAAAAATATCGTCTACGTAGCGGACATAGATTTTCGGTTTGCGGACCTGTGTAAATATAGTATATTTGAGAAAAACTCCGTCCTTAACTTTACATATGAACTTAAAAATTACTTCTTTTCTCAAATGATACGCATGACTTCTTCACTACATTTCGTTCAATTTGTACCACGACATCATAAGAGCTTCTTTCAAATCTGATACACGGCAAACATTGTTCTCCAATATGAGCCATATCGCCAACATAGGATTAATATCGAGACTTGATGAAGGTCAAATTTCTTTGTCAAAAAATCTACAGAAATGTTTCTTACACCAACTCTGCATCAAAATGGCCGTGTGTGCGGGAGCTCCGTCTTGAGTGAATGCATAACGACCTCAAAATATAGCTGAAAACCATATCCTTTCAACATTTGCTTTTAAACTCTGCTAATCATTGTCAATCCTTCTTCAATGAACACCAAAGATAATTTCGAACGACCAGAAGCAAGCGCGGTCCAGGCCATGGTACTGGTTGTTTTCTATCGTTTGAAATGTTTTCGAACACCTTCGTGAATATTTCCTGGTAAAGTAGCGTAAAGCCTATCCTTTCTCATCTGACCAAAACGAAGACTTTGTCTGCGGCACGCTGCATCTCCTCTAACATTTTTTTTTCCTTCGACGAAATCGTCTTTTGCTTGGAGACTGCTAAGAATAGCTGTTGCCGTCGAATCTTGTATGGTTTTTAGCCCTAAATCCTCTTTCCTCCTTAGCCACATATTCGAAATATTCAGCTCTTTTACCATCACCCTCAGGCTTTTACATGGATTTCTCTTCACCATCTTCTTGACGGCTTCAGTGGCTCTCCTTTTCCGAACCGAACAGTTTCATCAGGGAATTTTTCCCACACATTAAAAACAGATTTTTTTTTCTGTAGATATTCACCTGTTTTATCATCTCACAATTCTTCAGTCATTTTTAATGCAACAAATTTATTAAGATAAATTGAAATAATTAGTAAAGATATTTTTATAAATTTTAACTAGCAGTAACGCTAAATGTTTGGTTAATCAATATCACATATTTCAGAGTAGAAAAAATCATCTTATTGTCACCATTAACCTGCAACGGTAAATTGCCGTCATTATTAATGCTAAGAGATGAATTATGATTTTCTTTTTATATGGGTGGGGTCTTTTATTTAAATATTATTCACCCAATACAAAACTCATGAGCCACTGAAGGTAGAGAGCTACAGAATAAGGTGTGTGATATGAAGTTAAGAGTGGGAAGTAGAAAATGATGAAGTGCATATGGGGGCGGGGACAGGTATCGATAGAACATTGTCTGGAAGAGATTAAGTAATCAAGGAAGGGGGTTGCCCTACAAAGTAAGGCTTCTTTGAAAAGAGGTCCCTGCGTTAAATAGCCAACTTTCAATTATAATAAGGAAGGACACGCTGCTGTTCGACTCCGTGGATGCAGTATGCCGGCACTTAGCTATAAAGGTCTGAATTGGTTTAATGCAAGTTGTTCGATCATTTGTCATGGAAATAGCAATTGAATACCAACAGGCTTGCGACGTTGAGTCAATGGAAAAAGATGCTGCGAGATTGAAAAGCCGTGTAAACTCTATCAAGGCTGTGAAAGTGAAGATTGTGCAACTCTATCCCAGATATGGCTAAAATGCTCTATTTGGGGTTTAATCTGACTCTTGTTAGTTTATATTATTTAAATATATTTGCTTTCTGCTAATAGATATTGAAGGTTTGTCAACCAAAGTGGGTGGCTTTAAATACATGGGGGAAATTGATAGCGAAACGACCGTCGTTAAATAAAGATTTGATAGATTGGCGGACGGGAGGAAGAGAGGGGAAAATATTCCATTAAAAATATTCGGTTTAAATGTCTTCATAGGTTTATTTCAAAAGAATCTAAATCATCAAATAACAATGACTTCAATGCGCACGCAGGCGAATACTGAAATGAACACACACACACACACCTACACTTGGTACACATGCACACGAACACAGACACACACAGAGGCATATATAAACATACGAAACACACATGCACTTGTCCACACACATACAAACGTTTATCTATTAGGATGGTGCAAAAATAATGACGGTTTTTGACATTAGAAAATACGCCAAAAAACGTCATTATTTTTGCACCAACCTAATACCTACCCAGGTATATATGCGCATATATATTCCGCATAAACACAGTATCACACATTCACACATGCACAGATACACGCACACACAAACATACACACATATATATATATATATATATATATATATATATATATATAATAAAAGTCATGCATATACAAGCTTTCATGCACATACGCATAATTATATTACTTTATAAAGTATATATATATATATATATATATATATATATATATATATATATATATATATAAATCCGTGCACGCTGGCAATATTTAATTTCTATTTTTTGTTGTTACAGTTTAAAATTGATGAAAAACTTGCTTAAAAACGATATCTTAGGGAAGATGATTTTTTAAATTATCTTCTCTGTCAAAATAGAAGACTTTCTTCTCATCTAAAATTCACATTTTGTTTTTGTTTTCTTTCTTTCCTTCTCTCTTGACCCCGTCTCTTTTTATCTATTTCAGATTCTTTCTATTCGTTTCTCTCTTCATATCTCTTTTTTTTTTCATGTTACTCTCTCCTTCTCTCTCTCTCACTCTCTCTCTCTCTCTCTCTCTCACTCACTCACTCTCAGTGAAACAAGGAAATATTGTTTCTAAGAGGTAAAACTAAAACTGATTTAAATTTTTATCAAATGAAATGAAATCACAAGTTATTTTTAATTACAAATATACATTAGTACCTCGCTATCCGCTGAACAGCCGATCACCCCGACTTCACTTTCCGTGCTTCACATTTTCAATTGTTGTTTCACTTCGACGTAGAATGTGTCATTAGCAAAAGCTCCATATTGAAATTATTTATTTCACTAAAATACTTTGAAAAACTAAATACCGAATGAAGACAAAAAGAGAAACGTAAGTCTTTAATGATAATACTATTTTGATAAGATAGAAAAAATAATCAATAACCATATTGTTTTAATTAAAAGAAAACAGTTCAATTTAAAACTTTCTATTATTTGAAATAAATAAATACTTAAATTAATTTCTCTAACTCAAATAAAATAAATAATTACATTATTTTTTTTTCCACAATAAGATTTTAAAAGACTCAAGAATACTTATAAACGTTTTGAAAAACTAACGATATTTTTTTTTTACTTTTGTTTACAAATACTGGTTGCAAATTAAAATTTAAAAAAGTGAACAAAGATTGCAATTAAATTGGTGTTGGTTGGGGATTTTAATCACGTGATTGAAATTAGTGTCGCTATCGTTTCGCCAATTTGTGACTGACAAAGTTCGTTTTACAACCAAATGTCGAAACTGAAATGAAAGTCAACGAAAAGTCTTGATTCTGAATTTTCAATTTTCAATAAATGCTTACGTTTTTTTTTGGGGTGGGGGGTTGCCTTTCACAGAGGGTGGCATTATCTCTAATCTAAGATGAGATCTCGTAGCAAAATGGAATTTCATGAAGTTAATTTTCCGCAAGATCTCAATAGTTAATCTTTTCTGTTGAGATGAAAATGTTATTGGCTCTCATCGTTTTATCTGTTTGGAAATTTACGAAAATGCAAACATTTTTTTAACTACCTTTCTGTATTTTCCTCTCCATATATTTTCATATCATGCTAGTATATAGAATATATCACCTAAAAATATTTCGGAATTTAATTGATCTTGTCTCTTGATATATTGAACCGAAGAAACCATTTCATCTGAATTGCATAGGAATATAACAATGGCTTTTTCCTAAAAGCAAATGTTAAATGTACTACTTGGGATTAGAATCATTAGGTGGTGCTACTGTACAAAGCGAAACCAATATTGTTGATTTTGTTTTGTGGCTGAGATAATTATGAATTAGCTGCTGATACCAGTGTCAGAGCAAAGATGTAAACCAAATTGTAAATGCCGATTTTTAAGGTAAGAAGGTCTCTTCTTCATATGGTCTTGTGCCGTACAAAGCTGAGTAAATATCAGTAAAAGAGAATGTGCTGAAAATAAAGAATCTACAGTTGGATATTTTGGAATTATAAATACCGAAATATTTCTAAAAGAGGATCTTGAGGTTTGAAGAAGAAACAATTCCAAAAGGACGTTGGCCATTTTGAATACCATGGCGTGATTGAAGACCAAAACAAAAAGTTTTACCTTAATATTTAGTAAGTGTCAAGTAGAACATGTCAAGTCAATTTCTGAATATCTGTGTCAAGTATATGGAAGGAGTTTCTGGCTTTCGTCGTAATACTTGTGTGAATTACAAACGTATAAATTGAAGACTTGTAATCGAGGCAGATACATTTGCAAACATCACAGTACGCTTCTTGTTCATTGCTTGCGATGTGAAAAAACAAACAAACTGAATATTGAGTTAGTGTGATCATAAATTGTTTTAAAGGGACAAAAAAATAAAATATTTGAATTTTGAAATTTACAAATTATTTTTTATGCTACATGTAATATTAATTTAATTCCTTGATTTTAATTTTAAATTGCTTAGTATTAAAAAGACATAATGAATAAAATATGAAATGTTTTTGATTATGACAAAGGTCCCTTTAAGATAGTTCTAAAATATATGTTAGATTTAAAAAAAAAAATAACCCATTGTCAGAAATATACATATTTCTAAGAATATTGCTTTGTAACTTAAATGTATACTTTTTGACGGGAGACATGTCAAAATACCACACATCCCCCAACATCTAACCGATATTTTAAACTTTTCAAATTTAGCGTTGACTTTCCTTCTGATTAGTTAAAAGAGACACACCCATAAGAGCTAAAAATCTGGATGACCCACCTCTTTAATAAGCAAACATTTCGGTAGATGAAAATATAAGTCGTCTGTCTAATCAACCCTGGCATCTATTGAGTCCGAGTCAGATTTCTGTTTATTCATTATATATATATATATATATATATATATATATATATATATATATATATATATATATATATATATATATATATATATATATAGTCTAAAGGTGTGCTATATTTATGGAGTAAAATGCTCAATATCGTGTGTAAAAATAAAAGTGAACATTGAAGTCAAAACTTAGAGGTGACAGGCTGTTTCATGCTAGACGCAATCGTCAGACCATATATATATATATATATATATATATATATATACATACATACATACATATATATATATATATATATATATATATACATTCTCAGTAAAAACAAGAACAAAATCTATTCCATACAAGAGGATGTCTGTAGGAACAGACGAAAGCTTGTAAAAATAGTAAGACCTTATGCAACTGGAATTTATAAAACAAGGATCTTTTAATTCATAAACAGGTTCGGAGTTTTTGTATATTATTTGAATTGTTTGCGAAGATGGATTTCTCGCCAATTAAATCATTAACCTTAGTATTTGTTTTTTGTATGAATAATTCATGAATTTGTAAATTAATTGCACCTTTATTGAAATATATATATATATATATATATATATATATATATATATATTATAGCGTGGAGGTAAATCAAGGAAAGTGACCTAGCGTGAATGTATAGCCCTGAAAATCATTGATATTTACATTTGTCGTCATTCTATCCATCCCTCCATTTTGTGGCTGTCCACAGTTATCCCGCCCTTTCGAAAAAAAAAACAATTAAAGAAACAAACAAAGAGAAAAACAACCATAAATCTAAATATAAAAAACTAAAACCGTTGTTCGAGTTCAGAAATTCGCCGAGCAGAGTTAGTATCGATGCTTGTTTAACGCGAGAAATAAGTGTGTTGTGTCATCCAATCATGATCAGGTCGTAAAAGCTGCCTAACAAAGAAGCTAACAAACCCATTCTGCTTAACGCTTCTAGCCTTCTGAATATCGAAACATACAATTCCACACCTGCCTTAGAATCGA
Source organism: Acanthosepion lycidas (assembly GCA_963932145.1). Classification (NCBI taxonomy): domain Eukaryota; kingdom Metazoa; phylum Mollusca; class Cephalopoda; order Sepiida; family Sepiidae; genus Acanthosepion; species Acanthosepion lycidas. The sequence goes on from OZ010577.1 coordinate 134,383,011, forward strand.
ACACATCGCCATTGCGCTGAATCAAATTTTCTCACTCGCTTTCGAGAAGCGGTTGCTGAGATCACCGAGAGGTCATGCTTTTGCTCATTGCCTGCCTTCATGTCTATTCCGAGATGCGCTCCATTGATTCCACTCGACTACCCCCCCCCAACTTCTTTCTTTCTCTCCCTTTTTCTCTCTCTTATTGTCTTAATTCTATACCCAAGTTAGTCTCTCTACTACTGAATATATATGCATGTGTGTCTATGTGTGTGCGCGTGTGTGAGCGCGTGTGTGTGCGTGTGTAGGTGTATGTGTTTCAGCGTACCTATTCCAGAAGGAAAATTTCATCCATTGATTTCTACTTTGTTTCGCACTACCAAACATTTAACTATTGTAAGTCTGAATGAAAGAGAGAAATAGAGAGAGAGGGAGGTAGAGGAAGAGAGATGGAAGGGTGGGGAGGGTGCGGAGAGGAATGGGGAGAGAGAGAGCAAGGGTTCAGTCCGTGAGAAAAAGAAAAACTGTGGCGTATTGTATTTCTGAATGATAGAGAGACCATGCTGGACTGTATGAGGAATTGATAGAAGGAGAGAGGATTGAATGTCAGATTAAAGAGACAAAGAGAGTAATAAACTGTATGTCTGTGTAAAAGAGAGATAAGAGAATAAGTGTGAAGTTGTATGCCTGAGAGAAATAGATACATAGATTGAGAGGAGGCGACGGGTGAGAGTGATTGTGTGTCTGAGTAAAAGAAAAAGACAATGAAGATCCATGATGGATTCAGTGTCTGAGTACTAGCATGAGAAAGAAAAGACCTTGAAAACTTGTATTTTTGAGAAAAAGAGAAAGGGATTCTAATGACTTATTGGAAGAAAAAGAGAGGAGAGAGAGGGAGAGGGGGAGAGAAAGCGGGTAGAGAGAGACAATGAGAATGTACGTATGAATCGGAGAGAGTTTTTAGTATATTAAAAAAATGTGAGAGTCAAGGTGGAGTAATTGACAGCGATTCGAATTTATAAATCAGAGAGACGAGTTCAAATTCAAGTTAAGTTTATTACATTCCGTGTAAATACCATTGGGAAAAGTATAAATCCATTTCCCCACTCCTCCATCTATGGGTAACTAACAAGACAGACTTGGTAGCCACTGGTTCAAGAGAAGAATTCTGAAATCAAACTCTCCACTTATAGATTAAATAGTCTCACTGAGTACGGCTACAAACTCAATCAGAAAGGGTTCCTCTCGCGAAAGTGAGAAAGATTTGGAAATCCTTTTTTTCTTCTTTTTACAGTAAGGTTCACCCTGTACATGTCTTGTGGGCCACTCGTGGTAGAGCGTTACGTGAAGGGGTAGTTTATATAGATAGAAGAGAACAATAACGATTGATCGCTAGACATGAACAGGTTAAAATTGTAGTAATTGGGGAAAATGCTCTTTGGAGTCTGTTCCATAGCGAAGTGGTTCGCGGGAGGAAGCTGTTCGAGTGGAACTTACTTCTCGCCGATAGAGGGAGTGTCGCTGGTTTGCTTCAATATAAGTGGCATGGCGGGTCCTAGCCGTGAAGGCCAGACTTGGTGAAACCAAGAAATACAATTCGTCCGAGCACTTTCCAGGGTAGTAGCGAAAGAGCTGTGAGAGACTCGTCACATCCCGTCTGTGTGAGAGACATTTTGGAGGGTGGAAAAGAATTCTTCTCCAACAAGGAATCGAAGACGCTTTTGAACTCTATCAAGACTGAAAAGTGAGGTCTAGGCAGCTCACCCCGAAATATGGCAACAGTACTCCATTTTCGATCGGATTTGGCTCTTATAAAGGTAGAGGAGAGTATGAGGTGTGTCAGATACTTACTGGGGCGCTACAGGGTGACGATTATTTTACATGCATTATTTAGCGATGGATCGTATATCGGAGTTCCACATGAGGTCTGCTGTGAGTTTCTTAAAATAAGAAAACATAGATCGATGGAAAATGAGTTGGCAACATCACTGATTGGAATGGAGGATCATTCACAGAGATCCAGGTATTGGTACGCAACCGAGGCATATGTAGGAAGTTGGTCAGGTGCTCAGCTGTGTAGCAACCGTTCGACCACACCTGGCCATGGTACTGATGATGATGAAGATGATGATGATGAATAAATAAAATGTTTCAATATTAAAGATAAATGATAGTTCAATGAATAACAAATCAATCACGGTAAAACGAATATCGATCCGAGGTTCTTAGAGTCGAATCTTTTTTCATATTTTCACTCTCATAGACTGAATATATTTTCTTAATCAACACATTTTCTAGCTTCATTAAGGCTTTCCTTATCACTATTTCACTGGCCAGTTATACATTATTTAATATATATTTCCTTATTTTAATTATTCATTTTCATTTTTTCGCTCGGTTATTCTCTATCTTTGGTGTCGGTTTAATCGAAAACAGTCTTTAAGTTGGAGAACTAGGCACTGCTCAAGAAGCTGCCCTGAGAAATGCAACGATGGATGCAGAATGACGATCTACAATGCTATTCATTCATTCTTTTTCACATTTGGCCCTTTTCAATCAATGACCACTTTTAACTCGATTAACCTACATATGAAACGTATCTTAGCCATAGCAAATGACAGTATGGTGATTTTCTATGCGTGGCTGACATGTGGCACAAGGCCTAAAGCATGGAGCACCCAGTGAGCTTCGAATTCCCTACTCAGTCGTAAATGATCTAGTGAGACAAGCTTACTAACCATTGCATCCCGTTGATGTGCCCCTCAGATGACATTATAAAATGAAAAAGATGTGACATCATTACTGAAACTTCCATACATAAATAACAAAAGAGAATACAAATTATTTGTTTGCAAATGCTATGAAGTATGAATATCGTATCGGTTTTCCCAGAGTTAACTACTGCGTTCCAAAATTAATCAATAATTATATTTATCCGTATTCCAGTTTCTTTTAAAAGAATAAAATGTTGGTGTGCAATATTTATTTAAACGCTTCATTGACAAATATTACATAATTCATTGTGAAAATATTGTTCTTCATTCGAAAAATCTGTCATATTAACTTAGTAAGCTTTGCATTTTTTTTTTTTTTTTTTTAAAGACTAATGATCCTAATCGATCACCCATTACACCGAGCTGAGCTGGACCGGCGAGCTTCTTTGCTAATCAGATTTGAACTCATACTTTCAAATATGACTTGACCGGAAGTGAACAATTGCTTTATAAAAGCGTTTTGCAATTTTAACTCCATTTTTCTGTCACTTGATTATTACCCCTGTATATTTTCTTTCCAATAATTATGAAAAAGTAATTCTTTTACTCAGTTTGTAAACTAAGAAATCTCTGACAAAGGTCCTAAGTTCCATCGTGTAAACTCGAGAATTACACGTGTGTTTAATTTATTTAACCAAAGCCAATACAGTATTTTGTACCTGTTAAGAAAAATACAACAATTACAGATGAAATCCCAGCTTTTTCAACAAAAGATTTGATGTTCAATAACTGTAGATAATGAAACGTTTGCTATTTTCGGAAAATTGATTAATAACAAACGAAAGACTGACTGAATTAAAAGAAAATACAGCCTGAATGCCATTTTTTTGTATTTGGTACAATCATTAATTAATAAACTTTGTTTGAAGTCATGCATAGGCTGTGAAGAACGCATAGGACTAGAAAGACTGTGTTGCGCCAGTCTTTCAAGTTGTATAGGGCCCTGACTTTTTAATTAGAAGAAATTATTTTACATTAACAAGATATTGTTAGGGACACGACAACAAAATGCAACTAAAGCTGGAAGAAGAAAACAAGTATGAGTGTTTATTCACAATCAAAGGTTGCTCTCTTCTGAACTCTCGCAATGCGAAAGATAGATACATAAATAGGAGCAGAATTATATAGCATAGATAGAGAAAGGGAGAGAATAGCAGAATTAGATATATAGAGAGAGATATAGAGGGAGAGATAAGCATAGATAGATAGATAGATAGATAGATAGATAGATAGATAGATAGATAGATAGATAGATAGATAGGAACTCGGTATCAATTAGCTAGACAGAGAGAGAGCAGAATTAGATAGATAAATAGATAGATAGAGATAGAGAGAGATAAGCAGAGATAGATAGATAGATAGATAGATAGATAGATAGATAGATAGATAGATAGATAGATAGACAGATATAAAAAGGTTGAGATAGATAGATAGATAGATAGAGATAGATAAGCAGAGATGGATAGATAGCAGAGATGGATAGATAGATAGATAGATAGATAGATAGATAGATAGATAGATATATTTAAACAGAACCACAAATACAAGTACATCATGTTGGATCGAACTTACGAAAGAAGACATGATTCACAAGTCTAGTAGTTTGTTAAACACTGTTCAACGGCAAATCTACTCTTACTATTACTGTTTAGTTTTATTTAGTTCGCTACAATTATTATTCAACTGCCACTTCCTTGGATCATATTATTTTAACAGCTTTTAGTTCAGAATAGCCATTCATCCAGTGGCGATAAGTAGCGCAACGTTGTCCGGTCGTCTATTTGCTAAACACTTAATTCAGACATGAACTCACAGGAGTCACACATTTAAAAACGAAGAAATATGTGTGACACGTTTAAAAGCCGAAGAAACCTTTGTAATATTGTTATCAAAGAAACACAACTTGGAAAGCAAAGAATTAATGAAACATCAATTGATATTTGGAGATGCCAAGATTATTATCGAAGTACAATTAATGTTTTCAATTATCCTCATTGTTCGTTTTATGACAATAATTTAGTCTGATACTTTGTCAATATTTGAAATAATTCTCATTTTTTGTTGTCTCAATTGAATAGATTTTGGTTGCTTTGTAGTGGGAAATAGTTAACTATTTTTACATTTCATTAAACCTCAAGTACCTCTTATTCAGCCCAATTGTTCAAAAGTTTTGGTCTTGTACCAGACTTAGTTTGTAAAATAATATTTAATAACACTTTTTTAATCCCTATATGCAATCATGATCCTCCACATATTTTTTTTTTTTGTATTATCTGGCGATTGCAAAGTTTTCTTAGGAAAGATAGTGAAGTAGTTTCTCCACTGGCTGAAATTCAATTTTCCTTCTCTTATTAGCGTTTACCACCTAAGGTTAGAGATTTCTGTATATCCTACTAGTTAATACTTAACTGTGAACAAGAACAAATATGGATTAATGCCTGTTCTAGTGACGTTACTGCGAATGTAAGACAGTAGCCAGGATTTGAACTCAGTTCCCTGATTCGGCTTTTCACTTGAGCCGCACTCAAGTCATACAGATAACTCATTAGAGTATCTTTATTACTTCCCTTATACAGTTTTGACCGGTTCGTTTTCCGATCTTATTACGCTGAATCCAGTAGGTTAGGTATTATTTGAAATTTGAAGATTTCATTAAATAATGATTCGGAAAAAAAGTTTACATAAAAAACGACAAATAAAAATGTTTGCATGCTAAAATCTTTTATTAAACATTTATAAGGCGAACAACATTCCTGGGTTTTTTTTTAGGGGGGGGGTGTTTTTTTGTTCTTTTATTGTTATAAACCAGTCTAAAGTACAGACAAACCTCTTATCAACGGACTAATAAGGGGGGGACGGGTAATCGGTTGAAGTCAATTGTCCGTAACTGGAAAGGGATTATTTGTGAGTCATAAAACAACAATAGTAAGTAAGTACCAGTAGTTATGAATATAATGTAAATACAATAAACATGTTTATCTGGCATAAATAAATATATACTTATTATAGATACATTAATCGAAATAACAAAAATAATAGATTTCTCACTGACAATCTGAAAGTTATTTTCCTGCAGATTTTATTTTATTTTGCTCTCAGATTTTGTCCGTTGCATCCGAAGTCTGTTGGTGAGAGGGGGTCTGTATATGAGAGGTCTGTCTGTATATATATATATATATATATATATATATATATATATATATATATATATATATATATATATATATATATATATATTCATAAATTTCTCATAGATAAAATATATACTGAAATCTGTAGAATTTAAACAACTTTCACGAATATAAGTCTGCGAGAATTATGTCAGAGGCGACAACGTTATCGTAGCAATGATGAAAATTGTTTTATAATCACTGTCCCATCAATTTTGGGGTTAACTTGTAGATAGATATGAACAAACATAGATAGATAGATAGATAGATAGATAGATAGATAGATAGATAGATAGATAGATATGAACAGAATAAGATATATATATAGATAGATAGATAGATAGATAGATAGATAGATAATGCACTATTATTTAGATATCGATGTGCTAGTTTAATTAACTTATAACGAATCCTCTCTTATTTTATCTATTTGATGTAGTGTTTTGTGATTTGAATGTAAGCTAAAGACATAAATATGGCCAGATTAACTCAGCAAGGTATTGAATAGACACTCTGAGTCATAACTGTAATCATGCAAGACCCTCCCCAGTCGTCGAAGACTTCCAACTCCACGGCTGAAGTGACCGCTTCAATCCAAAGCTAAGCTTCTCCCACGTTGTGATTTAAGTTTGATCATAAGGATGCCAAGATCGAATCGTCGCAGGTATCTTCGTGTTGGGCTGGTACAAGCAGGACAATGACGTAGAGGAAAAAATAACACTTGAATAAATTGAACAAAAGTAAATACTGTTTTTATATCAGTCCTCCATACAAGAATTGGTTTGTATCAGAGTTCGCATGCAATTATTAGGTTGGTGCAAAAATAATGTCGTTTTCTTACATAGTAACATATGTGAGAAAACGACATTATTTTTGCACCAACCTAATAATTATCAGCCCAAACCGCGTTTAGATCAGAACTGATATTATTGTTGTCGACTTGGTATACTTTAGTTTACTGTTTTGATAAAGTTCGGCACAAGGCTGAAGTCGGAGGCTTTCGTCAGCAGATAATCACGTGAGCTTCTCTCCTGTCTCTTGTTTCGTCTCTTCTGCCTCTCTCTTGTACGACTCGTCTGCCGAATTCACTTCGTGCATCACTCTCATATTATTACCTCTCACTAAATCTCCTCAGTTAACGAGGGTGGATTATCCACCCGCTCCCGGTTTTTCAACTGAACTTTAGACCAGGGGAATTAACTCGAAATTCGTTGTTTACGAAAAATTAAATTTTCGCTTTACAGCTTGCAGCTGTGTCTTAATCAATATTGCTCCCTAAGTATGGGTCTGTTTTCCATTGTTCAAACTGTTCGACATAGAATTCAAGTCGTTTATGTGTGAATTAAATCTTCAATTCTTCCCACCGGTTTTTGGTATTAACCCTTCTCGTTTCAATGTCTCTCAGCACATAACACTTTCTATTGATTAGAAACCTTTCTTAGGTTTTATTTTATTTTTGAATATTTCAACTCAGGAAGAACAGAGAACATATTAATGCTAAGACGGTTTTAAATATGGTTTCTTGAAAAAAGAAATCATCTCCTCTGAGTCTCAATCAATAGTTTTCCTTATTAAGATCGATGTTGTAACGATGATCACATTTTCCCGTTTAGACCAACAATAACATCTGTGCATTTTGCATTGAACGGATTCAAATCACGTAAATTCCACGCCTTTTTCTGATCGACTTTTCTAATGTCTGATCTTCAATGAACATTTATTGTATTGATTATCTTTTTGTTGCCATTTCGATTTTATTTTTCGTTCAGACTTGCAAAATATTTCCATCTCTTCTTTAGAATTATTTTCAAAAGTTACTCTCGGTTAACTTTAGTAAAAACACAAATCAATATTTTTTGGCGACCAATAATATTTGGTTTTTTCCAATGCTCTTATATATCGAAGCTTCAAAATCAGGCAATAAAAACCGTACCTCATTTACTATCCGATATGAATGAGAAGATCATCTAAAGAAATTCCTACATTGTTAACTTATAATCTCAACGTGGCATCTCAAAGTTTATGGTAAGAGCTTTGCCAAGTGGACAAAGTTACACTAGAAACAAAAGCGAGAATGTTGATGCGTACAAGATACAAATCAAAGTTTGTGGTTGTACGATTATAAATTGGTTCAATATATTCTTGTTGTCATTAGATACTTATAAGTATAATAAAGAATTTTAAAGTTAAGGCTTCATCTGGAGTCTCACAATATTTCAACAACAAAAGACAAAATATACTTATTTAATAAGGAACTATATCCTGGTAAATTATTTTTCTGTGTTTACCTGATTTCTTATATAACGCACTGTTTCACAAAAGATACTGCTCCTAAAAGGAAGGGTCAAAATTTCGTACCACACTCAGTTCACTCGCATTATTTAGATGACCAAAACTTTTGAGTAACAAGTGATACATTAATAGCAAATTTTGCTGTGACTCATTTTCCTGAAAGCAGGTGTAGATTTGAACGGAACCATGGTAGAAAGGACATGGACTTCGTTCTAAGACAAATCCAAAGAAAATGCTTACGTTATGCCACCTTTGTTGACTTGGCAAAGGCAGTTGACACTGTAAGCTGACTGGGTCTGTAGATAATCCGAAGAAAGCATGGTGCTATCCAAAATTACTCGATATTATGATTAAACCACCAAAGGCGTCATCCGCCTGTTTTCCGATAGAGACCTCTCGAGACCTTTTTCTATTGAAAAGGCGTAAAACAGGATTACGTTCTGGGCACAAACTCCTTTTTCAATATTCTTCAGTGCGATATTAGAACAGGCCTCAAGCAATATGAATGACGGCGAAAACTTATGCATCCAGATACGTTTCAATGTCACTCTGCTTGGAACCGATTTTGGTAGAAAAGTCTCCATTTCCGCAAATGAAAGAACTTTTGTTCGGAGACACATATGGTTCTACTCTCGCTTATTTCGTAACAAGCCTGCAAGGTTAAAGGTTAAGAAACCTGTCATACTTTAATTATCAATCAACATCTTGACAAGTGCACCATATGTCATATTCGGTAACGCCAAAATAGAAAAGGCTTTGACGATAAAACGTTAAAAGAAAACTAAATCTGTGAGAAACTACACGGACTTGCCTGAATCAATGGAAACCTAAGTTACCAAATCAAAATCAAAAATTGTACTGGCAAATCTCGACTATTGCCTTGAATTTTAACTCACATAACGTCACCATCGACGCTTCCTCAAAAGCTTCTATGAACGCTACATCCACACTATTCACAAAGTGCTCTGGAGCGACTTCATCTAAAACACTGTAACTTCTTCAGCAGTGAAACATAGCTGCAAACAATACAGCTGCACTGAACTGACAATATATAAAGTATGTAAGATGATCTGACCTCCAATAAATGAACAGAGGGACCTCACAAGAGATACGGTTGACTTAAAATGGACTGTCGTCTTCTTCGGTACTGAATACCGCAAATGAGTCACACAATTTACGGATATGTCTTTACTGAATCAAATTGTAGACTAAAGGCGGAACGGAAGAGGCAGAGCTGGAAACTCCGCCTGCACCTTTCAGTCACCAAATTTGTTCTTGTACCAACTTCTGAAAAATCCAGTCTTGCAAAAGAGTGGTGAGCCTGTGACATATGTGAAACCTCTGTCCGAACCGTAGTTCACGAGGCAAAGCTATGATGAGGAGATGACCTTCAGGTCAGATGTCAAGGTGTTGCTTGAGAGCGAAAAGCATTAGACTAATGGCATTCTTGTAAGATTTTCGCCTTTTCGTTGTCTTTTATTTTATAGGCTGTTTTTCCACAATTAAGTAATTCTCTCCCACGCTCACTTCACGCATACATAATCAAAGCGACACACACTCATATATATGTATGTGTGTGTGCGTGCATGTATGCGTTTAACAAGAGAAAAAGAGATGAGACATCACACTTTCTATTTGTTGAGTTATTTTTTACGGTTTATCAACCCTTTGCAGGTTATTTAAAACCAGAAAATATTTTTAGATTGTAAAATTATTATTTTAGATTATAAGTGTTTAGTGATACAATTCTTATTATTTAATCTATAGTAGGGGAGAAGAGTTGAACTCATATCTTTCTCAAAGGTATTTGCGTCTAAGTGAATATAACGAACCCAGCCGGAATTGGAACTCGGCTCTACGATTAAAAATTCCTAGCCATTGTGCATCCCACCACCCACACATCCAGCGCTTGTTATTCTCATGTGGTCACACATTGGTACTGACCAAGTTCGACGTTGCTTAATTTTAGTGATCGTACAGGAATTGGTTATACAGTTTTGGAGATAAATATGAAAATGGTGTTATCTTCAAAATCCATAACGCTTTTTCTCCTCTTAACTCTTTTCGCCTGTGTTCCTTCTTTTACTTTTTAACGTCTGTTTGCTGCAAAGAGATTCTTCAAAGTTTTTAAAACTTTCTCGCTTTCTAAGTCTCCTTTTTATCTCTCTTTTAACAGCTACATATTCAAGTTCATTCAATTTATAATATAGAATTAAATAAACAAACAACAAAAAGCTGTTTCTAAAATAAAATCCCAGCCATTTTATATTTACTATGTACACATTGCAAAATACGCAGTTGTTTTATTTGTCTTTCTCTTTCTCTTTCTCTGACAATGGCCGAAGTATATCATCATCTAGTCAGTTAAATAATATCGAGATATTTGCATTTAATAAATATATAAAGAGCTTTCCAGACAGACAACACTTAAATAAGGTACAGAAAGAAACCTTGGCCTCTATCTGAAAAGTACAAAATAGCTAGCCTCGTCCTAAGTTTATCTCCTTTAATGTTTCTTATCTTAAAATGTTTCGAAGTTATAACGACGACAGAAGGGAATCTGACATTCATAAGCGCCACTTGTGTTCTCTTATAAAATACGTACGTGTGCAACACATGCCTAAGATCCCATCGTGTTTAATCAAAAGTAAACTATCGAAATGATTAGGAATATTCATCATCCTTCCAGGAGTCCATCCTAGAAGGATGATGAGCAGTTGGTCAAATGTTTGAAAATTTTACAAGCAGTAAGAATCGGTTATCGAGCCAGGAAATCGATACGAAATCAATGATGGGAGATTGAATTTTTGCTAGAATATTCATTTAGCACGAATGCTTTTGGCCACTTCGAAAACTAACGTTTCTAATGCTAACTTTTACTAATTAATTATTCCATTTAAATGATTATTTCCAATTGTTTAACATTTAAATAAATGCCTTAACAACAACTTCAACAACAACTTCAACAACAACTTCAACAACAATAACAACAATAATAACAATAATAATAATAATAATAATAATAATAATAAGCTATCAAAATACAAGGACCTTGAAATCGAAAATCCCTGTTGTAGTTGGAGCCCTCGGATTGGTTGAAAAAGATTCCAGTAGACTCATTGAAGGGATTCCTGGAAGGCCATGTCTTAAAGAAATACAAAAAATTGTTCTGACAAGTACAGCCCACACTTTACCAAAGGCTTTATCTATGTAAAATGTGTGTGTGTGTGTGTTAATTTGTCTCGTATACATTAGTTAGTCGTTGCTTTGAAGTTTTTCATGCAGCAAGGGCGGACTATCATTATTGTTCCGTGTATTGGTTGATATATTGAAATGTAATTGTCATCTTTGATAATGGTTTATGTAAGCCGAAAGCTTAGATTGGATTTAAACATGTATCAATATGGTGATTTCCTTTCGTCTTTCAATGATAATGTTATTAAGCTTATCAGACAATATGAAAGGAACTTACTTCAAATAAATAGACAAAATTTGTCTATATTATTTAATGAAACATGCATTAATGAATATTAATTAGGAGAAAGGGTCTAATATTATGTGGATGGACGTTAAGATATTTTATCAGTTCATGCACCTTTTGTGGGTTACTGTTGTCCTCTATAGAGAAGTTGTGTTTTTCATTATTTTAGGTATTTTGTGTAATTTGGGGAGGGTTTGGGACTATCCTGGATTAAAGACCTGATTGGTGTTTGTATGGTGTGACCTAGATGGCTGATTAGAAAGTGGAGTTCAGACGTAAAATCATCAGTGGGATCCTAGGGTGAGTTTTCTTTAATAAAAACACATGGAACCATTGTGCTGGGATTCCGTTTCTGTGATATATTTACTTTTGTCCGTGATAGTGATTGAATCGCCATTGTCGGCTTTTTTCATAATTATGTCTTTGTTTGCTTATGGCCGTCCGTTCCTGTCTGGTGATGGTGTTGCTGTGGTTTAGATGGAGGTTGCTTATGTATGAATTTGTCTAAGTGGTTCTTGCCACTTTTTATACGAATCAATATGGTGGTTTCGTCTGTTGTGTGGATTCTAGTGTGTAGACTTCTGTAGATTGGTGTATGTCTTGTCATAGATGGTAGAAGGTTTGTGGTTGTTGTAGGTGGTGGAAAATATTCCCTTAATTTGATGTTGCGGAGAAAGTTTTCTTAGTCGTAGCATAAATCTACGGAGTCCAGAATTTTGGACGGACAAAAAGAAAGTCCTTTTGAAAATAATGTTTATTGTTCACTTGTTGGCTTGTAATTGGATAAGTTGATGTAGTTAGTTTGTGGAGTCGTATGGGTGTCAGATTGGATAAGCCGATGTAGACGACGAAGAGATTGATTAGTCTGGATAAAGTTCAATAACCACAAGAAAAATATCAGGGACAACAGAAACCATTTTTAGGTCTCTGTACACTTCAACCAACCTGGTCATAGAATCAACGATGTCGGATGCGTGCTTTTAACGTCTGGGTTCGTTAGCAGGGAGGATAGACGCAGATCAGAGTTGAAGTATATCCTAAAAGTAAATTCCCAAATAAATGGACTAAACAAAGATTTGCGTTTACTCGGAGAGTATAATTTCCACAAGGAAACCCCTTATCAGCAACGCCACTCCTCAGATGAGTAGAGGCCCTTTACTCTCACTTAACTCCAAATTTTAACTGCCGTATAAGTTTATGTAAGGAATGTGGAAGGTTAGTATAGATACATATTAATCTTGCATTATGCATTTATATCTTTACTTATATTGAGATTCATAAATTGTTGTGGTGACTTGTGTATATTTGCACACTGTTATGTACACTTATGTACACATGCGTATCTAAATATGTATACGCTTTTTATCTGTTTTTTATTAGCTTTCTTTATTTTTTTATTTTCTACACGCCCATTTTTTAACAACAGATTTCCAAATTTTTATCCAAAAGTTTTATCCTTTTATTTGTTTCATTCCCATTTACCTTTTCATTTTATTTCTTTTAATTATATTTTATTACTATATATTCCCCTTTGTTCGTCCTCACATTTTTCTCTCGTCAGATGTTATCCTAACTACAATCCATATTTCTGTAATTGGCAAGTTATTCTAACTACTGCACGTCGTTCTGAAATTGAAAACTTAATCGAACAATTTTTGACCACACTGAATACATTCGAGACATGTTCCCCACTCCGCAACTTATAACTTTCTTCATCTATGTTTACAATCTCACTCCTCGATTCCCACTACTAATAAGAATAGACCGGTCTAACGATTTCACACTGATTAAAATTTTAAAGTTAAGTTTACTTTCATAAAATGTTTCGCACAGTGAGGAATCAGCCAAAGATTGAGTTTTTGCTAATAATATGATCTCCACCCAAAAATACACCATCCACAAAATCATCAGTTCGTCGAGTAATTCCCATTTCCCTGCTTATTTCTCGCTCCGTTGATGAAGGACACGGGCGTGTCTAAATATTCCGAACTTAAAACCTTTCTTTCCGTGCTTCATTTCTGGTTGATAATTTATATTTAATAAATGTTTTCCTTTTTGATTATATTGGTACCCTTTCGCTTGGTTTGGTTTTATTAACTAACCTATATATATATATATATATATATATATATATATATATATATATATATAACGAAAGAACAGTAAGATACATAATCCGGTGTTCTTATAGATATTTTTATTATATATAAATATATTATAATAACTGCGAAAATGTATGTGCGTGCCACACTTTTTCAGTTAAAACCTCACACTCTCTAACTTTTAAATATCTCATCTTCTTCCACATAAATAAATGCGAATTCCAGTATGCCATACTTTTTCAACTCTACTCCTTGAAGTTGTAGCCCTAAATATCATACCAAATATCAGAGAGATTTTATAAATTTCAACCGAAAACAGTACTGGCTGCTCGGTCAATGAATGCCAAACATTTTCTTATATGGAATGATATGCTATCATAATTACCATTAATATTGTTTTTGAAATTTACTGAGAAAACTCTCCGAACTTTTGTTCCGACTTAATATTTAAAAAGTGTTCAGAGATAAATTATACATAAAATCTATTAAACGTATTTGAGATAATCTCTTCTGGATTAAGGAGTATTCGACTTTGTTTAAATCTTTACGTCTGATGGCTTAAATATTTGAATGATACACTCTGCATATGTCCAAACACAGAAATCTATATCCGTACATAAGCATGTAAACGCAAACATATATATATATATATATATATATAAAAACGCTATATATATATATATATATATATATATATATATATATATATATATATATATATATATATATATATATATAGCGTTTGTATATGTTTCATGAAATACATGTGTCTGTAAAGTTATATGTGCCTGATAGATTGGAAAGAGTCACAGAGGTTAGTGAAAACTTTGACAGGCATTGAAAGAAATTTCCTACAGACATCATCAAGCTGAAAATCGTGCCAATTTATTTTTACGTCAAAATCCCATCTTGCTCATTGTTTTGGCTTGACTGAAAAAGACCAATCCGTCGTCCAATGACCTTTATATTTTGATATTATGCGCGCTGCGAATCCACGTTAGGATTTTCTAACTGCTCGCCCGAGGTGTCCAACATTCAAGTGACTACCACGCTTTCAAAAACAAAACTCCGTTTTTGTAAGTATTTGTCCGTCTTTATTCGTTTTTTTTTTTTTTTTTTTCGCTTATATATGGCGGTCGCAGAGATCCCATTCAATGCAATGTCCTTCGTAAAGAAAATCGACAAATGCAGTGTGTGAGCGACGGGTCTTTTCTCCAGGCTGATTCAAGTCATTGGCTGGTTCTGTTAGTAATACCGGCTTTTATCACATGTAAGAGGCTACCTCCGAAAGAGATGTGTTAAAATAAACATTCATAGATAAAGAATTTGATGATAAATTCAACAAAGTATGAAGTGATATTGAATTTAATATTCACAAACTGATCCAGTTAGCATGCATGACGAAATGTTAAATAAATCAATAGAAACAATACTGCAAAAAAATTCTTTAAAAAAAAAATAATCCCGGTAAAATAGACACAAGGCTATTTTACCGATCCCGGTAAGATAAATACTAAGGCTATTTTACCGGTCCCGGTAAAATAAACACTAAGGCTATTTTACCAGGATCGATAAAATAACCTTGGTTATTTTGCTGGTCCAGGTAAAATAAACACCAAGACTATTTTGCGGTAAATATAAATAGTGTTTTATAACTAAAAATATATTATATTTGAGATCGTCAGTGCATTTGTTGTGTAAGCTGTGAAGACAGGACTTGAACAACATAGATTATATGACTGTTGTCTTCAGTGGGTGTGCCAGAAATGTATTGGCAAGAGAACCATGCCCAAGAGCAAGTGTTGAATTTGCAGAAACTATTATACCTGAAGTGTTTAAAATATTCAGAGACTTCTATATTTCTTTTAATAAATGACAGCGGAAATGATTTTAAATTGTCTAAACAATTGATGGAGAAAATAAATAAACTTCTGTGTTCTGTGTGTTATGACAACACACAGATTTAACACAGAAATTTATTTATTTTTATTATCTATCTTTATATTAATAAAAATATTTACCTGCAAAACAGCCTTGTGGTCTATGTTATCGAGACCAGTAAAATCAGCATAAAGTCATGTTTGTCTATTTTACCGGGATCGACAAAATAGCCTCTTCCTCCAAAAATGTTTCTTACCACTTGATATTCTGCCGATGTTCCGTGTTGTCAACTATTCAGCCTCGCAGAATCGTCGCTGTCTGGGGATTGTTTACTTCTAGGATCTCATCATGTTTTGTTTCTTATGTAGTTTGCAATTAAGGTGCTCACGTGTCCGAATGTTCACTTTCTGATTAAGAGACCCGGGTTCGAATCTCACCATGTTCGATTTGTCAGGAAGGTAACATCTTGATGTTATCAGTCTGGAGGAGGCAATACCAGCGTGCGGCACCTTTGGAAAGTGCCTGAAAACCATACCACGGGTGAGGCCAAGCCTTCTGGGTAGACAGAAGGAACCCTTAGGTAGCCGTCGATGGTTGTGCTAGCACGAGCACACAAGTCATCGTGACCGAGGTTTTGAGCGTGCTGGCCTTGTTCCCATTGTTGATCACGCTAGACAACGCGCTCTATCCCAGAAACTGTAACTAAACTCCGCTCAACAGGGATCGTCTAGCCACCCTCGTAGACAGGAGTTTTTTCACTGTAACCAAGGTACTTAAATGAAGAAAGATGTTCATGTCGTAGAGCCTGTTAATCTGCCATTTTATGTCGCAGAGATCAAGTCTCGTTGATGGAATTGGTATTTCTTGCATTCCTAACTGTTCTGATTTTATCCCAAAATTAAGCATAACAAATATTTTATAAACCTGAATGCATTTAGACAGAAACATATCTACGCCATTTTCTTTTAATATTTTTCAACCAATACAAGTGCCAAAAGAGCCACTCAAGACTGATTTCATTAATTGATTTGTTTTTACTGGTTGATTGATTGTTTGTTTTTTACGGCTTATCAATCTTTTGCAGGTTATTTAAAACCAGAAACTTATATTGTTTTATAGACAATAATAATTTACTGACCCAAGTCCTACTAATTAACCCATAGATGGAGGAAGAAGAGATGACTTCATAAGAGGATTCATGCATGAGTGAATATAACGAACAAGATCGGAATCTGAACTCATTTCTCCGATTTCCAATCCCGAGCCGTCGTTCATTATACCACATCCAAGCTTACAGTATACGGTATTCCTATGCGGTCACCCATCTAAACACTGACCTGGTTCGAAGTTGCTTAACCTGGCTCAAGTCTAGACGGTTACTGAATGAGGTTGTTGCATGGATGTAAGTGAAGGCAAGAAATGTAAATTATGAGGATATGTAGGACAGAAAACAGTTGACCATAGATTTGAAGAGATTATGATTTTAGGGGCTGTAAAGTTAAAAAAATAAGGCCTCGTTGATGCTTTTGAACTACATGGCGTTATCAAGTATGGGGTTGATCGATACTTTATCGTTATTTCCATGAAAAATGCTTAGACGCATCCCATTCTTTAGTTCCACCAGTTCAGACCTTTACGACTAAGATATCTGCCTCGTCGCCTACGTTTACTTATGGCGAGAAGCTTCGAAAGATTTTTTTCTCAAGAACATCTAAGCAATCATTGAGGTTTATCGTTATCTATGCGCCATATACTCGTAATCTTGAATCGTACAATACAAATGGTTAGATGAAACCATAAGTTCTATGTTAGCAGTTTCTTCTATCACATTTCTCGCTTGGAAAACTCACTTCCAGCTTCTTGCTTGCCAGTTAACGTTGATCTTTAAAAATTTAAATGTTATGTCAATCGTTATCTTCTGCTTTCTTAATTCTTGTTCTTTTATTGTATTCTCACCTTAATAATATTTTTCTTATATTCTCTAGTGTCTGTATTGCCTTGCTTGGGGTGAAATGATTGAAACAAAAAAAAAATTTACTTCCGATTTCCTCATTCAGTAAGTTTGGGTGGCTCTTCGGTCTTGTATTGGCTGAACTATAGTAAATATTTAGTGTCACTTCTTTCATTTGGCGCCCAGAGAACGTGACATACCCGACATACCTTCCAGTCTGAGTTCAGTAATTTATTAATTGCACTAATAAAAACTGCTGAAATGCTCGTAATAGCAGCATTGCTAAACGGACATGAAAGTTGTGTCCGCTTACCTTAGGTTGCTGCTAAAAATAGATCTTTAAAAAAAAAAAAACGATGTCCATTCTGAACAATAATTTAAAAAGAAAAAAAATACTTGTTTAATCGTAATAGAAAGAAAAGCGATTTAAGATAGGATTAGCTCACCACACGTCGAGTTATAAACAAACCGCTAACGAACAGATTTGATAAACATTTGCTGCGTGTTCTTCAATAGAATTTTAAAAAAAAATGTCGAAGAGCAGTCAACGGGAGAAAGTATGACAAAAACTTTCCCTGATCGACAAGCGACACACGAAGTACGTATCACGTTCTATGTTGCTCAACGAAATAATTAGAGATTCTTTTTAACTATAGCAACGTAACAGTTGCCTAAACAAGCAATTACTTAACAGCGACAGACAAAAATACGACCAGGAACGCTAGATCTGAGTTTTTGTTTGTAAAAATTAGACTAGACTTTTAAATTATTTAGACGATCAGTTCTTCGGCATTGAAAGTAAATTATAGAAATGATGAAATATCCCTAAAGAAAATTCGAACCCTCATTCTTTAATAGGAAATAGTTTGTTTTTTTATAACTGTAACTTAATGAATTTGGTGACCAATTCTGCAATGAGTAGACACAATGCCCAAGTGTTTTGCTACCGTATTTAATTTCCTGTTCCTTTTTCTATTCTGCGAGGTGAAATAATAGCAAATAATGCAGATGCTGTTAAATTTAATAGGAGTACATAGGTTCGCCTATCGTTCGGTTCACTCTCCTCCCCGATCTTTTGAACAGGCGTAAAGGCTTACCACTTGTTCCTAGTTTAGGATTGACTTCCCGGCTTCTAAATCATTTCATTCTCTTTCATTCCAAGTAGCCCCTGGCGTCTTAGTGGCATCATCTCCTTACCTGGAGTGAAGTGATTAAAAAGAATATCTCTGAATTTCTAAGATATGTTATCATTATTTGCAATATTTACATTCGGATTCATATAAATATCCGTGCTGAACAACGTTTCGGCCCACTAGCCTTCGTCAGGTGTCTGTCGATTTTGGATAACTGTCAGTAATTTATCTGTTCAGTACTAAATAAGAATTAGACAATGTATCACTAGGCATGGACAGTGAAACGAGAACAATCTACACTATAGATTAAATAAAGTGTTTCGTTTGAAAATGGTTACCCCGTTCAACAAACACCTGAAGAATGCCGGACGCCACTTTTATTTTGTTTCTAAGATTAAATATTTCTTTTCACTGAGACGTATTTTGACTCGTTTTTCATCATCTCTTTTGTTGGCTTCTTTCGCAAAAGATTTTAACCGATATATTCCTCGAATGTACAACTGGGTATTTTGAATAATAATTTCCAATTTTCACAACCGGAGAAATATTCGAACAAAATCGTTGCATTGAAAAGCAAGTAGGAAAACCTATGGAAATATTCCTAATAATAAAAAGGTTTCGTGCCATGAACAAAACAAAACAAAATAACATTGGTATTCTCAACACTTGACACTTTTCTTACGTTTCGCAAAGAGAAAACATACGCATAAAACTATGTTATTTTATTTATATCAGATAATATCTGACAAGTGATTTTTAACATATCGCCACTCTCCAACCCAAGTCAAAGATTCAATTACTTTGTCTTTGCCAATAATAATGATTGCATCCATCTTTGTATTGCGTTGTCATCTGTCTTTTTTTTTCTGGTGGGGGTGGGAAATAATATCCCTGGAAGGCTGATCTCCAAACTACCAAACCATATCCCCGCAAAGACTGATGTTTTGGTGTCAGTGAATAAACAAAGAATAGATTTCTTTATAGAGTTTATCGTATTGGACAAATTCGAAAGAGCGCTGAAAAACGGAAGTTCTTACTATTATTTGGGCGCGAAAGAATCAAAGAGACACAATCGGGTTAAAGTTCCTTGGTGTTGTTGCTGTATTCTCGTGGATGAAAATAGATAACAAAACCCTCAACTTCTTTCACATCAAACATATTTATAACAAAAGATACAACTGATAAGTAAAGTCTCTGCATTATATATCAATATATCAATATATTTGCGCTTAAAATCTACTTTGATGGAATTAAGATTGAGTAAAACTGAATGCAAAGGCAGCATTATTTATATCGTGCTGTTGGCCGAATTTTCATTCTTTATTTCTCATTCAGCCTTGTAATCTGTTTATAACACACGCTCCTCCATGTGAGAGAATTTGATCTCCTTTCGATATTTCACTCCAGTGAAGTGATGCTGATCTCGCAGACTATTGTTTTAATGATTTCAATCGACACTGGAAACCGCGTTTTTACGACCTCGAGGAAAACAATTCTAGTAAATTCAAATATCTCTATATATGATTCATTATACATAATGAACGTTGCCTATTTAATCAAATTATATATAAATTGTTATCTTCAAATTGAAATAGTATGCTATAAAACTAAAAATAAATATGAATTTATTTATAGATACATACGTATTTATATAAAGTCTAAATGAACTTATGTATGTATGTGTGTGTGTATGCATATGTGTCTATGCAAAAGTGTATGCATTTTTTTTATTTAACCCTAAGAAAAATGATGAGGCTTACTATGAAGTCAAGAGTAAATAGTTCTTTTATAAGCATAGATGCCGAGTGACATCAGTGAGGTCATGTATGAAAATTAAATACAACGTAGTTCCAAGGATAGAATCCTGGGGAACACCTGCATTAATGCAGAAAGATCTAGAAGAGTGGCCATTCAAGATAACTTTAATTTTGCGATTTGATAAGAAAGACTGCATCAGTTCAAAGGTTCATCTAGGATTACCATAATCTTTCCACTTGTAAAGAAGACCATTATGTCAAACCCTGTAAAATGCCTTCGAGATATTCAAAACAACAGCCTGAGCTTTACTATTCTTATTTAAATCTTGATAGACTATTTCAGCAATAATCGTTAAAACATCATCAGTTGACCCAGAGAATCGACAGCCGTATTGTTTGTCCAAAAGAAAACCCTGCGAGGTGAGATGCTTAACGAATTCCTAGTTGATTAGAGTTTCTAGTACTTTGCCAAAAAGGCTTAGAAACGGATAGTTAGAAGGATCAGACGGTTTACCCAATTTCTTAAAGACAGGATCTATAGAAGAAAATTTCCATCAAACAAGCATGTAAGCAAGAATCAGAAAGATGTGCAGAATTTAGAAATAACAGGAGACAATTCAAGAGCACATTTCCTAAGGATTATTGCAAGGATAGCGTCCAGTTTAGAAATGATAGCAGTGTATGTGCTTGTATGTATCTGTATAAAATAAAGAGATATTCACATTTAATATTTAAGGATACTGAAAATTATCTCCCAATTTCTTGTGCTACAGAGCTATCAGAGTTCAAAAGTGTGGCAATTAATTTTTTTTACCCTTTTAACAGGACACTACAGCATGGTAGAATTAAGGAACGAATCACCTGATTATTTTGGAAGTTATTTTCGTTAAATGAAGTTAGAAATGTTAGAAATACAATATTTCTGTAAGGCATGAAGAGACGGTTAGAAATCAACCCAAGGTCGACAGTGCTGTCTTTTCAGCATGTAGCTTATGAAAAAGAAATCTAAACACAGCAGAAGCTGCGGGTAATTTAAACGATGGACAGGTCGCCAGTGTTTACAAATAATGTCATCATTTCTAATGTGTCCTCATCTGCTCACTCTTTGAACAATATACGTTTAGGAATCTAGAGATTTCTTACTAAACGCGTATGTTTGAACCGCCTGCAGCTCATTATCGAACACAGTGATATTTTGGTTGTGGAATTGGGAGCTAGTAGAAATATTGGTTCAAAGTTACTCTAATGCATGCTGTCTCTGAATTCCGAAAACTGGTCAGACATTATATAAGAGGAAACTCGCAGTTTACATTGATTGTCAATGAGCAGGAGGCCGAACAATCAGGAAAACTTTGAATTCAAAACCGGTTGGCGTGGAGACAGCAAGTGCGACCGGTGAAAAAACAACTTGTTAGAATAACGGTAAAAGTAACGCCTCCATGTTGAGATCGATGGTCCTATACTTCACAATTATATTGTATGTGTCCTTTTATATACATATATATATATATATATATATATATATATATATATATATATATATATATATATATACTTACATATATATATATATATATATATATATGTGTGTGTGTGTGTGTGTGTGTGTGCGTTCACGGCCTGACGATTGCGCCCAGCATGAAACTCCGTGTTGCCTCTGAGTGTTGACTATATTGTTCACTTTTATATTTATATTTACATACGCTCTATCTCTGATATTGAGCACTTTATCCCATAAATATAGCACAACTTAAAACTACATTTCTTTATGTATATATATATATATATATAACACCGAGGGTGTTGAAACAAAATGGCTATTTTTGTAGTGATTTTATAATATATTTATGTTATCATTTTTTTTTTTTTTTTAAATAAATAATTATATATATATATATATATATATATATATATATATATATGAATGGGTAGGATAAAAAATCTACATACAGGCAGAAATAATTATACGTACGTAAGTTCATTTCTTCCACAGGTGTTATAAATACAGTGCTGAATGTTATAAAGCAGAGCTATAAGTATATATTATTGAATATACATAATATCCAACGTTAATAGCACAGCTCAGAATTTCATGCAGTCTTGCAATCTTCAGGTGCTGACTATATTCTGACTGTTATAGATTTCGCTTTCTCGTGGTGATGATTCAAAATTGCGTTTTAAAACTTGTTTATTCAATTATTATTGTGTAAAATATTAGAATTAACTATTAATAAGCATTCAAATGCATACATTCGAAAGGCGAATAATTAAAAAAATAAAAATAAAATCATTTAAATTTGAATTTAGATTCAAAAGTATACAATATGTCAAGGGGGTAACTGAATTTTCCCCTGGCATCATGATCGATTGTATCTCTATCTATAAAAGGCAGGATGTGTGTGTGTGTGTGTGTGTGTGTGTGTGTGTGTGTGTGTGTGTGTGTGTAATGATTACACGGCCGCAATTTTCGACGGATTTGCACCAAAATTTACATGCACATGGTCCAAGTTAGCGGAAAGGCCAAGAGCGACCTTGCATTTCCCAACTCCCATCGATAGGGGAAATAATCGATTTTTTCATGCTTCTACGGCAGTTTATGTAGTTTGCGGCCATTGAATGTTAACTAGCATGCTAGCATGCAAAAAAAATCGTCACAAGTGGGAAAAATTTAAATCTGCATGACACTTTACTCCAATTGGCTCATTCGCTTGCTTACTCGACGCTGATTCTCATTCCGCAGAACTGGGTTGGGTGTGAAAATTATTTGTTGTTGACATTCTTTTTTCATTCGGTTTTTCCAGTTACGAGTCCTTTTTTAAAGCTGATCTTTTTGTGTTCATTTTGTTTAGTTCTTTTTTTCGTAACAGATTTAATGTTTAGTATAAAGCTTAGAAAAAATTCGCAGTGTGAGATAGGCAAGAAGTAAGGCATGTAGCAACATCAAGGAAGGCAAGGAAGGGCAAAAATATTTTAAGTCAAGTGATAGCGATTGCTGTATCAGTCGTACGATTTTTGAATCAAGCACGGGCAACGCCGAGCCATGCTGCTAGTTCTCGATAAAACTCCTTGTCTTGACGTCTACTGCGACTCAAGTTCATCCCAGAAATCAAGTGTAAATCATAAATATGATTTATCGCTAAGAACGGTCATTCCTCCTATTTCTGCTATATGTGAGCTGGATCTGTGTCCATTACTCACTCTTCAGCCTTAACGTGGCTTTGTGGATGATAACTTATTTACAACCCTAATGTCCCCGACCCCCAGATGAGACGTCACAAGTTTATTAATACTCTGTCACTATTGCCGGGATAAATATTAAGACGACGTATATTCCTCAGTTCTACCTGTTTAGACCTTTATAACTCGGATAAGCAAGGCCACGTACACAAGGTCAACTCATCCTTATTTTTTCCGTATTCTATTGATAAGGCAGAAATTCCATTCAGGCTCTTCTCAAGAAACACTATTTTGAGAAACAGACTTATAAAAGAATTCTTACCTGTTACCTTCAAGTTTATAATAAGTTGTTATTTATTCTCATAATCTATACTTCTTCCTCTTACATAATTACAACAACCTCATTCAGCGACACTCTACTTTGAGTGGCTCTTTTGCTATGTATTGGGTGAACATTTAGTAAAAGAAAACGTAATTAGTCTAAGGGAATAATTTTATATAGGAAAGTTAGCAAGCCACATTAGATGCACATTTATACAGGAAGATTGTTCTGCGGCAGTCTTTGAAAGATGAGTAACTCTGCCTTAATTATCAGTTTTCCGAAATCTGTCTTTTATCTAAGCTACTACGCTGACCATGATGATTGACGGCGGAAGGGGAAATGCAACTGTCTCAGCCAGCAAATAAACCCACGAATAAAATGTTTTAGCTTATAACCAATGAATAATAATCTGAATTAATTTGAATGACGAAAAACTATTGCTATATAACAAATCATCACAGTAAATTTAAAAAAAAAATGACTTAAAAATTATCCAAATATTCGGCAATTACGGCCATATCTCATTAAAACACAGGTTCCTGTACGATCATCTAAGTAAAGCAACGTCGATCTTGTTAAGTACTTAGATGGGTGGCCACTTAAGAATACCAGGTGTTTGGCTGTGCGGTTGATCTAATGGATAATAACTGGGAATTGTTAATCGGAGAGCCGAGTTCCAATTCCAGTTGGTTTCGTTATATTCACTTACGCGCAAATGCCTTTAGGAAAGGCATGAATCTACCTCTTCTCCCGCCAGCTATGAGTTAATGAGTAAGACCTATATCGCAAAACCATTATTATCTCCCAAGAAATTCTTATAATCTAAAAATATTTTCTTCCTTTAAATAACCCGCAAAAAGTTTGATAAGCCATAGTAAACGAATTAACCAATCAAAACCATACACAGTGATTTTCTAAGCGTAGCTTTAATGTGGCACAAGGACAAAAGTATGGGCGACCCAGTGAATTCACTATTCAGTCGTAATTGATCTAGCGAGACAAGCTTTATAACCATTACAATACGCCTGAGGGCTCTGATAAAAACCATATACAGTAAGTTTATAGGAGAACGTAAGTAACATACACAGGCACACTCTGACGTGCACGTGCACGCACACACACACACACACAAATAAAGAAACAAAAAATAATGCATATTTGAGTGGAATCATTTCTATGACATTATCTTAAGACATTTTGTATATTTTCCACAGATGGGGGAGATTGTTTCGGGAACTAAAATAATGAACTGGGATTTTAACTGTAGCTTTTTAATACATATAGATAAAACCCTCGAGAGGATTGGCGCAACATAATCTTATTGCCACTTCCACCCCAGTTGTTATATTTGAATTGATACCGTACTATATTAAGCCTGATAATTATTGACATTGTCTAAACAAATGTTTGTACCTTTTTCTTTCAGTATCATTTAACTTTAAAAGGTACTTGACTTAAAAAAAAATAATTAAAAAAAACAAACTTTCCTTCAAAACATGAAATAAACCACCTTGTACTGACGACATTATTTTCTGTATATAAAGTATGTACTGTGAGAAAGAAATGATTTAAAATTGCCTTAAAACGATTGCAAATTCTTCTTATTTTAAGAAGTACCTCCGTATATAAAAAAATCACCCAAATCACTGCCGATTTGGGTGTAGAATATCAATTAAAAATAAAAGGGAAATAGCGAAAGTGACTTTCCAGAAGCTAAACAAAGGTAAAAAGAAAACGGAAAATTTCTTTGAAAACAATGATTGCAGTGCTGAACTGCAATGTAATATAATGGAAATGAATGCTGGACGCTTTTCTCACAGATGATTAGGAGACTTACATGAATGAAGAAGTGGCTCTACAGGAGAATGATGAGAATACCATACACAGATCATGTGAACAATGTGAAAGTTCTAAGGGAAAGAAAGAAACAAAAAGGACATTTATAGTTAGAATCATAAAGAGACAGTTGAATATTTTCGGATAATTTCAGGCTTTGATAATTTGATATTCCCAAGACATATTGAAAGTAAGCGGTTCAAAGGAAACAACGTACAACTTATCTAATTGACTTGTGTAGAGACGTAACAGGGATTAGGAGAGATAGTAAAAAACATTGTTAAGATTCACAAATGCTAGGAAGTTGTGGAGAGCTATGATTACTCATGTCCTGAAGAATTCATGTCGACCAATTCTTTTGTATTTGCTGTCCTTATTATAAATTTTCCTCTATTTTGTTATACAACACCTTTCAGTTTGAATTTGTTAATCTTCCGGGAAAATCCTTATTTGATCCGCAGCAGTTTCCTCTTCTCATTCTCCAGTAAATCTCCTCCTGTTCCATGGATGGCATGAATTTCATTCCTGGGTTAGGAATTGCAGGAACAGAAACCGATTTAGAGAAGAGATATAAAATAACAGAACTGACTGATACGAGTTCTGAAATTCTCTTGAGAGAACACCAGTCACGATATATAAATAAATAAGAGCACTATAGCCTCGGATGTTACATAAGGATTTCCTCACCCAATCCAAAGTAGGTTTACGAAAGGTAGTTGCGGATGTCAAGCTTCATTGGCCTCTGCTTTTCCCTTAGATAACATCAGTAACGTGAAGAGAGACGTATTCGTCGGCAACTTTCGATGCCTCATAAAGATATCCTGCCCAAGTATGCGCTCTTCGGTTACAGATCTATGCTATCTTGAGACCGATCGATACCAATAAAATACAAAACATTCCTATCTTGAAAATGATTTTGAAAAACACCGCCGAAATATATTCTATCCGTTCTAATTTTTATTTACACGCGTATTTCTTTTCATCTACAAATTTTATGTTGTTAAGTTTGTGAACGGCAATACTGAATTTTGGTAGGGCATCTAATTCCCTCAGAATTGCTTCGGTGTAGAGGTTGAATATATATATATCTTATAAGACAATATATCCTTGTCTTACAGCCCTTTCTATTTTTTAACATCTGCTGAACTCACTTTCTTATGCAGACTGTTTGCGGCCAGTATAAGTTCTTGATTATTCTAATATCCTTCCAAAATATATCCGGGTTGCTCAGTAATTCTAACATTGCTTTGGGGCGTACTTTACCAAATGTATTTGCGTCGTTTTCAAAACACAGATACAAGTCCTTCTGCATTTGCATTTCTCTTTATGATAACATATATAAATATACAAATAGAAAAAAATGCCGAAAGAATTTTTGCCGTTAACAATAAAATTTTAACAAATCCAGACGACATGCATTTAAAGGATGTTAGATTTCATTGAAAAATACATACCTACCACCTACCAAAACGTAACTAATAACTGATACATCAAAATACAGACATAATGAACACGCAGGCACCCCTTGTCTAGTGGAAGTGGATTTATCTGTAACCTTGGAAACGTGAATTATGATTTTAGCTGTGTCTTTAAAACCCAGTAATTTTAAAAGTTACTCCCAAATTCGCTTGTGGATGAAATGGAACTAACGTCTTTAATTTAATTTAATTTAGTTTAATTACAAAATTAAATTCGGAGTTTTTAGCTTCCATTTTTGAAACATTGCTAGAACTGTGTAGCGAAAAAAAACATATTTTAAATAAATTAATTTATAATATTAATGCTCTGTAAATTTACATTGAGCACTATTTTGTAAAAATAAAAATATCTATAAGAACACCGGATTATGTATCTTACTGTTCTTTCTTTTTATTTATTGACATATATATATATATATATATATATATATATATATATATATATATATATATATATATATATGTATATATATATATATATACATATATATATATATATATATATATATATATATATATATGATAAAAAATAGTTGTAAGGGGTAAGGTATGTTATATTTAAGTGCTCGATATCAAGGATATAGCGTATTTAAATATAGCTATAATTACTAACTATTCAAATGTAATGTCAATAGACATCGCCAGTTGCCTTGATCTATCCACTATCCTTCTTTTCACCGTTTCTTCTATCACTCCTATCTACTCTCGCTCCAAATTCTATGTAACCCCTTGCGTGGTTGTGGCTTCTAGCTTTGCTTGGGGTGAAATTCTTAAAAAAAAAAAAGAAAAAAAAAGAGATATTGTTACCGCTGAGTGTTGATTCTTGTCCACTTTTATCAGTTTCTACATATCTATCTATCTTTCTATGTCATTCTATATCTATCGCAGTTCATGTGTGTTTCAATCACTTCTCTACATCAAGCCGGAGTTGCTGGAATATTCTCCTTCATAACAAAAAGCTCTTTCAAAAATTATATGATGCTTCATCATTTCTCCAGTTTTTCGCAATTGTGTCAGGAGCTCTATCAAGTACCACTAGCATCTATCTATCTATCTATCTATCTATATATATATATATATATATATATATATATATATATATATATATATATATATATCAGCCTATTCATATCTATTTATCTATCTATTTTCTCAGCCATTAAGAACTTGTAATATTTTGAAAATCATGCACTGTTTTTTGATTTGATTTTGTCAGTAAGCCTGAGTGTATTTGAAGCCAACGTCTGGGGGCGTTATAATCACTTTCTCTTGAGCGATATTGATTCACAATGGCATCATAACTGAGCCTTTCGCTCTGCGTTGTCGCCATGCACGATTCGAGGCCAGTTACCAAGGAATTAATGTACATATTGAAATTCACTTTCTTTCATCGCCAGCAACAAAATATGGGTTTGGATAGAAACGTAAGAAACAGTTCACAACTTGAATCATTTCTTACAGAATTTGAATAAATTGCTGACAAAAATAGTGAAAAAAGACAAAAAAAAACCGGAATTGTTTCTCCTGATGTCAAATGTTGTACCTGGGAATTCTGGGAACAAGAGCCAAATGAATGGTTGTTTCGGTCGGTCGTTTTATAATGGTCATAATTATGAACAGATTATATTCAACTGTCTTTCAAAGACATAGAAATCTGGTCATTTACAATCATTTATCGAAAAACAAGGAAAAAAGACTTTCATTCAAGAAGGTTTTATTAATATAGATTTTCGCATTAGATATATCCAAAAACCAGTCATAGAAATATCGTTCTCTTCTGCGACCAAATCATTAACATGGCGAGTGGGTTATAAAATAGTACAAATCATTTTCAAAACTATCTATGTATGTCGCACTTGTCACAACAGATTTTCTTTTGTTGTCCTTACAAACCACATCAGAACACACTCCACAAACTCGTCAAAGGTCCAACACAAGTTTGCACAACATGGATGCTGACAAGATAGATTCATAACTTCCTCCAGGCACGAACTCCACTGTCTGCACGGAATTGGAAGCACCATTAATCAAACCAGGTGCCAATGTTTTACGGTTCAATTATTTTGTTCTTTGGCCCAGTTAGGTAAGAATAACTAATTCTCAATAATACTGGATTAGCCAAAAAATTCGTTCGGTTATTAACTAAATTTGGATTTTTTTTTTTTTTTGTCTCTTGCCAAATCCAGGCGGAGAGGAACCCAGACAAAGCTATGCCGAAGAGAAGAGTCTTGTCTGGGCAGGTAGACAGATACTCGACCCCTTGTATATGAAGTCTACAGTGAATTTTTGCTACAGCCTACTGGCTCAAAAAAAAACCACGTAAAAAACGGCCTTGTGCCACATCCAGCTTTGTGGAGGAATGTAACGGTTAAATACCGTTATTAACTAAATTTCATACTTAATAAAGTAAACTTTTTGGCCAACACAAAAGTTTTCGTATTGGTGATAATCACAAAACCCCATCGAATTCTGTGTACATTGTACAATAAGTCGACTGATTGTTGAGTGACACTAGAATTAAATTGCGATGTGGTTCAATAAAAAACCTTCCTTCTAATATTCATCATGTTTTTCACTAATCAGTTGTTTTGTTTTTAACTTCGTCTTTAGACACCCGTATTTTTCCCGTGATGTTAATATGTCTGAAAATGAAATATGTCGCTAATGTTATCCGTGAAGAGCTTCATGTCGGTGACACCTTGGAGATAAAGTGACCCATATTCCTGGCATCAGCGACCATTACATGGTCAAAGGATGTTAAATTCATTCTGTGCCTCATAGCTGCCACAGCTACACTGTTACTGCAACACTACATGCTTACAAAACGTACGTCATCCAGCTGAAACCAATTTTAAAATTTTGGGGAGAGAGACCTTTCAGTTAATTAATGTTTCTAATTTCTAATAATGTTTCTAGTTATATATCCACTCATATAAAACCCAACACACACACACAGATATATATATATATATATATATATATATATATATATATATATATATATATATATATATATATATATATCTAAGGACTATTAAACAAACTATTATACTATCAGATTATCAAACTATATAAACAGACTATCACCACTCATTTTTTTACCCCACTGTCTACTCTTATATTTGCACACATTCTACTCTGGATATTAAGCACTTTTACCCATAAATATAGCATGCCTTAAAACTATATTTTATCATATATATATGTGTGTGTGTGTGTGTGCGCGCGCGTTGTGTATTGTAACAGACGCACACTAAAAAAAGAAGAAAAACTCAACGTTGCACCAATGAAAAGCGCATAAGAGGATAATTTATTTTTCAACGCAATATAAAAGAAAAACGAGAAAATTGAAAATCAATTGCTGATGAAACTCTAGAGTCGGAAGGCTGACGGTAACATCAATCAGCTAAGGGGAAAATGCTATATTTGTATTAATCTTATATATACATACATGCATTATGTTTTCGACATTTTCAGTCATTATCAAAAACTTAATTAAGTTTTTGTTGGCTACAACGTTTGAAATGCTATGATTCAAGTCATTCGAAAATGACATCACGTGTCATAGTTAAACAGAGATAGACTACACCGGAAAATTATGTATGAAATATAAATGTATTTATAGACATTATAGTTATTTAGTCCACATATTAATTATTGTATGCACACCTCGAGATACCATCATAGTTTTAAGTTATGATATATTTATGAGTTAAAATGGTCAGTATCAGGAATAGAACGTATGTAAATATAGAAGTGAACATTGAAACTAATACACAGCGGTGACAGTGTATCTTATATGGAGAATAAGCTTAACAACTCCGGTATAGAGTGAGTTCTTGTCTGTATTAGACATTTAACAGTGACAGCAACAAAAAAATAACGTCGAAAAACTAATATAGAATTTATCCATTTCAATGTTTTAGTCAGACGAAAGGCACGAGCCAGTGTTTAGGGGGGGGGAGGGTAAAAGGTATTAGTCTTAAAGGGAAGAGATTTTATAAAATTAAACCCGGCTATTAACCTTATGACATTAAATTGGGGTTATATGAAGAATGAAATGTTAATTTGAAACTAAGAGAGGAATAAAAAGTGGTTTTAAAAAAACTTAAATTATATTGATAAAAAGTTATGTATACCTCTTGTCTGACTGAAACATTGAAATAGAGAAATTCTGTATTAGTTAAATTTCTAATTCCGATACAAACTCTATATACCGGGGTTGAATAAGACTGACGAATTATATTTTCGTAGGTCGAAATAAGTTTACTCCCCATATGAGGTGATTTTGCATTTTATTGTGTATTAATTATTTGATCTGTAATAATAAATACATTGAGCTCTTTTTGTTGATCAGTTTTAATATTTTATATTACTAGAGATATTAATGTGTTTACCACGTGAAACAATAACTGGTTGAAAAGCTGTGACAAAATCACACACACACACATATATATATATATATATATATATATATATATATATATATATATATATATACACACATATATATATATTGAATTGATATATTTCATTGAATACGAAATGTGGATGAAAGAAAGATTACTGCCTAAATACACACACACACGCACAGATAGATAGATAGATAGTGATGTAATGAATATGCATACACCTGGGTTCCCCCCTCACAGTAATGTGATTTGCTGGTGTCAGCCATAAATACAGACTGATGTGGAGGACGCCTATTGATGGCGCCTATGCCTACCACTACGACGAGGACCAGTCCATTACGGTTACCTGCTAGATTGTCCTTCCCGATTACAGTAGTCAACAACCACTTTGCTACTTCGAACAAATATATCCCTTTCCAGGATAGATATATATATATATATATATATATATATATATATATATATATATATATATATATATCAGCCACCAAGAAAGTTGGCAATATATATTCCGTTATTTCCGTAAAAAAAGACTGAATTATTTGTTAATTCTGCACTCTCGACATTGTTAGAACACTGTGGATTCGCTTATGAATTTTTCACTTGAAATCAAATATACTGCGTTGGAATTACGAATCGTTCTCGCTAAAAGACATCACAAAATTATGTTTCCATCTCATATTGTAAATAGAACGCATAATGTTGTGAATGTTTCGCTATTCTGGTATTAAATTCTATTGAAAATAGAATGTAGTGACTTCTTCTAATTTTATTTTTTATATTTTGTTTAATTTGTTGAATTGTCGGCATTTTTCGATGAGGTAAGTCATCAGTTTTCAAATCGTCGCGGTGACATGTCTTCATCAAGATCAATTCAAAACTGGGCTACAAAAACACTTCCAATGATTCTCTTATGTGCTTCAAAAGGACATAGACGGTCGGTTTTACCTTGAAACAGCCATTGTGAGAAGATAAAAACTGGGATCAAGCACAATACATTGTCAGGAGAAAAATGTTTATTGATCCGCATTGTTTATTCAACATCAAACTAAATAATCAATTTTGCATTTGATTTTACAGGCTGAAGTATTGTTTATATGATTGATTGATTCATTTCGACTATTGGCTTTTTTCACAGCCGGTCTATTCTACGTCTTTGTTTTTTTTGTTTCTTATTTTTTTTTGTTTCTTTTTTTTTTTTTTTCTAATTTCTGAGACAATTAATTTTTCTCCGTTATTATACTTGTATTTCTTTATTTATCAGTAGTTTCGACCGCTC
Organism: Acanthosepion lycidas; assembly: GCA_963932145.1. NCBI lineage: Eukaryota > Metazoa > Mollusca > Cephalopoda > Sepiida > Sepiidae > Acanthosepion > Acanthosepion lycidas. The sequence continues at coordinate 134,416,035 of OZ010577.1, forward strand.
TATTCGCCGGACATCCGCAACTACCTTTCGTAAACCTACTTTGGATTGGGTGAGGAAATCCTTATGTAACATCCGAGGCTATAGTGCTCTTATTTATTTATATATCGTGACTTGTGTTCTCTCAAGAGAATTTCAGAACTCGTATCAGTCAGTTCTGTTATTTTATATCTCTTCTCTAAATCGGTTTCTGTTCCTGCAATTCCTAACCCAGGAATGAAATTCATGCCATCCATGGAACAGGAGGAGATTTACTGGAGAATGAGAAGAGGAAACTGCTGCGGATCAAATAAGGATTTTCCCGGAAGATTAACAAATTCAAACTGAAAGGTGTTGTATAACAAAATAGAGGAAAATTTATAATAAGGACAGCAAATACAAAAGAATTGGTCGACATGAATTCTTCAGGACATGAGTAATCATAGCTCTCCACAACTTCCTAGCATTTGTGAATCTTAACAATGTTTTTTACTATCTCTCCTAATCCCTGTTACGTCTCTACACAAGTCAATTAGATAAGTTGTACGTTGTTTCCTTTGAACCGCTTACTTTCAATATGTCTTGGGAATATCAAATTATCAAAGCCTGAAATTATCCGAAAATATTCAACTGTCTCTTTATGATTCTAACTATAAATGTCCTTTTTGTTTCTTTCTTTCCCTTAGAACTTTCACATTGTTCACATGATCTGTGTATGGTATTCTCATCATTCTCCTGTAGAGCCACTTCTTCATTCATGTAAGTCTCCTAATCATCTGTGAGAAAAGCGTCCAGCATTCATTTCCATTATATTACATTGCAGTTCAGCACTGCAATCATTGTTTTCAAAGAAATTTTCCGTTTTCTTTTTACCTTTGTTTAGCTTCTGGAAAGTCACTTTCGCTATTTCCCTTTTATTTTTAATTGATATTCTACACCCAAATCGGCAGTGATTTGGGTGATTTTTTTATATACGGAGGTACTTCTTAAAATAAGAAGAATTTGCAATCGTTTTAAGGCAATTTTAAATCATTTCTTTCTCACAGTACATACTTTATATACAGAAAATAATGTCGTCAGTACAAGGTGGTTTATTTCATGTTTTGAAGGAAAGTTTGTTTTTTTTAATTATTTTTTTTTAAGTCAAGTACCTTTTAAAGTTAAATGATACTGAAAGAAAAAGGTACAAACATTTGTTTAGACAATGTCAATAATTATCAGGCTTAATATAGTACGGTATCAATTCAAATATAACAACTGGGGTGGAAGTGGCAATAAGATTATGTTGCGCCAATCCTCTCGAGGGTTTTATCTATATGTATTAAAAAGCTACAGTTAAAATCCCAGTTCATTATTTTAGTTCCCGAAACAATCTCCCCCATCTGTGGAAAATATACAAAATGTCTTAAGATAATGTCATAGAAATGATTCCACTCAAATATGCATTATTTTTTGTTTCTTTATTTGTGTGTGTGTGTGTGTGTGTGTGTGTGTGTGTACAGATTATTTACGAATGGCCTGACGTTGTCCTTCAGATGTAAACAGGAGATCCCAAATATCCAACTGAATATCGCAAGTAATTTTTTCATTTCAGCGCAAGATTTAATCTACGAAAGAATATCATTTTCTAACATTAGTTTCAGCGAAAATTCCCGGATTTTTTTTTTTTTACCCCTGCTCTATGGATCAAGATTGTGGCTGTATTCTGAGGTGTGGGGGATTCCTTTGACATACCGAGGGATACAAAATAATATGGAAATATGTCAAAATTGTAAGATTTGCATTGAAAACGTTCATTTTCCTATCGTATGTGAATCGATAAATATTTAATATTTTCCTGGAATCCAAGGTACCGAATTTTGGGGGGAATTTTACTGATAAATCATAAAAGATGTTACACGGGACACAAATAAAAAGATTCAAATATTCATGACTTAAATAACAAACCCATCAGTAAAAAGACCCAAAAGCAAATATACACTGATATTCGGTCCCCCATATATATATATATATATATATATATATATATATATATATATATATATATATATATATATATATATATATATATATCAACGGTTTTCTTAATTTTAGTTCAAGGCTGCCAATAAAATTTTTGATACTTCAAGTATGGTATCAAATGATAAAAAAGCGAAAACAATTGCTAAATCGACTCTGAAATGATCATTTAGATGCAGCAATATCCATCTCAAGTCTACTTGACTCTTCAAAGACAGTAAAAAGGATATAAAAAAAACAAAGAAATTATAAAAATAATGAAGTCAAATGATGAGTTGTCGACTCAAATATTAAGAAAATGGTGTCAAATAACAAAAATGTTTTTTTAAAAAAGCTGTTAGGTGATAAAAATAGTTAAGTCAAATGAAATTCAGCTGTGTCAAATGAGAAAATATTTTTGTTCAATAATAAAATATTTTTGTTCAATAAGAAAAATCGAAGAGACAGGAATTAACAACACGCGGCGTCAAAGTGTAGAAATTGTAGATTCAAATAATCATTTCGGAAATAGATAATAAATTGAAATCAAATAAAGATATCAAATATCAAAAAGTGGAATTAGAATTTACTTGTAAATATAAAAATTAAAAGATGGAGTCAGTAAAATCAAACGACAATAGAATCAACGAAGAGATACAATCTTATTCAATGGAGACAAGACATACAACTATTTCATGTGGCAAAATATTAAAAAAAACATTGATGTGAAATAATATATGCAATGTATTTTAGTGAAACATAAATCACTTCAGTTAAATAATGATAAATGTTGCATCAAAAAATAAAAGAAGAACAAATTAACAGTAATTCAGGAAAGTATTACTCTTATAGAAGAAAGCTAAAATAAGATATACTCAATGGTTATCATTAAAATCCCAAGAACATCACTGATTTCTTCTACAAAAATATTCTTGAAATCTACTGTTGCGAAAAAAAAGGCCCTTGGCACACGAGAAAATGATTTATGTCTACAGTTTTCGTTCCATTGAGTCTCAATTATTTGTATCAATTATGAAATATTTTACAAAGTCAGAGTACTAACTGGAAACCCAAAACATTTTTACAGCGTTAAAAAGACCCACCTTCTGTTTACCGAGGGGTGAGACTTAAAGCAGATTCATACCTTCCCCAAACACTGTATCTGGTAGCGTTTGAGCCCGACACACTGATTTCACTCTGGACTTCTAAGAGTTATGTCACTGATTTATGATAATCGATAAATGAAGCTTATGCTACTTCAAGCAAAAGATAAAATTATGACTTTTAAATTGAATGCAGTTAAATTAAATGATTTACATAAAAAAAAAGATTGCGCGATTTCTAAGAAGAAACAGAAGCATAGAACAGGTGTGTATGAAAGAATAAAAATCCCGTGAAATTAATTAGAAAGAAAACGTCACAAACGGTCATTTTTTTAATAATTTCCCCCTAAGCAAAGCTATAATATCATTAGGATGCAGGGGAGGGGTACATGGGGGTGGAAAAAGAGAATGAGAAGATTATAGTGACAATAAAGGAACAGGAATCAGGAAGATGGCGATTGATGTTGCATTTAAATTCTTGGAGATTATATGTGGCAGGGAAGCGAGATATCGGAAGGGAATTCTACAGGCGAGAAGTATGAGAAAATAAACTATTAGAATAGAACAGACGGTTGAGTCTTGCTAGTTTAAGAGCGAAATGGTTAGACCTAGTTGGCAACCGAGTAGCACTTTTAAATTCCTGCAGTCGAGGCACTAAGAAAAAAAGGTTCACCACAACAGTTACCATAAAGAGCGAAGTCACGGTACGTCGGTGAAAAAGTGACTAGAGTTGAAATATCAGGTCAGAATCGATTTCCTTACAGACTCTATAGATAGATAGATAGATAGATAGATAGATAGATAGATAGATAGATAGATAGATAGATAGAACCGAATGGGTAAATATGCGTAGGTATACGAGCAAGCAATCGTATACAAATACATATAAATACTCTATATTATAAGAAAAAACAGTGCTCAATGTAAAATATAGACTATCTTACATTAACTGCACAAATCAGAGAGTAGAGATAGATAGATAGATAGAAAGATAGATAGATAGATAGATAGATAGATAGATAGATAGATAGATAGATAGATAGATAGTCTGAGCCCGAAGCCAGATATGGCAACAGTCTTAAATTCTCGGATGAACGGTAGGTCTACAAATGCGCAAGATGTATTCTGACGAGAAAAATCGTCTGTCTTGACACTGAACTAACATTCCTAGCAGTAGGCTTCCTAGTAATTGATTCAATGTAATCACTTTAGTTCATGTGAGTGGAAAACGTGAGCCCATGAAGGCGCAAAATGTGCCTCTCCTAGAGTTTAATGTCAGCCATGCCTGATGGCAGGCTGCAAAGTTTCTCTGTGTTGATTAAATGAAACCTGTTTCGATTTAGAAGCGTTAAAATTTGCAAACCATACTTTGACTTGGTTAACCATTAATTGGCGATCCTTTCCGAGAGCAGTTTCCAATTTTACTTTAAGGAAACTGTCGAACTTGCTCCTAAGACATAAGTAAATAGTTGTGTCATCTGCATGAATACCTACTTGGGAACAGATGACATGAGAAAAAAATCTTTGAAGATGAGAAACAGAGTAAGTCCTTAATTATTAAAACGAAATGATCTTAGAACGTGTGTCCCTTTCAATACAACCTTTATGGCATGATTTGTTACGAACTATTGGATTAAGCCAAATATTTCCTCCCGTACTGCCAGAAGGCCAAACTTTCGAACATCTTTCAGATAGAACCGTTCTTATCTAAAGCTTGATAGACGAATTAAAGTGATGGCAGTTAACATATCTAATCTTTGGTACTTTGCTAAAAAAGAAGCGACTAATTGGGCGATAATTTGATTGGTCAGAAAGTTCTTCGGAGTTCTACCAACAACCTGCAATGTAAGAAGCAGCGGGGCATTTATTGGAAGTTTTGAAGAGAATTCAATATTTAGGACAGTTACGGAGATAATTTCGAATCTGCAAGCCTTGGGGGAATCTAGGTTAGAAATGATAGCAAGAACCATGGAAAGAGTTCTGTGGATGTCACTCAACAGAGATTCGGTTCTAAGAAGTGGTGCCAGATTTCGGTACAGATGATCCAGATGAATTGTAAGTTGGGAGAGAATATCTGTGCAAAATACTCTGCTTTATCTGCAGAAAATGTCACTATTGATTGAAAAGAGAAAGGAACGAGGATTTTCTTTTATTCGACACAATCTTGCAGAGCTGCCCATAATCTCTAGAAACAAACTTGTTAGAGACTACATGGTGTCTCATTCTATTAGTGAATAGGGCATCTTTTAAGACACGCTTATATTCTTTACGAGCGGTGAATAAGAGAATTTTGTGACATTCGAACCTGCCGCTCTGGTATAGTCTGATGTGCTATTCATTTTCACGTAGAAAAGACGTTCTTCATATTACTTGCTTAATCACTAAATGTCCCAATTATGTACTAATCAAATCATTAAACTGGTAAGTGTTGTGGTAATATTAGCTTTTTTTCCATTTAAGGAAACATTCGGTCTTCACTGACCGAACATCTAGCGATACTGTCAGCTGAAATTCAGAAAATCTTTCTCACAAAACAGGTTACAGGAAAATAGGTTTCACAAGTTCAATAACTGTTATTGCTCTTTCCTTCCTAACCTTTTGTTTGAAGTAGTGTGGAACGTGTAATAATAATAATTACCACGAGTGTGAATTATAAGATTAGACTAAAAATTGCAGTTGAGAAGAAGAAGAAGAAGAAGAAGAAGAAGAAGAAGAAGAAGAAGGAGGAGGAGGAGGAAGAGGAGGGGGAGAATAATAATAATAATAATAATAATAATAATAATAATAATAATAATAATAATAATAATAATGATAATAATCTAGAATTGCCGATACAAATGATCCAGCTCTCACTGGACAAAAATGTAAAACGTTATAAACGGTTATTGCTTATATTAAAGTGTATATCAAACATTTCTTTAACATATATGGAGAAGATGACCTGCTTTCATCAAGAAGTACTTTCTTAAAATCATTTTTCTTAGAGGAAAATTTCAAATATCTTGACGTTTCTATTGAGCATCTAACGAGTCTTAAGAATTTTAGAATGTTCCACCAGTGAATAATAGAGAAGAGATCAAATCAAACAGAGAAATTGAAATCAAATATGTCCGGGAACGCAGATGTTGTTTGCAGATAGAGTCAGATTTAGCGACTGGATCTTTTCCTCTTCCTTATTGAGATATTTTATTAGGGAAGCTGTTGGACTTGGCAAACAGATTCTCAGTGTAAATCCATTTATATGATATGCAAACGAATTAAATTGTAAGTGCGCACACGTCAGATATATATATATATATATATATATATATATATATGTGTGTGTGTGTGTGTGTGTGTGTGTATGTATATATATATATATATATATATATATATATATATATATATATATATATATTCAGATTGAATAAGAACGAGTGAATGTGACATGTATCGTTGTTGAAAGAATTAGGAATTTCCCAGCGGTTACAAAGAATGATTGGATAACGATTTCAGAGAGAAGAAAGGATTTGGAGATCAGAGAAAAGGTAGAATTTCAAGGTTAAGGAGAAGTTAGGATTTCGAGTTCAGGCGGAAGGTAGGATTTCGAGTTCAGGTGGAAGGTAGGATTTCGGGTTCAGGTGGAAGGTAGGATTTCGAGTTCAAGGAGAAGGTGGGACCTGGAAATCAGAGAGAAGTTAGGACTTCGAGGTCAAGGAGAATGTAGGATTTCGAATTCGGACGGAAGGTAGGATTTCGACTTCATAGAGAAGACAGTATTTGGAGATCAGACAAAAAGGTAGGACTTCAAGTTCAGGGAGAAGGTCGATTTTGAGTTCAAGGGGCAGTAAGATTTCGAGTTCAAGGAGAAGGTGGGACTTGGAGATCACAGAGATGGTAGGTCTATGGAGAAGGTAGGATTTCGAGTTTAGGGGAAATTTAGGATTTCGAGGTCAGGGAGCAGTTAGGATTTCCGGTTCAGAAGGAAAGTAGGATTTCGTGTTGAAGGAGAAGGTAGGAATTGGAGAGAGAGAAGATAGGACTTTGAGGTCAGGAAAAAGGTGGGATTTCGAATTCAGGGGGAAAGTATGATTTGGAATTCGGAGAGAAGACAGGATTTGGAGATGACAGAGAAGGTAGGACTTCAAGGCCATGGAGAAGTTAGGATTTCGAGTTTAGGGGGAAGATAGGATTTCGAGGTCAATGGGAAGGTAAGATTTCGAGGTCAAGGAGAGGGTAAGATTTTTAAGATCAGAGAGAAGGTAGGACTTGGAAGCAGCTAGAAGTTAGAACTTCGAGTTCAGGGAGAAGGTAGGATTTTGATTTCAGAAGGAAAGTAGGATTTTTAGTTCAGAGAGAAGACAGGATTTGGAGATCACAGAGAAGGTAGAACTTCGAGTTTAGGGGGAAGGTAGAACTTCGAGGTCAGGGAGAAGGTAGTATTTTAGGTTCTGGGTGGAAGTAGGACTTCGTGTTCAAGAAGGTGAGACTTGGAGATCACAGAGAAGGTAAGACTTCAAGTCTATGAAGAAGATAGGATTTCGAGTTTAGTGGGAAGGTAAGACTTTAAGGTCAGGAAGAAGGTAGGATTTCCAGTTCAGAGAGAAGACAGGATTTCGAGATCACAGACAAGGTAGGAATCTAAGTCTATTGAGAAGATAGGATTTTGAGTTTAGAGGGAAGGTAGTAAGCTTTTAGAGAATGTGGAATTTCGATTTTATGGGAAAGGTAATATTTCGAGATCAAGGAGAAGGTTGGATTTAGAGATCAGAGAGAAGCTAGGACTTTGAGGTCAGGGAGAAGACAGGATTTCGGGTTCAAAGTGAAGACAGGATTCGAAGATCGGAGAGGTAGGACTCCGAGGTCAGGGTGAACGTAGGATTTCGACTTCACAGAGAATAGAATTTAAAGGTCAGGAAGAGTGTAGTATTTTCAGGTCAGGAAGACGGTAGGTTTCAGAGTTCTGATGTAAAGTAGTTTTTCTATTTCAGGGAGATGGTATGATTTCGAGGTAAGGGAAATAATATGTTTTCGAATTCAGAGAGAAGGTAGGATTTCTAGTTTAGGAAAATGTAAGATTCCGAGGTAGGGAAAGGGTACGTTTTCGAGTTCACAGAGAATGTAGAATTTCGAGATCAGAGAGAATGTAGGATTTCGCGATCAGGGAGAAAGAAGTATTTCAATTTCAGAGCAAAGGTAGGAATTCTATTTCAGAGAGAATGTAAGATTTCGAAGTCAGGAAAAAGGTAAGTTTTGAGTTCAGACTGAAGGTTTGTCTACGATCTCAAGGAGAAGGTAGGATTTTGATGTCAGGGAGAAGGTAGTACTTCATTTTCAACGAGATGGTAGGTTTACATGTTCATGAAGCAGTTTGGATTTAGATGTCAGTGAGGTAGCATTTCGAGTTCAAGGCGAAGGTACAATTTCGAGTTCAAGGCGAAGGTACCATTTCGAGTTCAGGGCGAAAGTAACATTTCGAATTCAAGGCGAAGGTAGCATTTCGAGTTCAAGGTGATGGTAGCATTTCGAGTTCAAGGCGAAAGTAGCATTTCGAGTTCAAGGCGAAGGTAGCATTTCGAGTTCAGGGCGAAGGTAGCATTTCGAGTTCAAGGCGAAGTTGGCATTTCGAGTTCAGGGCGAAAGTACCATTTCGAGTTCAGGGCGAAAGTACAATTTCGAGTTCAAGGCGAAGGTAGCATTTCGAATTCAGGACGAAGATAGCATTTCGTGTTCTCGGTGTCTATTTCAAATAAGATTATCCACGCTAGATGACATAAATGTATCAGATCAAAAATACATTCATATATATATATATATATATATATATATATATATATAAAGATCAATTATTACCTTATATATATATATATATATATATATATAAGGTTATAATTGATACAACGAGAGAAAAATGTCTATTTTAAAATAGAGAGAAACCGGAAACGTTTGGTTATAATGTGGATTTGTTTTAGAGCATATATTTTATTTTATTCTTCATATTTCTGCTACACGAGTTTCCGGTCTCATGACCTTCTTCAGGAAAATAGAAGGAATATATTTTTAAAAGGATTAAATTTTCCTTATGCTCATTTATATAAATATCTTTTCATTGTTCATTTTCTGTATTTGTAGTGAGCTTTGATCTCATTTTTTCCGACTACATACATATATACACTAAAACAAATCCACATTATAACCAAAAACGTTTGCGGTTTCTCTCTTACATATATATATATATATATATATATATATATATATATATATATATATATATATATATATATATACACTGGAATGAATTGATAAAAGTGTGTGGGATAAATCTATACTTTGCCACAAGTATATCTTTACTTTTTGCATATTAAATTCAGAAGTGGTTGTTGTTGTTGTTGTTGGTGGTGGTGGTGGTGGTGCCTATAGAGCAATTGTAATTCATTAATTACTAATCTGTTTGAAAATATAGAATAATTAATCATGTTGCTACCATGGAGAAATCAAGGGATTTTTTTGCCAGTGTAAGAAAGCGCTACCGACTGTAAAAATGATTGATCTTGTGACAATTCAATCTGATGCATGACATTTTTGCTTTGCCGTTTGTCCGATCAAAAACTGAAAAGCAACAAATTTAACTTCTTTAATTCTCAACGGCAGAATTGTGTTTTTTTTTTATTGTTCTTTTTTTGTTGTTGTTTTGTTTTGTAATCAGATGAATTAGAGAATTTCTTTTGTTTTTAGAAGCCAGAGATCCTTCTGTTCCATGCATCATGTTACACATTAATAACGGAAGATAATCCAAGAAGATTAGAATTAAAAATTGCAAAAATAATTTACAACACTAGTAAATTTCATTTTAAATGGAAAAGATGATATTGTAAAAATATAAATTTAGATGAGTAAATTAGGGTTTGAGATATTTTAAAAGATGTTTGTATGCTAATGTTTTACCCAAAAAATAAATTGCTATAAGAATTAGTATGAAAATTGACAAACTATTAATATAGTCAGATATATTTAATTCGTTTGATAGATAGATAGGAATGCAAGAAGGTTGAGATGTTTTGCGTAACCTTAATACAAACACTATATAAGGTTAGATTGTCCTTAGATTATCCTTAGATTGTATTTAACCACTAACGTTTGCCTTTTAATTCTTAAAATGAATCAAAAGAATTTTTTTTTAATTTTTTACAACAAAAAGTTGTTCAGTTAAAAGCATCTTTTTCTCGCGATAATCAAAATCCTTAGTTCCTTTGTAAATGACAAAAACAAAAATCATCAATTGTGATATGGTAAAATGACTTATCAAAGTAACATAAACTTTAAAGTTTTCTACATATGGTGATATGAATTCTTCGATAACTGCTTCATTTTGTTCTAATATACTATTCGACATTTCTTAGTAAATAATGCTAAACGAAGTTAACCGAAACTTAACCGAAAGTTACCCAAAATGGCTCAACAGAATTCTGTCTGAAAAGCCAGGAATGCTACTCTCCAGTGATGCTTTAAAGTTGATGGCTGATATGGAACTGAAATGTACAAAGACTTTTTGGCTTAAGACAGTTATTGTTTTCAATATTATTCTAAGAAAAAAAAAAAGGAAAAAAAGTTATTGAGGTGGTAGTACTTGAATGCAAAATAGAAATAAAAATAAAATGGATATTCTTGCGTTAAGGGTTTAAGAGAAGCAAAAATGAAATGGATATTCTTGCGTTAAGGGTTTAATAGAAACAAAATGAAATAGATATGATTGCGTTATGGGTTTAATAGAAACAAAAATGAAATGGATATTCTTTCGTTAAGGGTTTAATAGAAACAAAATGAAATAGATATGATTGCGTTAAGGGTTTAATAGAAACAAAAATGAAATGGATATTCTTGTGTTAAGGGTTTAATAGAAACAAAATGAAATAGATATGATTGCGTTATGGGTTTAATAGAAACAAAAATGAAATGGATATTCTTGCGTTAAGGGTTTAATAGAAACAAAAATGAAATGGATATTCTTGCGTTAAGGGTTTAATACAAACAAAAATGAAATGGATATTCTTGCGTTAAGGGTTTAATAGAAGCAAAAATGAAATGGATATTCTTGCGTTAAGGGTTTAATAGAAACAAAATGAAATAGATATGATTGCGTTAAGGGTTTAATAGAAACAAAAATGAAATGGATATTCTTGTGTTAAGGGTTTAATAGAAACAAAATGAAATAGATATGATTGCGTTATGGGTTTAATAGAAACAAAAATGAAATGGATATTCTTGTGTTAAGGGTTTAATAGAAACAAAAATGAAATGGATATTCTTGTGTTAAGTGTTTAATAGAAACAAAAATGAAATGGATATACTTGCGTTAAGGGTTTAATAGAAACAAAAATGAAATGGATATTCTTGTGTTAAGGGTTTAATAGAAACAAAGTGAAATAGATATGATTGCGTTAAGGGTTTAATAGAAACAAAAATGAAATGGATATTCTTGTGTTAAGGGTTTAATAGAAACAAAAATGAAATGGATATTCTTGCGTTAAGGGTTTAATAGAAACAAAAATGAAATGGATATTCTTGCGTTAAGGGTTTAATAGAAACAAAAATGAAATAGATATGATTGCGTTAAGGGTTTAATAGAAACAAAAATGAAATAGATTTGATTGAGTTAAGGGTTTAATAGAAACAAAAATGAAATGGATATTCTTGTGTTAAGGGTTTAATAGAAACAAAAATGAAATGGATATTCTTGTGTTAAGGGTTTAATAGAAACAAAAATGAAATGGATATTCTTGTGTTAAGGGATTAATAGAAACAAAAATGAAATGGATATTCTTGTGTTAAGGGTTTAATAGAAACAAAAATGAAATGGATATTCTTGCGTTAAGGGTTTAATAGAAACAAAAATGAAATAGATTTGATTGAGTTAAGGGTTTAATAGAAACAAAAATGAAATGGATATTCTTGCGTTAAGGGTTTAATAGAAACAAAAATGAAATGGATATTCTTGTGTTAAGGGATTAATAGAAACAAAAATGAAATGGATATTCTTGCGTTAAAAGTTTAATAGAAACAAAAATGAAATGGATATTCTTGCGTTAAGGGTTTAATAGAAACAAAAATGAAATAGATATGATTGCGTTAAGGGTTTAATAGAAACAAAAATGAAATAGATTTGATTGAGTTAAGGGTTTAATAGAAACAAAAATGAAATGGATATTCTTGTGTTAAGGGTTTAATAGAAACAAAAATGAAATGGATATTCTTGTGTTAAGGGTTTAATAGAAACAAAAATGAAATGGATATTCTTGTGTTAAGGGTTTAATAGAAACAAAAATGAAATGGATATTCTTGTGTTAAGGGTTTAATAGAAACAAAAATGAAATGGATATTCTTGTGTTAAGGGTTTAATAGAAACAAAAATGAAATGGATACTCTTGCGTTAAGGGTTTAATAGAAACAAAAATGAAATGGATATTTTTGTGTTAAGGGTTTAATAGAAACAAAAATGAAATGGATATTCTTGCGTTAAGGGTTTAATAGAAACAAAAATGAAATAGATATTCTTGCGTTAAGGGTTTAATAGAAACAAAAATGAAATGGATATTCTTGTGTTAAGGGTTTAATAGAAACAAAAATGAAATGGATATTCTTGTGTTAAGGGTTTAATAGAAACAAAAATGAAATAGATATGATTGCGTTATGGGTTTAATAGAAACAAAAATGAAATGGGTATTCTTGTGTTAAGGGTTTAATAGAAACAAAAATGAAATAAATATTCTTGTGTTAAGGGTTTAATAGAAACAAAAATGAAATGGATATTCTTGCGTTAAGGGTTTAATAGAAACAAAAATGAAATGGATATTCTTTTGTTAAGGGTTTAATAGAAACAAAAATGAAATGGATATTCTTGCGTTAAGGGTTTAATAGAAACAAAAATGAAATGGATATTCTTGCGTTAAGGGTTTAATAGAAACAAAAATGAAATAGATATGATTGCGTTAAGGGTTTAATACAAACAAAAATGAAATAGATTTGATTGAGTTAAGGGTTTAATAGAAACAAAAATGAAATGGATATTCTTGTGTTAAGGGTTTAATAGAAACAAAAATGAAATGGATATTCTTGTGTTAAGGGTTTAATAGAAACAAAAATGAAATGGATATTCTTGTGTTAAGGGTTTAATAGAAACAAAAATGAAATGGATATTCTTGCGTTAAGGGTTTAATAGAAACAAAAATGAAATGGATATTCTTGTGTTAAGGGTTTAATAGAAACAAAAATGATATAGATATGATTGCGTTATGGGTTTAATAGAAACAAAAATGAAATGGGTATTCTTGTGTTAAGGGTTTAATAGAAACAAAAATGAAATGGATGTTCTTGTGTTAAGGGTTTAATAGAAACAAAAATGAAATGGATATTCTTGTGTTAAGGGTTTAATAGAAACAAAAATGAAATAGATTTGATTGAGTTAAGGGTTTAATAGAAACAAAAATGAAATGGATATTCTTGTGTTAAAAGTTTAATAGAAACAAAAATGAAATGGATATTCTTGTGTTAAGGGTTTAATAGAAACAAAAATGAAATGGATATTCTTGTGTTAAGGGTTTAATAGAAACAAAAATGAAATGGATATTCTTGCGTTAAGGGTTTAATAGAAACAAAAATGAAATGGATATTCTTGTGTTAAGGGTTTAATAGAAACAAAAATGAAATAGATATGATTGCGTTATGGGTTTAATAGAAACAAAAATGAAATGGGTATTCTTGTGTTAAGGGTTTAATAGAAACAAAAATGAAATGGATATTCTTGTGTTAAGGGTTTAATAGAAACAAAAATGAAATGGATATTCTTGTGTTAAGGGTTTAATAGAAACAAAAATGAAATGGATATTCTTGCGTTAAGGGTTTAATAGAAACAAAAATGAAATGGATATTCTTGTGTTAAGGGTTTAATAGAAACAAAAATGAAATAGATATGATTGCGTTATGTGTTTAATAGAAACAAAAATGAAATGGGTATTCTTGTGTTAAGGGTTTAATAGAAACAAAAATGAAATGGATATTCTTGTGTTAAGGGTTTAATAGAAACAAAAATGAAATGGATATTCTTGTGTTAAGGGTTTAATAGAAACAAAAATGAAATGGATATTCTTGCGTTAAGGGTTTAATAGAAACAAAAATGAAATGGATATTCTTGTGTTAAGGGTTTAATAGAAACAAAAATGAAATAGATATGATTGCGTTATGGGTTTAATAGAAACAAAAATGAAATGGGTATTCTTGTGTTAAGGGTTTAATAGAAACAAAAATGAAATGGATATTCTTGTGTTAAGGGTTTAATAGAAACAAAAATGAAATGGATATTCTTGTGTTCAGGGTTTAATAGAAACAAAAATGAAATGGATATTCTTGTGTTAAGGCTTTAATAGAAACAAAAATGAAATGGATATTCTTGTGTTAAGGGTTTAATAGAAACAAAAATGAAATGGATATTCTTGCGTTAAGGGTTTAATAGAAACAAAAATGAAATGGATATTCTTGTGTTAAGGGTTTAATAGAAACAAAAATGAAATAGATATGATTGCGTTATGGGTTTAATAGAAACAAAAATGAAATGGGTATTCTTGTGTTAAGGGTTTAATAGAAACAAAAATGAAATGGATATTCTTGTGTTAAGGGTTTAATAGAAACAAAAATGAAATGGATATTCTTGTGTTAAAGGTTTAATAGAAACAAAAATAAAATGGATATTCTTGCGTTAAGGGTTTAATAGAAACAAAAATGAAATGGATATTCTTGTGTTAAGGGTTTAATAGAAACAAAAATGAAATAGATTTGATTGAGTTAAGGGTTTAATAGAAACAAAAATGAAATGGATATACTTGCGTTAAGGGTTTAATAGAAACAAAAATGAAATGGATATTCTTGCGTTAAAAGTTTAATAGAAACAAAAATGAAATGGATATTCTTGCGTTAAGGGTTTAATAGAAACAAAAATGAAATAGATATGATTGCGTTAAGGGTTTAATAGAAACAAAAATGAAATAGATTTGATTGAGTTAAGGGTTTAATAGAAACAAAAATGAAATGGATATTCTTGTGTTAAGGGTTTAATAGAAACAAAAATGAAATGGATATACTTGTGTTAAGGGTTTAATAGAAACAAAAATGAAATGGATATTCTTGTGTTAAGGGTTTAATAGAAACAAAAATGAAATGGATATTCTTGTGTTAAGGGTTTAATAGAAACAAAAATGAAATAGATTTGATTGAGTTAAGGGTTTAATAGAAACAAAAATGAAATGGATATACTTGCGTTAAGGGTTTAATAGAAACAAAAATGAAATGGATATTCTTGTGTTAAGGGATTAATAGAAACAAAAATGAAATGGATATTGTTGCGTTAAAAGTTTAATAGAAACAAAAATGAAATGGATATTCTTGCGTTAAGGGTTTAATAGAAACAAAAATGAAATAGATATGATTGCGTTAAGGGTATAATAGAAACAAAAATGAAATAGATTTGATTGAGTTAAGGGTTTAATAGAAACAAAAATGAAATGGATATTCTTGTGTTAAGGGTTTAATAGAAACAAAAATGAAATGGATATACTTGTGTTAAGGGTTTAATAGAAACAAAATGAAATGGATATTCTTGTGTTAAGGGTTTAATAGAAACAAAAATGAAATGGATATTCTTGTGTTAAGGGTTTAATAGAAACAAAAATGAAATGGATATTCTTGTGTTAAGGGTTTAATAGAAACAAAAATGAAATGGATATTCTTGCATTTAAGGGTTTAATAGAAACAAAAATGAAATGGATATTTTTGTGTTAAGGGTTTAATAGAAACAAAAATGAAATGGATATTCTTGCGTTAAGGGTTTAACAGAAACAAAAATGAAATAGATATTCTTGCGTTAAGGGTTTAATAGAAACAAAAATGAAATGGATATTCTTGTGTTAAGGGTTTAATAGAAACAAAAATGAAATGGATATTCTTGTGTTAAGGGATTAATAGAAAAAAAAATGAAATAGATATGATTGCGTTATGGGTTTAATAGAAACAAAAATGAAATGGGTATTCTTGTGTTAAGGGTTTAATAGAAACAAAAATGAAATGGATATTCTTGTGTTAAGGGTTTAATAGAAACAAAAATGAAATGGATATTCTTGCGTTAAGGGTTTAATAGAAACAAAAATGAAATGGATATTCTTGTGTTAAGGGTTTAATAGAAACAAAAATGAAATGGATATTCTTGCGTTAAGGGTTTAATAGAAACAAAAATGAAATAGATTTGATTGAGTTAAGGGTTTAATAGAAACAAAAATGAAATGGATATTCTTGTGTTAAGGGTTTAATAGAAACAAAAATGAAATGGATATTCTTGTGTTAAGGGTTTCATAGAAACAAAAATGAAATGGGTATTCTTGTGTTAAGGGTTTAATAGAAACAAAAATGAAATGGATGTTCTTCTGTTAAGGGTTTAATAGAAACAAAAATGAAATGGATATTCTTGTGTTAAGGGTTTAATAGAAACAAAAATAAAATGGATATTCTTGCGTTAAGGGTTTAATAGAAACAAAAATGAAATGGATATTCTTGTGTTAAGGGTTTAATAGAAACAAAAATGAAATAGATTTGATTGAGTTAAGGGTTTAATAGAAACAAAAATGAAATGGATATACTTGCGTTAAGGGTTTAATAGAAACAAAAATGAAATGGATATTCTTGTGTTAAGGGATTAATAGAAACAAAAATGTAATGGATATTCTTGTGTTAAGGGTTTAATAGAAACAAAAATGAAATGGATATGCTTGTGTTAAGGGTTTAATAGAAACAAAAATGAAATGGATATTCTTGTGTTAAGGGTTTAATAGAAACAAAAATGAAATGGATATTCTTGTGTTAAGGGTTTAATAGAAACAAAAATGAAATGGATATTCTTGTGTTAAGGGTTTAATAGAAACAAAAATGAAATGGATATTCTTGCATTTAAGGGTTTAATAGAAACAAAAATGAAATGGATATTTTTGTGTTAAGGGTTTAATAGAAACAAAAATGAAATGGATATTCTTGCGTTAAGGGTTTAACAGAAACAAAAATGAAATAGATATTCTTGCGTTAAGGGTTTAATAGAAACAAAAATGAAATGGATATTCTTGTGTTAAGGGTTTAATAGAAACAAAAATGAAATGGATATTCTTGTGTTAAGGGATTAATAGAAAAAAAAATGAAATAGATATGATTGCGTTATGGGTTTAATAGAAACAAAAATGAAATGGGTATTCTTGTGTTAAGGGTTTAATAGAAACAAAAATGAAATGGATATTCTTGTGTTAAGGGTTTAATAGAAACAAAAATGAAATGGATATTCTTGCGTTAAGGGTTTAATAGAAACAAAAATGAAATGGATATTCTTGTGTTAAGGGTTTAATAGAAACAAAAATGAAATGGATATTCTTGCGTTAAGGGTTTAATAGAAACAAAAATGAAATGGATATTCTTGCATTAAGGGTTTAATAGAAACAAAAATGAAATAGATTTGATTGAGTTAAGGGTTTAATAGAAACAAAAATGAAATGGATATTCTTGTGTTAAGGGTTTAATAGAAACAAAAATGAAATGGATATTCTTGTGTTAAGGGTTTCATAGAAACAAAAATGAAATGGGTATTCTTGTGTTAAGGGTTTAATAGAAACAAAAATGAAATGGATGTTCTTCTGTTAAGGGTTTAATAGAAACAAAAATGAAATGGATATTCTTGTGTTAAGGGTTTAATAGAAACAAAAATAAAATGGATATTCTTGCGTTAAGGGTTTAATAGAAACAAAAATGAAATGGATATTCTTGTGTTAAGGGTTTAATAGAAACAAAAATGAAATAGATTTGATTGAGTTAAGGGTTTAATAGAAACAAAAATGAAATGGATATACTTGCGTTAAGGGTTTAATAGAAACAAAAATGAAATGGATATTCTTGTGTTAAGGGATTAATAGAAACAAAAATGAAATGGATATTGTTGCGTTAAAAGTTTAATAGAAACAAAAATGAAATGGGTATTCTTGCGTTAAGGGTTTAATAGAAACAAAAATGAAATAGATATGATTGCGTTAAGGGTTTAATAGAAACAAAAATGAAATAGATTTGATTGAGTTAAGGGTTTAATAGAAACAAAAATGAAATGGATATTCTTGTGTTAAGGGTTTAATAGAAACAAAAATGAAATGGATATACTTGTGTTAAGGGTTTAATAGAAACAAAAATGAAATGGATATTCTTGTGTTAAGGGTTTAATAGAAACAAAAATGAAATGGATATTCTTGTGTTAAGGGTTTAATAGAAACAAAAATGAAATGGATATTCTTGTGTTAAGGGTTTAATAGAAACAAAAATGAAATAGATATTCTTGCGTTAAGGGTTTAATAGAAACAAAAATGAAATGGATATTTTTGTGTTAAGGGTTTAATAGAAACAAAAATGAAATGGATATTCTTGCGTTAAGGGTTTAATAGAAACAAAAATGAAATAGATATTCTTGCGTTAAGGGTTTAATAGAAACAAAAATGAAATCGATATTCTTGTGTTAAGGGTTTAATAGAAACAAAAATGAAATGGATATTCTTGTGTTAAGGGTTTAATAGAAACAAAAATGAAATAGATATGATTGCGTTATGGGTTTAATAGAAACAAAAATGAAATGGATATTCTTGTGTTAAGGGTTTAATAGAAACTAAAATGAAATGGATATTCTTGTGTTAAGGGTTTAATAGAAACAAAAATGAAATGGATATTCTTGTGTTCAGGGTTTAATAGAAACAAAAATGAAATGGATATTCTTGTGTTAAGGCTTTAATAGAAACAAAAATGAAATGGATATTCTTGTGTTAAGGGTTTAATAGAAACAAAAATGAAATGGATATTCTTGCGTTAAGGGTTTAATAGAAACAAAAATGAAATGGATATTCTTGTGTTAAGGGTTAAATAGAAACAAAAATGAAATAGATATGATTGCGTTATGGGTTTAATAGAAACAAAAATGAAATGGGTATTCTTGTGTTAAGGGTTTAATAGAAACAAAAATGAAATGGATATTCTTGTGTTAAGGGTTAAATAGAAACAAAAATGAAATGGATATTCTTGTGTTAAGGTTTTAATAGAAACAAAAATAAAATGGATATTCTTGCGTTAAGGGTTTAATAGAAACAAAAATGAAATGGATATTCTTGTGTTAAGGGTTTAATAGAAACAAAAATGAAATAGATTTGATTGAGTTAAGGGTTTAATAGAAACAAAAATGAAATGGATATACTTGCGTTAAGGGTTTAATAGAAACAAAAATGAAATGGATATTCTTGTGTTAAGGGATTAATAGAAACAAAAATGAAATGGATATTGTTGCGTTAAAAGTTTAATAGAAACAAAAATGAAATGGATATTCTTGCGTTAAGGGTTTAATAGAAACAAAAATGAAATAGATATGATTGCGTTAAGGGTTTAATAGAAACAAAAATGAAATAAATTTGATTGAGTTAAGGGTTTAATAGAAACAAAATGAAATGGATATTCTTGTGTTAAGGGTTTAATAGAAACAAAAATGAAATGGATATTCTTGTGTTAAGGGTTTCATAGAAACAAAAATGAAATGGATATTCTTGTGTTAAGGGTTTAATAGAAACAAAAATGAAATGGATATTCTTGCGTTAAGGGTTTAATAGAAACAAAAATGAAATGGATATTCTTGTGTTAAGGGTTTAATAGAAACAAAAATGAAATAGATATGATTGCGTTATGGGTTTAATAGAAACAAAAATGAAATGGGTATTCTTGTGTTAAGGGTTTAATAGAAACAAAAATGAAATGGATGTTCTTGTGTTAAGGGTTTAATAGAAACAAAAATGAAATGGATATTCTTGTGTTAAGGGTTTAATAGAAACAAAAATAAAATGTATATTCTTGCGTTAAGGGTTTAATAGAAACAAAAATGAAATGGATATTCTTGTGTTAAGGGTTTAATAGAAACAAAAATGAAATAGATTTGATTGAGTTAAGGGTTTAATAGAAACAAAAATGAAATGGATATACTTGCGTTAAGGGTTTAATAGAAACAAAAATGAAATGGATATTCTTGTGTTAAGGGATTAATAGAAACAAAAATGAAATGGATATTGTTGCGTTAAAAGTTTAATAGAAATAAAAATGAAATGGATATTCTTGTGTTAAGGGTTTAATAGAAACAAAAATGAAATGGATGTTCTTGTGTTAAGGGTTTAATAGAAACAAAAATGAAATGGATATTCTTGTGTTAAGGGTTTAATAGAAACAAAAATAAAATGTATATTCTTGCGTTAAGGGTTTAATAGAAACAAAAATGAAATGGATATTCTTGTGTTAAGGGTTTAATAGAAACAAAAATGAAATAGATTTGATTGAGTTAAGGGTTTAATAGAAACAAAAATGAAATGGATATTCTTGTGTTAAGGGTTTAATAGAAACAAAAATGAAATGGATATACTTGTGTTAAGGGTTTAATAGAAACAAAAATGAAATGGATATTCTTGTGTTAAGGGTTTAATAGAAACAAAAATGAAATGGATATTCTAGTGTTAAGGGTTTAATAGAAACAAAAATGAAATGGATATTCTTGTGTTAAGGGTTTAATAGAAACAAAAATGAAATGGATATTCTTGCGTTAAGGGTTTAATAGAAACAAAAATGAAATGGATATTTTTGTGTTAAGGGTTTAATAGAAACAAAAATGAAATGGATATTCTTGCGTTAAGGGTTTAATAGAAACAAAAATGAAATAGATATTCTGGCGTTAAGGGTTTAATAGAAACAAAAATGAAATGGATATTCTTGTGTTAAGGGTTTAATAGAAACAAAAATGAAATGGATATTCTTGTGTTAAGGGTTTAATAGAAACAAAAATGAAATAGATATGATTGCGTTATGGGTTAAATAGAAACAAAAATGAAATGGATATTCTTGTGTTAAGGGTTTAATAGAAACAAAAATGAAATAGATATTCTTGCGTTAAGGGTTTAATAGAAACAAAAATGAAATGGATATTCTTGTGTTAAGGGTTTAATAGAAACAAAAATGAAATGGATATTCTTGCATTAAGGGTTTAATAGAAACAAAAATGAAATGGATATTCTTGCGTTAAGGGTTTAATAGAAACAAAAATGAAATAAATTTGATTGAGTTAAGGGTTTAATAGAAACAAAAATGAAATGGATATTCTTGTGTTAAGGGTTTAATAGAAACAAAAATGAAATGGATATTCTTGTGTTAAGGGTTTCATAGAAACAAAAATGAAATGGATATTCTTGTGTTAAGGGTTTAATAGAAACAAAAATGAAATGGATATTCTTGCGTTAAGGGTTTAATAGAAACAAAAATGAAATGGATATTCTTGTGTTAAGGGTTTAATAGAAACAAAAATGAAATAGATATGATTGCGTTATGGGTTTAATAGAAACAAAAATGAAATGGGTATTCTTGTGTTAAGGGTTTAATAGAAACAAAAATGAAATGGATGTTCTTGTGTTAAGGGTTTAATAGAAACAAAAATGAAATGGATATTCTTGTGTTAAGGGTTTAATAGAAACAAAAATAAAATGTATATTCTTGCGTTAAGGGTTTAATAGAAACAAAAATGAAATGGATATTCTTGTGTTAAGGGTTTAATAGAAACAAAAATGAAATAGATTTGATTGAGTTAAGGGTTTAATAGAAACAAAAATGAAATGGATATACTTGCGTTAAGGGTTTAATAGAAACAAAAATGAAATGGATATTCTTGTGTTAAGGGATTAATAGAAACAAAAATGAAATGGATATTGTTGCGTTAAAAGTTTAATAGAAATAAAAATGAAATGGATATTCTTGTGTTAAGGGTTTAATAGAAACAAAAATGAAATGGATGTTCTTGTGTTAAGGGTTTAATAGAAACAAAAATGAAATAGATTTGATTGAGTTAAGGGTTTAATAGAAACAAAAATGAAATGGATATACTTGTGTTAAGGGTTTAATAGAAACAAAAATGAAATGGATATTCTTGTGTTAAGGGTTTAATAGAAACAAAAATGAAATGGATATTCTAGTGTTAAGGGTTTAATAGAAACAAAAATGAAATGGATATTCTTGTGTTAAGGGTTTAATAGAAACAAAAATGAAATGGATATTCTTGCGTTAAGGGTTTAATAGAAACAAAAATGAAATGGATATTTTTGTGTTAAGGGTTTAATAGAAACAAAAATGAAATGGATATTCTTGCGTTAAGGGTTTAATAGAAACAAAAATGAAATAGATATTCTGGCGTTAAGGGTTTAATAGAAACAAAAATGAAATGGATATTCTTGTGTTAAGGGTTTAATAGAAACAAAAATGAAATGGATATTCTTGTGTTAAGGGTTTAATAGAAACAAAAATGAAATAGATATTCTTGCGTTAAGGGTTTAATAGAAACAAAAATGAAATGGATATTCTTGTGTTAAGGGTTTAATAGAAACAAAAATGAAATGGATATTCTTGCATTAAGGGTTTAATAGAAACAAAAATGAAATGGATATTCTTGCGTTAAGGGTTTAATAGAAACAAAAATGAAATAAATTTGATTGAGTTAAGGGTTTAATAGAAACAAAAATGAAATGGATATTCTTGTGTTAAGGGTTTAATAGAAACAAAAATGAAATGGATATTCTTGTGTTAAGGGTTTCATAGAAACAAAAATGAAATGGATATTCTTGTGTTAAGGGTTTAATAGAAACAAAAATGAAATGGATATTCTTGCGTTAAGGGTTTAATAGAAACAAAAATGAAATGGATATTCTTGTGTTAAGGGTTTAATAGAAACAAAAATGAAATAGATATGATTGCGTTATGGGTTTAATAGAAACAAAAATGAAATGGGTATTCTTGTGTTAAGGGTTTAATAGAAACAAAAATGAAATGGATGTTCTTGTGTTAAGGGTTTAATAGAAACAAAAATGAAATGGATATTCTTGTGTTAAGGGTTTAATAGAAACAAAAATAAAATGTATATTCTTGCGTTAAGGGTTTAATAGAAACAAAAATGAAATGGATATTCTTGTGTTAAGGGTTTAATAGAAACAAAAATGAAATAGATTTGATTGAGTTAAGGGTTTAATAGAAACAAAAATGAAATGGATATACTTGCGTTAAGGGTTTAATAGAAACAAAAATGAAATGGATATTCTTGTGTTAAGGGATTAATAGAAACAAAAATGAAATGGATATTGTTGCGTTAAAAGTTTAATAGAAATAAAAATGAAATGGATATTCTTGTGTTAAGGGTTTAATAGAAACAAAAATAAAATGGATATACTTGTGTTAAGGGTTTAATAGAAACAAAAATGAAATGGATATTCTTGTGTTAAGGGTTTAATAGAAACAAAAATGAAATGGATATTCTTGTGTTAAGGGTTTAATAGAAACAAAAATGAAATGGATATTCTTGTGTTAAGGGTTTAATAGAAACAAAAATGAAATGGATATTCTTGCGTTAAGGGTTTAATAGAAACAAAAATGAAATGGATATTTTTGTGTTAAGGGTTTAATAGAAACAAAATGAAATGGATATTCTTGCGTTAAGGGTTTAATAGAAACAAAAATGAAATAGATATTCTTGCGTTAAGGGTTTAATAGAAACAAAAATGAAATCGATATTCTTGTGTTAAGGGTTTAATAGAAACAAAAATGAAATGGATATTCTTGTGTTAAGGGTTTAATAGAAACAAAAATGAAATAGATATGATTGCGTTATGGGTTTAATAGAAACAAAAATGAAATGGGTATTCTTGTGTTAAGGGTTTAATAGAAACAAAAATGAAATGGATATTCTTGTGTTAAGGGTTTAATAGAAACAAAAATGAAATGGATGTTCTTGTGTTAAGGGTTTAATAGAAACAAAAATGAAATGGATATTCTTGTGTTAAGGGTTTAATAGAAACAAAAATGAAATGGATATTCTTGCGTTAAGGGTTAAATAGAAACAAAAATGAAATGGATATTCTTGTGTTAAGCGTTTAATAGAAACAAAAATGAAATAGATTTGATTGAGTTAAGGGTTTAATAGAAACAAAAATGAAATGGATATTCTTGTGTTAAGGGTTTAAGAGAAACTATAATGAAATGGATATTCTTGTGTTAAGGGTTTAATAGAAACAAAAATGAAATGGATATTCTTGTGTTAAGGGTTTAATAGAAACAAAAATGAAATGGATATTCTTGCGTTAAGGGTTTAATAAAAACAAAAATGAAATGGATATTCTTGTGTTAAGGGTTTAATAGAAACAAAAATGAAATAGATATGATTGCGTTATGGGTTTAATAGAAACAAAAATGAAATGGGTATTCTTGTGTTAAGGGTTTAATAGAAACAAAAATGAAATGGATATTCTTGTGTTAAGGGTTTAATAGAAACAAAAATGAAATAGATATGATTGCGTTATGGGTTTAATAGAAACCAAAATGAAATGGGTATTCTTGTGTTAAGGGTTTAATAGAAACAAAAATGAAATGGATATTCTTGTGTTAAGGTTTTAATAGAAACAAAAATGAAATGGATATTCTTGCGTTAAGGGTTTAATAGAAACAAAAATGAAATGGATATTCTTGTGTTAAGGGTTTAATAGAAACAAAAATGAAATGGATATTCTTGCGTTAAGGGTTTAATAGAAACAAAAATGAAATGGATATTCTTGCGTTAAGGGTTTAATAGAAACAAAAATGAAATAGATATGATTGCTTTAAGGGTTTAATAGAAACAAAAATGAAATAGATTTGATTGAGTTAAGGGTTTAATAGAAACAAAAATGAAATGGATATTCTTGTGTTAAGGGTTTAATAGAAACAAAAATGAAATGGATATTTTTGTGTTAAGGGTTTAATAGAAACAAAAATGAAATGGATATTCTTGCGTTAAGGGTTTAATAGAAACAAAAATGAAATAGATATTCTTGCGTTAATGGTTTAATAGAAACAAAAATGAAATCGATATTCTTGTGTTAAGGGTTTAATAGAAACAAAAATGAAATGGATATTCTTGTGTTAAGGGTTTAATAGAAACAAAAATGAAATAGATATGATTGCGTTATGGGTTTAATAGAAACAAAAATGAAATGGGTATTCTTGTGTTAAGGGTTTAATAGAAACAAAAATGAAATGGATATTCTTGTGTTAAGGGTTTAATAGAAACAAAAATGAAATGGATGTTCTTGTGTTAAGGGTTTAATAGAAACAAAAATGAAATGGATATTCTTGTGTTAAGGGTTTAATAGAAACAAAAATGAAATGGATATTCTTGCGTTAAGGGTTAAATAGAAACAAAAATGAAATGGATATTCTTGTGTTAAGCGTTTAATAGAAACAAAAATGAAATAGATTTGATTGAGTTAAGGGTTTAATAGAAACAAAAATGAAATGGATATTCTTGTGTTAAGGGTTTAATAGAAACTATAATGAAATGGATATTCTTGTGTTAAGGGTTTAATAGAAACAAAAATGAAATGGATATTCTTGCGTTAAGGGTTTAATAAAAACAAAAATGAAATGGATATTCTTGTGTTAAGGGTTTAATAGAAACAAAAATGAAATAGATATGATTGCGTTATGGGTTTAATAGAAACAAAAATGAAATGGGTATTCTTGTGTTAAGGGTTTAATAGAAACAAAAATAAAATGGATATTCTTGTGTTAAGGGTTTAATAGAAACAAAAATGAAATAGATATGATTGCGTTATGGGTTTAATAGAAACCAAAATGAAATTGGTATTCTTGTGTTAAGGGTTTAATAGAAACAAAAATGAAATGGATATTCTTGTGTTAAGGGTTTAATAGAAACAAAAATGAAATGGATATTCTTGCGTTAAGGGTTTAATAGAAACAAAAATGAAATGGATATTCTTGTGTTAAGGGTTTAATAGAAACAAAAATGAAATGGATATTCTTGCGTTAAGGGTTTAATAGAAACAAAAATGAAATGGATATTCTTGCGTTAAGGGTTTAATAGAAACAAAAATGAAATAGATATGATTGCTTTAAGGGTTTAATAGAAACAAAAATGAAATAGATTTGATTGAGTTAAGGGTTTAATAGAAACAAAAATGAAATGGATATTCTTGTGTTAAGGGTTTACTAGAAACAAAAATGAAATGGATATTCTTGTGTTAAGGGTTTAATAGAAACAAAAATGAAATGGATATTCTTGTGTTAAGAGTTTAATAGAAACAAAAATGAAATGGATATTCTTGCGTTAAGGGTTTAATAGAAACAAAAATGAAATGGATATTCTTGCGTTAAGGGTTTAATAGAAACAAAAATGAAATAGATATGATTGCGGTAAGGGTTTAATAGAAACAAAAATGAAATGGATATTCTTGCGTTAAGGGTTTAATAGAAACAAAAATGAAATGGATATTCTTGCGTTAAGGGTTTAATAGAAACAAAAATGAAATGGATATTCTTGCGTTAAGGCTTTAATAGAAACTATAATGAAATGGATATGATTGCGGTAAGGGTTTAATAAAAACAAAAATGAAAGATATGATTGCGTTAAGGGTTTAATAGAAACAAAAATGAAATGAATATTCTTCCGTTAAGGGTTTAATAGAAACAAAAATGAAATAGATATGATTGCGTTAAGGGTTAAATAGAAACAAAAATGAAATAGATATGATTGCGTTAAGGGTTTAATAGAAACAAAAATGAAATAGATATGATTGCGTTAAGGGTTTAATAGAAACAAAAATGAAATAGATATGATTTCGTTAAGGGTTTAATAGAAACAAAAATGAAATAGATATGATTGCGTTAAGGGTTTAATAGAAACAAAAATGAAATAGATATTCTTGCGTTAAGGGTTTAATAGAAACAAAAATGAAATAGATATGATTGCGTTAAGGGTTTAATAGAAACAAAAATAAAATGGATATTCTTGCGTTAAGGGTTTAATAGAAACAAAAATGAAATAGATATGATTGCGTTAAGGGTTTAATAGAAACAAAATGAAATAGATATTCTTGCGTTAAGGGTTTAATAGAAACAAAAATGAAAATGGATATTCTTGTGTTAAGGGTTTAATAGAAACAAAAATGAAATATACATGATTGCGTTAAGGGTTTAATAGAAACAAAAATGAAATAAATATTCTTGCGTTAAGGGTTTAATACAAACAAAAATGAAATGGATATTCTTGTGTTAAGGGTTTAAT
Source organism: Acanthosepion lycidas (assembly GCA_963932145.1). Lineage (NCBI taxonomy): Eukaryota > Metazoa > Mollusca > Cephalopoda > Sepiida > Sepiidae > Acanthosepion > Acanthosepion lycidas. The sequence goes on from OZ010577.1 coordinate 134,443,320, forward strand.
AGATACAAAAATGAAATGAATATTCTTGCGTTAAGGGTTTAATAGAAACAAAAATGAAATAGATATTCTTGCGTTAAGGGGTTAATAGAAACAAAAATGAAATGGATATTCTTGCGTTAAGAGTTTAATAGAAACAAAAATGAAATAGATATGATTGCGTTAAGGGTTTAATAGAAACAAAAATGAAATAGATATTCTTGCGTTAAGGGTTTAATAGAAACAAAAATGAAATGGATATTCTTGCGTTAAGGGTTTAATAGAAACAAAAATGAAATAGATATGATTGCGTTAAGGGTTTAATAGAAACAAAAATGAAATAGATATTCTTGCGTTAAGGGTTTAATACAAACAAAAATGAAATAGATATTCTTGCGTTAAGGGTTTAATAGAAACAAAAATGAAATGGATATTCCTGCGTTAAGGGTTTAATAGAAACAAAAATGAAATAGATATTCTTGCGTTAAGGGTTTAATAGAAACAAAAATGAAAATAGATATTCTTGTGTTAAGGGTTTAATAGAAACAAAAACGAAATAGATATTCTTGCGTTAAGGGTTTAATAGAAACAAAAATGAAATAGATATGATTGCGTTAAGGGTTTAATAGAAACAAAAATGAAATAGATATTCTTGCGTTAAGGTTTTAATAGAAACAAAAATGAAATGGATATTCTTGCGTTAAGGGTTTAATAGAAACAAAAATGAAATAGATATGATTGCGTTAAGGGTTTAATAGAAACAAAAATGAAATAGATATTCTTGCGTTAAGGGTTTAATAGAATCAAAAAATGAAATGGATATTCTTGCGTTAAGGGTTTAATAGAAACAAAAATGAAATAGATATGATTGCGTTAAGCGTTTAATAGAAACAAAAATGAAATAGATATTCTTGCGTTAAGGGTTTAATAGAAACAAAAATGAAATAGATATTCTTGCGTTAAGGGTTTAATACAAACAAAAATGAAATGGATATTCCTGCGTTAAGGGTTTAATAGAAACAAAAATGAAATAGATATGATTGCGTTAAGGGTTTAATACAAACAAAAATGAAATAGATATTCTTGCGTTAAGGGTTTAATAGAAACAAAAATGAAATAGATATTCTTGCGTTAAGGGTTTAATAGAAACAAAAATAAGATTGGATATTCTTGCGTTAAGGGTTTAATAGAAACAAAAATGAAATAGATATTCTTGCGTTAAGGGTTTAATAGAAACAAAAATGAAATAGATATGATTGCGTTAAGGGTTTAATAGAAACAAAAATGAAATAGATATTCTTGCGTTAAGGGTTTAATAGAAACAAAAATGAAATGGATATTCTTGTGTTAAGGGTTTAATAGAAACAAAAATGAAATAGATATGATTGCGTTAAGGGTTTAATAGAAACAAAAATGAAATAGATATTCTTGCGTTAAGGGTTTAATACAAACAAAAATGAAATAGATATGATTGCGTTAAGGGTTTAATAGAAACAAAAATAAAATGGATATTCTTGCGTTAAGGGTTTAATAGAAACAAAAATGAAATAGATATGATTGCGTTAAGGGTTTAATAGAAACAAAAATGAAATAGATATTCTTGCGTTAAGGGTTTAATAGAAACAAAAATGAAATGGATATTCTTGTGTTAAGGGTTTAATAGAAACAAAAATGAAATAGATATGATTGCGTTAAGGGTTTAATAGAAACAAAAATGAAATAGATATTCTTGCGTTAAGGGTTTAATAGAAACAAAAATGAAATGGATATTCTTGTGTTAAGGGTTTAATAGAAATAAAATAAAATGGATATTCTTGCGTTAAGGGTTTAATAGAAACAAAAATGAAATAGATATTCTTGCGTTAAGGGTTTAATAGAAACAAAAATGAAATAGATATGATTGCGTTAAGGGTTTAATAGAAACAAAAATGAAATAAATATTCTTGCGTTAAGGGTTTAATACAAACAAAAATGAAAGAGATATGATTGCGTTAAGGGTTTAATAGAAACAAAAATAAAATGGATATTCTTGCGTTTAGGGTTTAATAGAAACAAAAATGAAATAAATATTCTTGTGTTAAGGGTTTAATAGAAACAAAAATGAAATAGATATGATTGCGTTATGGGTTTAATAGAAACCAAAATGAAATAGATATGATTGCGTTATGGGTTTAATAGAAACCAAAATGAAATTGGTATTCTTGTGTTAAGGGTTTAATAGAAACAAAAATGAAATGGATATTCTTGTGTTAAGGGTTTAATAGAAACAAAAATGAAATGGATATTCTTGCGTTAAGGGTTTAATAGAAACAAAAATGAAATGGATATTCTTGTGTTAAGGGTTTAATAGAAACAAAAATGAAATGGATATTCTTGCGTTAAGGGTTTAATAGAAACAAAAATGAAATGGATATTCTTGCGTTAAGGGTTTAATAGAAACAAAAATGAAATAGATATGATTGCTTTAAGGGTTTAATAGAAACAAAAATGAAATAGATTTGATTGAGTTAAGGGTTTAATAGAAACAAAAATGAAATGGATATTCTTGTGTTAAGGGTTTAATAGAAACAAAAATGAAATGGATATTCTTGTGTTAAGGGTTTAATAGAAACAAAAATGAAATGGATATTCTTGTGTTAAGAGTTTAATAGAAACAAAAATGAAATGGATATTCTTGCGTTAAGGGTTTAATAGAAACAAAAATGAAATGGATATTCTTGCGTTAAGGGTTTAATAGAAACAAAAATGAAATAGATATGATTGCGGTAAGGGTTTAATAGAAACAAAAATGAAATGGATATTCTTGCGTTAAGGGTTTAATAGAAACAAAAATGAAATGGATATTCTTGCGTTAAGGGTTTAATAGAAACAAAAATGAAATGGATATTCTTGCGTTAAGGCTTTAATAGAAACTATAATGAAATGGATATGATTGCGGTAAGGGTTTAATAAAAACAAAAATGAAAGATATGATTGCGTTAAGGGTTTAATAGAAACAAAAATGAAATGAATATTCTTCCGTTAAGGGTTTAATAGAAACAAAAATGAAATAGATATGATTGCGTTAAGGGTTAAATAGAAACAAAAATGAAATAGATATGATTGCGTTAAGGGTTTAATAGAAACAAAAATGAAATAGATATGATTGCGTTAAGGGTTTAATAGAAACAAAAATGAAATAGATATGATTTCGTTAAGGGTTTAATAGAAACAAAAATGAAATAGATATGATTGCGTTAAGGGTTTAATAGAAACAAAAATGAAATAGATATTCTTGCGTTAAGGGTTTAATAGAAACAAAAATGAAATAGATATGATTGCGTTAAGGGTTTAATAGAAACAAAAATAAAATGGATATTCTTGCGTTAAGGGTTTAATAGAAACAAAAATGAAATAGATATGATTGCGTTAAGGGTTTAATAGAAACAAAATGAAATAGATATTCTTGCGTTAAGGGTTTAATAGAAACAAAAATGAAAATGGATATTCTTGTGTTAAGGGTTTAATAGAAACAAAAATGAAATATACATGATTGCGTTAAGGGTTTAATAGAAACAAAAATGAAATAAATATTCTTGCGTTAAGGGTTTAATACAAACAAAAATGAAATGGATATTCTTGTGTTAAGGGTTTAATAGATACAAAAATGAAATGAATATTCTTGCGTTAAGGGTTTAATAGAAACAAAAATGAAATAGATATTCTTGCGTTAAGGGGTTAATAGAAACAAAAATGAAATGGATATTCTTGCGTTAAGAGTTTAATAGAAACAAAAATGAAATAGATATGATTGCGTTAAGGGTTTAATAGAAACAAAAATGAAATAGATATTCTTGCGTTAAGGGTTTAATAGAAACAAAAATGAAATGGATATTCTTGCGTTAAGGGTTTAATAGAAACAAAAATGAAATAGATATGATTGCGTTAAGGGTTTAATAGAAACAAAAATGAAATAGATATTCTTGCGTTAAGGGTTTAATACAAACAAAAATGAAATAGATATTCTTGCGTTAAGGGTTTAATAGAAACAAAAATGAAATGGATATTCCTGCGTTAAGGGTTTAATAGAAACAAAAATGAAATAGATATTCTTGCGTTAAGGGTTTAATAGAAACAAAAATGAAAATAGATATTCTTGTGTTAAGGGTTTAATAGAAACAAAAACGAAATAGATATTCTTGCGTTAAGGGTTTAATAGAAACAAAAATGAAATAGATATGATTGCGTTAAGGGTTTAATAGAAACAAAAATGAAATAGATATTCTTGCGTTAAGGTTTTAATAGAAACAAAAATGAAATGGATATTCTTGCGTTAAGGGTTTAATAGAAACAAAAATGAAATAGATATGATTGCGTTAAGGGTTTAATAGAAACAAAAATGAAATAGATATTCTTGCGTTAAGGGTTTAATAGAATCAAAAAATGAAATGGATATTCTTGCGTTAAGGGTTTAATAGAAACAAAAATGAAATAGATATGATTGCGTTAAGCGTTTAATAGAAACAAAAATGAAATAGATATTCTTGCGTTAAGGGTTTAATAGAAACAAAAATGAAATAGATATTCTTGCGTTAAGGGTTTAATACAAACAAAAATGAAATGGATATTCCTGCGTTAAGGGTTTAATAGAAACAAAAATGAAATAGATATGATTGCGTTAAGGGTTTAATACAAACAAAAATGAAATAGATATTCTTGCGTTAAGGGTTTAATAGAAACAAAAATGAAATAGATATTCTTGCGTTAAGGGTTTAATAGAAACAAAAATAAGATTGGATATTCTTGCGTTAAGGGTTTAATAGAAACAAAAATGAAATAGATATTCTTGCGTTAAGGGTTTAATAGAAACAAAAATGAAATAGATATGATTGCGTTAAGGGTTTAATAGAAACAAAAATGAAATAGATATTCTTGCGTTAAGGGTTTAATAGAAACAAAAATGAAATGGATATTCTTGTGTTAAGGGTTTAATAGAAACAAAAATGAAATAGATATGATTGCGTTAAGGGTTTAATAGAAACAAAAATGAAATAGATATTCTTGCGTTAAGGGTTTAATACAAACAAAAATGAAATAGATATGATTGCGTTAAGGGTTTAATAGAAACAAAAATAAAATGGATATTCTTGCGTTAAGGGTTTAATAGAAACAAAAATGAAATAGATATGATTGCGTTAAGGGTTTAATAGAAACAAAAATGAAATAGATATTCTTGCGTTAAGGGTTTAATAGAAACAAAAATGAAATGGATATTCTTGTGTTAAGGGTTTAATAGAAACAAAAATGAAATAGATATGATTGCGTTAAGGGTTTAATAGAAACAAAAATGAAATAGATATTCTTGCGTTAAGGGTTTAATAGAAACAAAAATGAAATGGATATTCTTGTGTTAAGGGTTTAATAGAAATAAAATAAAATGGATATTCTTGCGTTAAGGGTTTAATAGAAACAAAAATGAAATAGATATTCTTGCGTTAAGGGTTTAATAGAAACAAAAATGAAATAGATATGATTGCGTTAAGGGTTTAATAGAAACAAAAATGAAATAAATATTCTTGCGTTAAGGGTTTAATACAAACAAAAATGAAAGAGATATGATTGCGTTAAGGGTTTAATAGAAACAAAAATAAAATGGATATTCTTGCGTTTAGGGTTTAATAGAAACAAAAATGAAATAGATATGATTGCGTTAAGGGTTTAATAGAAACAAAAATAAAATGGATATTCTTGCGTTAAGGGTTTAATAGAAACAAAAATGAAATAGATATGATTGCGTTAAGGGTTTAATAGAAACAAAAATGAAATAGATATTCTTGCGTTAAGGGTTTAATAGAAACAAAAATGAAATGGATATTCTTGTGTTAAGGGTTTAATAGAAACAAAAATGAAATAGATATGATTGCGTTAAGGGTTTAATAGAAACAAAAATGAAATAGATATTCTTGCGTTAAGGGTTTAATAGAAACAAAAATGAAATGGATATTCTTGTGTTAAGGGTTTAATAGAAATAAAATAAAATGGATATTCTTGCGTTAAGGGTTTAATAGAAACAAAAATGAAATAGATATTCTTGCGTTAAGGGTTTAATAGAAACAGAAATGAAATAGATATGATTGCGTTAAGGGTTTAATAGAAACAAAAATGAAATAAATATTCTTGCGTTAAGGGTTTAATACAAACAAAAATGAAAGAGATATGATTGCGTTAAGGGTTTAATAGAAACAAAAATAAAATGGATATTCTTGCGTTTAGGGTTTAATAGAAACAAAAATGAAATAGATATGATTGCGTTAAGGGTTTAATAGAAACAAAAATAAAATGGATATTCTTGCGTTAAGGGTTTAATAGAAACAAAAATGAAATAGATATGATTGCGTTAAGGGTTTAATAGAAACAAAAATGAAATAGATATTCTTGCGTTAAGGGTTTAATAGAAACAAAAATGAAATGGATATTCTTGTGTTAAGGGTTTAATAGAAACAAAAATGAAATAGATATGATTGCGTTAAGGGTTTAATAGAAACAAAAATGAAATAGATATTCTTGCGTTAAGGGTTTAATACAAACAAAAATGAAATGGATATTCTTGTGTTAAGGGTTTAATAGAAACAAAAATGAAATGGATATTCTTGCGTTAAGGGTTTAATAGAAACAAAAATGAAATAGATATTCTTGCGTTAAGGGTTTAATAGAAACAAAAATGAAATAGATATTCTTGCGTTAAGGGTTTAATAGAAACAAAAATGAAATAGATATGATTGCGTTAAGGGTTTAATAGAAACAAAACTGAAATGGATATTCTTGTGTTAATGGTTTAATAGAAACAAAAATGAAATAGATATGATTCCGTTAAGGGTTTAATAGAAACAAAAATGAAATAGATATGATTGAGTTAAGGGTTTAATAGAAACAAAAATGAAATGGATATTCCTGCGTTCAGGGTTTAATAGAAACAAAAATGAAATAGATATGATTGCGTTAAGGGTTTAATACAAACAATAATGAAATAGATATTCTTGCGTTAAGGGTTTAATAGAAACAAAAATGAAATGGATATTCTTGCGTTAAGGGTTTAATAGAAACAAAAATGAAATACATATTCTTGTGTTAAGGGTTTAATAGAAACAAAAATGAAATGGATATTCTTGTGTTAAGGGTTTAATAGAAACGAAAATGAAATGGATATTCTTGCGTTAAGGGTTTAATAGAAACAAAAATGAAATAGATATTCTTGCGTTAAGGGTTTAATAGAAACAAAAATGAAATAGATATGATTGCGTTAAGGGTTTAATAGAAACAAAAATGAAATGGATATTCTTGCGTTAAGGTTTTAATAGAAACAAAAATGAAATGGATATTCTTGTGTTAAGGGTTTAATAGAAACAAATATGAAATGGATATTCTTCCGTTAAGGGTTTAATAGAAACAAAAATGAAATAGATATTCTTGCATTAAGGGTTTAATAGAAACAAAAATGAAATGGATATTCTTGCGTTAAGGGTTTAATAGAAACAAAAATGAAATGGATATTCTTGTGTTAAGGTTTTAATAGAAACAAAAATGAAATAGATATGATTGCGTTAAGGGTTTAATAGAAACAAAAATGAAATAGATATTCTTGCGTTAAGGGTTTAATAGAAACAAAAATGAAATAGATATTCTTGCGTTAAGGGTTTAATAGAAACAAAAATAAGATTGGATATTCTTGCGTTAAGGGTTTAATAGAAACAAAAATTAAATAGATATTCTTGCGTTAAGGGTTTAATAGAAACAAAAATGAAATAGATATGATTGCGTTAAGGGTTTAATAGAAACAAAAATGAAATAGATATTCTTGCGTTAAGGGTTTAATAGAAACAAAAATGAAATGGATATTCTTGTGTTAAGGGTTTAATAGAAACAAAAATGAAATAGATATGATTGCGTTAAGGGTTTAATAGAAACAAAAATGAAATAGATATTCTTGCGTTAAGGGTTTAATACAAACAAAAATGAAATAGATATGATTGCGTTAAGGGTTTAATAGAAACAAAAATAAAATGGATATTCTTGCGTTAAGGGTTTAATAGAAACAAAAATGAAATAGATATGATTGCGTTAAGGGTTTAATAGAAACAAAAATGAAATAGATATTCTTGCGTTAAGGGTTTAATAGAAACAAAAATGAAATGGATATTCTTGTGTTAAGGGTTTAATAGAAACAAAAATGAAATAGATATGATTGCGTTAAGGGTTTAATAGAAACAAAAATGAAATAGATATTCTTGCGTTAAGGGTTTAATAGAAACAAAAATGAAATGGATATTCTTGTGTTAAGGGTTTAATAGAAATAAAATAAAATGGATATTCTTGCGTTAAGGGTTTAATAGAAACAAAAATGAAATAGATATTCTTGCGTTAAGGGTTTAATAGAAACAAAAATGAAATAGATATGATTGCGTTAAGGGTTTAATAGAAACAAAAATGAAATAAATATTCTTGCGTTAAGGGTTTAATACAAACAAAAATGAAAGAGATATGATTGCGTTAAGGGTTTAATAGAAACAAAAATAAAATGGATATTCTTGCGTTTAGGGTTTAATAGAAACAAAAATGAAATAGATATGATTGCGTTAAGGGTTTAATAGAAACAAAAATGAAATAGATATTCTTGCGTTAAGGGTTTAATACAAACAAAAATGAAATGGATATTCTTGTGTTAAGGGTTTAATAGAAACAAAAATGAAATGGATATTCTTGCGTTAAGGGTTTAATAGAAACAAAAATGAAATAGATATTCTTGCGTTAAGGGTTTAATAGAAACAAAAATGAAATAGATATTCTTGCGTTAAGGGTTTAATAGAAACAAAAATGAAATAGATATGATTGCGTTAAGGGTTTAATAGAAACAAAACTGAAATGGATATTCTTGTGTTAATGGTTTAATAGAAACAAAAATGAAATAGATATGATTCCGTTAAGGGTTTAATAGAAACAAAAATGAAATAGATATGATTGAGTTAAGGGTTTAATAGAAACAAAAATGAAATGGATATTCCTGCGTTCAAAGTTTAATAGAAACAAAAATGAAATAGATATGATTGCGTTAAGGGTTTAATACAAACAATAATGAAATAGATATTCTTGCGTTAAGGGTTTAATAGAAACAAAAATGAAATGGATATTCTTGCGTTAAGGGTTTAATAGAAACAAAAATGAAATACATATTCTTGTGTTAAGGGTTTAATAGAAACAAAAATGAAATGGATATTCTTGTGTTAAGGGTTTAATAGAAACGAAAATGAAATGGATATTCTTGCGTTAAGGGTTTAATAGAAACAAAAATGAAATAGATATTCTTGCGTTAAGGGTTTAATAGAAACAAAAATGAAATAGATATGATTGCGTTAAGGGTTTAATAGAAACAAAAATGAAATGGATATTCTTGCGTTAAGGTTTTAATAGAAACAAAAATGAAATGGATATTCTTGTGTTAAGGGTTTAATAGAAACAAATATGAAATGGATATTCTTCCGTTAAGGGTTTAATAGAAACAAAAATGAAATAGATATTCTTGCATTAAGGGTTTAATAGAAACAAAAATGAAATGGATATTCTTGCGTTAAGGGTTTAATAGAAACAAAAATGAAATGGATATTCTTGTGTTAAGGTTTTAATAGAAACAAAAATGAAATAGATATGATTGCGTTAAGGGTTTAATAGAAACAAAAATAAAATGGATATTCTTGCGTTAAGGGTTTAATAGAAACAAAAATGAAATAGATATGATTGCGGTAAGGGTTTAATAGAAACAAAAATGAAATGGATATGATATGCGTTAAGGGTTTAATAGAAACAAAAATGAAATGGATATTCTTGCGTTAAGGGTTTAATAGAAACAAAAATGAAATAGATATGATTGCGTTAAGGGTTTAATAGAAACAAAAATGAAATAGATATTCTTGCGTTTAGGGTTTAATAGAAACAAAAATTAAATGGATATTCTTGCGTTAAGGGTTTAATAGAAACAAAAATGAAATGGATATTCTTGCGTTAAGGGTTTAATAGAAACAAAAATGAAATAGATATTCTTGTGTTAAGGGTTTAATAGAAACAAAAATGAAATGGATATTCTTGTGTTAAGGGTTTAATAGAAACAAAAATGAAATGGATATTCTTGCGTTAAGGGTTTAATAGAAACAAAAATGAAATAGATATTCTTGCGTTAAGGGTTTAATACAAACAAAAATGAAATAGATATGATTGCGTTAAGGGTTTAATAGAAACAAAAATGAAATAGATATTCTTGCGTTAAGGGTTTAATACAAACAAAAATGAAATAGATATGATTGCGTTAAGGGTTTAATAGAAACAAAAATAAAATGGATATTCTTGCGTTAAGGGTTTAAATGAAAGAAAAATGAAATAGATATGATTGCGTTAAGGGTTTAATAGAAACAAAAATAAAATGGATATTCTTGCGTTAAGGGTTTAATAGAAACAAAAATGAAATAGATATGATTGCGTTAAGGGTTTAATAGAAACAAAAATGAAATAGATATTCTTGCGTTAAGGGTTTAATACAAACAAAAATGAAATGGATATTCTTGTGTTAAGGGTTTAATGGAAACAAAAATGAAATGGATATTCTTGCGTTAACGGTTTAATAGAAACAAAAATGAAATAGATATTCTTGCGTTAAGGGTTTAATAGAAACAAAAATGAAATAGATATTCTTGCGTTAAGGGTTTAATAGAAACAAAAATGAAATAGATATGATTGCGTTAAGGGTTTAATAGAAACAAAACTGAAATGGATATTCTTGTGTTAAGGGTTTAATAGAAACAAAAATGAAATAGATATGATTCCGTTAAGGGTTTAATAGAAACAAAAATGAAACAGATATGATTGAGTTAAGGGTTTAATAGAAACAAAAATGAAATGGATATTCCTGCGTTAAGTGTTTAATAGAAACAAAAATGAAATTGATATGATTGCGTTAAGGGTTTAATAGAAACAAAAATGAAATGGATATTCTTGTGTTAAGGGTTTAATAGAAACAAAAATGAAATAGATATGATTGCGTTAAGGGTTTAATAGAAACAAAAATGAAATAGATATTCTTGCGTTAAGGGTTTAATACAAACAAAAATGAAATGGATATTCTTGTGTTAAGGGTTTAATAGAAACAAAAATGAAATGGATATTCTTGCGTTAAGGGTTTAATAGAAACAAAAATGAAATAGATATTCTTGCGTTAAGGGTTTAATAGAAACAAAAATGAAATAGATATTCTTGCGTTAAGGGTTTAATAGAAACAAAAATGAAATAGATATGATTGCGTTAAGGGTTTAATAGAAACAAAACTGAAATGGATATTCTTGTGTTAATGGTTTAATAGAAACAAAAATGAAATAGATATGATTCCGTTAAGGGTTTAATAGAAACAAAAATGAAATAGATATGATTGAGTTAAGGGTTTAATAGAAACAAAAATGAAATGGATATTCCTGCGTTCAGGGTTTAATAGAAACAAAAATGAAATAGATATGATTGCGTTAAGGGTTTAATACAAACAATAATGAAATAGATATTCTTGCGTTAAGGGTTTAATAGAAACAAAAATGAAATGGATATTCTTGCGTTAAGGGTTTAATAGAAACAAAAATGAAATACATATTCTTGTGTTAAGGGTTTAATAGAAACAAAAATGAAATGGATATTCTTGTGTTAAGGGTTTAATAGAAACGAAAATGAAATGGATATACTTGCGTTAAGGGTTTAATAGAAACAAAAATGAAATAGATATTCTTGCGTTAAGGGTTTAATAGAAACAAAAATGAAATAGATATGATTGCGTTAAGGGTTTAATAGAAACAAAAATGAAATGGATATTCTTGCGTTAAGGTTTTAATAGAAACAAAAATGAAATGGATATTCTTGTGTTAAGGGTTTAATAGAAACAAATATGAAATGGATATTCTTCCGTTAAGGGTTTAATAGAAACAAAAATGAAATAGATATTCTTGCATTACGGGTTTAATAGAAACAAAAATGAAATGGATATTCTTGCGTTAAGGGTTTAATAGAAACAAAAATGAAATGGATATTCTTGTGTTAAGGTTTTAATAGAAACAAAAATGAAATAGATATGATTGCGTTAAGGGTTTAATAGAAACAAAAATGAAATAGATATTCTTGCGTTAAGGGTTTAATAGAAACAAAAATGAAATAGATATTCTTGCGTTAAGGGTTTAATAGAAACAAAAATAAGATTGGATATTCTTGCGTTAAGGGTTTAATAGAAACAAAAATGAAATAGATATTCTTGCGTTAAGGGTTTAATAGAAACAAAAATGAAATGGATATTCTTGTGTTAAGGGTTTAATAGAAACAAAAATGAAATAGATATGATTGCGTTAAGGGTTTAATAGAAACAAAAATGAAATAGATATTCTTGCGTTAAGGGTTTAATACAAACAAAAATGAAATAGATATGATTGCGTTAAGGGTTTAATAGAAACAAAAATAAAATGGATAGTCTTGCGTTAAGGGTTTAATAGAAACAAAAATGAAATAGATATGATTGCGTTAAGGGTTTAATAGAAACAAAAATGAAATAGATATTCTTGCGTTAAGGGTTTAATAGAAACAAAAATGAAATGGATATTCTTGTGTTAAGGGTTTAATAGAAACAAAAATGAAATAGATATGATTGCGTTAAGGGTTTAATAGAAACAAAAATGAAATAGATATTCTTGCGTTAAGGGTTTAATAGAAACAAAAATGAAATGGATATTCTTGTGTTAAGGGTTTAATAGAAATAAAATAAAATGGATATTCTTGCGTTAAGGGTTTAATAGAAACAAAAATGAAATAGATATTCTTGCGTTAAGGGTTTAATAGAAACAAAAATGAAATAGATATGATTGCGTTAAGGGTTTAATAGAAACAAAAATGAAATAAATATTCTTGCGTTAAGGGTTTAATACAAACAAAAATGAAAGAGATATGATTGCGTTAAGGGTTTAATAGAAACAAAAATAAAATGGATATTCTTGCGTTTAGGGTTTAATAGAAACAAAAATGAAATAGATATGATTGCGTTAAGGGTTTAATAGAAACAAAAATAAAATGGATATTCTTGCGTTAAGGGTTTAATAGAAACAAAAATGAAATAGATATGATTGCGTTAAGGGTTTAATAGAAACAAAAATGAAATAGATATTCTTGCGTTAAGGGTTTAATAGAAACAAAAATGAAATGGATATTCTTGTGTTAAGGGTTTAATAGAAACAAAAATGAAATAGATATGATTGCGTTAAGGGTTTAATAGAAACAAAAATGAAATAGATATTCTTGCGTTAAGGGTTTAATACAAACAAAAATGAAATGGATATTCTTGTGTTAAGGGTTTAATAGAAACAAAAATGAAATGGATATTCTTGCGTTAAGGGTTTAATAGAAACAAAAATGAAATAGATATTCTTGCGTTAAGGGTTTAATAGAAACAAAAATGAAATAGATATTCTTGCGTTAAGGGTTTAATAGAAACAAAAATGAAATAGATATGATTGCGTTAAGGGTTTAATAGAAACAAAACTGAAATGGATATTCTTGTGTTAATGGTTTAATAGAAACAAAAATGAAATAGATATGATTCCGTTAAGGGTTTAATAGAAACAAAAATGAAATAGATATGATTGAGTTAAGGGTTTAATAGAAACAAAAATGAAATGGATATTCCTGCGTTCAGGGTTTAATAGAAACAAAAATGAAATAGATATGATTGCGTTAAGGGTTTAATACAAACAATAATGAAATAGATATTCTTGCGTTAAGGGTTTAATAGAAACAAAAATGAAATGGATATTCTTGCGTTAAGGGTTTAATAGAAACAAAAATGAAATACATATTCTTGTGTTAAGGGTTTAATAGAAACAAAAATGAAATGGATATTCTTGTGTTAAGGGTTTAATAGAAACGAAAATGAAATGGATATTCTTGCGTTAAGGGTTTAATAGAAACAAAAATGAAATAGATATTCTTGCGTTAAGGGTTTAATAGAAACAAAAATGAAATAGATATGATTGCGTTAAGGGTTTAATAGAAACAAAAATGAAATGGATATTCTTGCGTTAAGGTTTTAATAGAAACAAAAATGAAATGGATATTCTTGTGTTAAGGGTTTAATAGAAACAAATATGAAATGGATATTCTTCCGTTAAGGGTTTAATAGAAACAAAAATGAAATAGATATTCTTGCATTAAGGGTTTAATAGAAACAAAAATGAAATGGATATTCTTGCGTTAAGGGTTTAATAGAAACAAAAATGAAATGGATATTCTTGTGTTAAGGTTTTAATAGAAACAAAAATGAAATAGATATGATTGCGTTAAGGGTTTAATAGAAACAAAAATAAAATGGATATTCTTGCGTTAAGGGTTTAATAGAAACAAAAATGAAATAGATATGATTGCGGTAAGGGTTTAATAGAAACAAAAATGAAATGGATATGATATGCGTTAAGGGTTTAATAGAAACAAAAATGAAATGGATATTCTTGCGTTAAGGGTTTAATAGAAACAAAAATGAAATAGATATGATTGCGTTAAGGGTTTAATAGAAACAAAAATGAAATAGATATTCTTGCGTTTAGGGTTTAATAGAAACAAAAATTAAATGGATATTCTTGCGTTAAGGGTTTAATAGAAACAAAAATGAAATGGATATTCTTGCGTTAAGGGTTTAATAGAAACAAAAATGAAATAGATATTCTTGTGTTAAGGGTTTAATAGAAACAAAAATGAAATGGATATTCTTGTGTTAAGGGTTTAATAGAAACAAAAATGAAATGGATATTCTTGCGTTAAGGGTTTAATAGAAACAAAAATGAAATAGATATTCTTGCGTTAAGGGTTTAATACAAACAAAAATGAAATAGATATGATTGCGTTAAGGGTTTAATAGAAACAAAAATGAAATAGATATTCTTGCGTTAAGGGTTTAATACAAACAAAAATGAAATAGATATGATTGCGTTAAGGGTTTAATAGAAACAAAAATAAAATGGATATTCTTGCGTTAAGGGTTTAAATGAAAGAAAAATGAAATAGATATGATTGCGTTAAGGGTTTAATAGAAACAAAAATAAAATGGATATTCTTGCGTTAAGGGTTTAATAGAAACAAAAATGAAATAGATATGATTGCGTTAAGGGTTTAATAGAAACAAAAATGAAATAGATATTCTTGCGTTAAGGGTTTAATACAAACAAAAATGAAATGGATATTCTTGTGTTAAGGGTTTAATGGAAACAAAAATGAAATGGATATTCTTGCGTTAACGGTTTAATAGAAACAAAAATGAAATAGATATTCTTGCGTTAAGGGTTTAATAGAAACAAAAATGAAATAGATATTCTTGCGTTAAGGGTTTAATAGAAACAAAAATGAAATAGATATGATTGCGTTAAGGGTTTAATAGAAACAAAACTGAAATGGATATTCTTGTGTTAAGGGTTTAATAGAAACAAAAATGAAATAGATATGATTCCGTTAAGGGTTTAATAGAAACAAAAATGAAACAGATATGATTGAGTTAAGGGTTTAATAGAAACAAAAATGAAATGGATATTCCTGCGTTAAGGGTTTAATAGAAACAAAAATGAAATTGATATGATTGCGTTAAGGGTTTAATACAAACAATAATGAAATAGATATTCTTGCGTTAAGGGTTTAATAGAAACAAAAATGAAATGGATATTCTTGTGTTAAGTGTTTAATAGAAACAAAAATGAAATAGATATGATTACGTTTAGGGTTTAATAGAAACAAAAATGAAATATATATTCTTGCGTTAAGGGTTTAATAGAAACAAAAATGAAATGGATATGATTGCGTTAAGGGTTTAATAGAAACAAAAATAAATAGATATGATTGCGTTAAGGGTTTAATAGAAACAAAAATGAAATAGATATGATTGCGTTAAGGTTTTAATAGAAACAAAAATAAAATGGATATTCTTCCGTTAAGGGTTTAATAGAAACAAAAATGAAATAGATATGATTGCGGTAAGGGTTTAATAGAAACAAAAATGAAATGGATATTCTTGCGTTAAGGGTTTAATAGAAACAAAAATGAAATAGATATGATTGCGTTAAGGGTTTAATAGAAACAAAAATGAAATAGATATTCTTGCGTTAAGGGTTTAATAGAAACAAAAATGAAATGGATATTCTTGTGTTAAGGGTTTAATAGAAACAAAAATGAAATGGATATTCTTGCGTTAAGGGTTTAATAGAAAAAAAATGAAATAGATATTCTTGTGTTAAGGGTTTAATAGAAACAAAAATGAAATGGATATTCTTGTGTTAAGGGTTTAATAGAAACAAAAATGAAATGGATATTCTTGCGTTAAGGGTTTAATAGAAACAAAAATGAAATAGATATTGTTGCGTTAAGGGTTTAATAGAAACAAAAATGAAATAGATATGATTGCGTTAAGGGTTTAATAGAAACAAAAATGAAATGGATATTCTTGCGTTAAGGGTGTAATAGAAACAAAAATGAAATGGATATTCTTGTGTTAAGGGTTTAATAGAAACAAAAATGAAATGGATATTCTTGCGTTAAGGCTTTAATAGAAACAAAAATGAAATAGATATTCTTGCATTAAGGGTTTAATAGAAACAAAAATGAAATGGATATTCTTGCGTTAAGGGTTTAATAGAAACAAAAATGAAATGGATATTCTTGTGTTAAGGGTTTAATAGAAAGAAAAATGAAATAGATATGTTTGCGTTAAGGGTTTAATAGAAACAAAAATAAAATGGATATTCTTGCGTTAAGGGTTTAATAGAAACAAAAATGAAATAGATATGATTGCGGTAAGGGTTTAATAGAAACAAAAATGAAATGCATATGATATGCGTTAAGGGTTTAATAGAAACAAAAATGAAATGGATATTCTTGCGTTAAGGGTTTAATAGAAACAGAAATGAAATAGATATGATTGCGTTAAGGGTTTAATAGAAACAAAAATGAAATAGATATTCTTGCGTTTAGGGTTTAATAGAAACAAAAATGAAATGGATATTCTTGTGTTAAGGGTTTAATAGAAACAAAATTGAAATGGATATTCTTGCGTTAAGGGTTTAATAGAAACAAAAATGAAATAGATATTCTTGTGTTAAGGGTTTAATAGAAACAAAAATGAAATGGATATTCTTGTGTTAAGTGTTTAATAGAAACAAAAATGAACTGGATATTCTTGCGTTAAGGGTTTAATAGAAACAAAAATGAAATAGATATTCTTGCGTTAAGGGTTTAATAGAAACAAAAATGAAATAGATATGATTGCGTTAAGGGTTTAATAGAAACAAAAATGAAATGGATATTCTTGCGTTAAGGGTTTAATAGAAACAAAAATGAAATAGATATTCTTGCGTTTAGGGATTTAATAGAAACAAAAATGAAATAGATATTCTTGCGTTTAGGGTTTAATAGAACCAAAAATGAAATGGATATTCTTGTGTTAAGGGTTTAATAGAAACAAAAATGAAATGGATATTCTTGCGTTAAGGGTTTAATAGAAACAAAAATGAAATAGATATGATTGCGTTAAGGGTTTAATAGAAACAAAAATGAAATGGATATTCTTGCGTTAAGGGTTTAATAGAAACAAAAATGAAATGGATATTCTTGTGTTAAGGGTTTAATAGAAACAAAAATGAAATAGATATTCTTGCGTTAAGGGTTTAATAGAAACAAAAATGAAATGGATATTCTTGCGTTAAGGGTTTAATAGAAACAAAAATGAAATGGATATTCTTGTGTTAAGGTTTAATAGAAACAAAAATGAAATAGATATGATTGCGTTAAGGGTTTAATAGAAACAAAAATGAAATGGATATTCTTGCGTTAAGGGTTTAATAGAAACAAAAATGAAATAGATATGATTGCGGTAAGGGTTTAATAGAAACAAAAATGAAACAGATATTCTTGCGTTAAGGGTTTAATAGAAACAAAAATGAAATAGATATTCTTGCGTTAAGGGTTTAATAGAAACAAAAATGAAATGGATATTCTTGCGTTAAGGGTTTAATAGAAACAAAAATTAAATAGATATGATTGCGTTATGGGTTTAATAGAAACAAAAATAAAATGGATATTCTTACGTTAAGGGTTTAATAGAAACAAAATTGAAATAGATATGATTGCGTTAAGGGTTTAATAGAAACAAAAATGAAATGGATATTCTTGCGTTAAGGGTTTAATAGAAACAAAAATGAAATAGATATGATTGCGTTAAGGGTTTAATAGAAACAAAAATGAAATGGATATTCTTGCGTTAAGGGTTTAATAGAAACAAAAATGAAATAGATATTCTTGCGTTAAGGGTTTAATAGAAACAAAAATGAAATGGATATTCTTGTGTTAAGGGTTTAATAGAAACAAAAATGAAATAGATATGATTGCGTTATGGGTTTAATAGAAACAAAAATAAAATGGATATACTTGCGTTAAGGGTTTAATAGAAACAAAAATGAAATGGATATGATTGCGTTAAGAATTTAATAGAAACAAAAATAAAATGGATATTCTTGCGTTAAGGTTTTAATAGAAACAAAAATGAAATGGATATTCTTGCGTCAGGGGTTTAATAGAAACAAAAATGAAATGGATATTCTTGTGTTAAGGGTTTCATAGAAACAAAAATGAAGTAGATATGATTGCGTTAAGGGTTTAATAGAAACAAAAATGAAATAGATATGATTGCGTTAAGGGTTTAATAGAAACAAACATAAAATGGAAATTCTTGCGTTAAGGTTTTAATAGAAACAAAAATGAAATAGATATGATTGCGTTAAGGGTTTAATAGAAACAAAAATAAAATGGATATTCTTGCGTTAAGGGTTTAATAGAAACAAAAATGAAATAGATATGATTGCGTTAAGCGTTTAATAGAAACAAAAATAAAATGGATATTCTTGCGTTAAGGGTTTAATAGAAACAAAATGAAATAGATATGATTGCGTTATGGGTTTAATAGAAACAAAAATGAAATAGATATTCTTGCGTTAAGGGTTTAATAGAAACAAAAATGAAAAGGATATTCTTGCGTTAAGGGTTTAATAGAAACAAAAATGAAATGGATATTCTTGCGTCAGGGGTTTAATAGAAACAAAAATGAAATGGATATTCTTGTGTTAAGGGTTTCATAGAAACAAAAATGAAATAGATATGATTGCGTTAAGTGTTTAATAGAAACAAAAATGAAATAGATATGTTTGCGTTAAGGGTTTAATAGAAATAAAAATAAAATGGATATTCTTGCGTTAAGGGTTTAATAGAAACAAATATGAAATAGATATGATTGCGTTAAGGGTTTAATAAAAACAAAAATGAAATGGATATTCTTGCGTTAAGTGTTTAATAGAAACAAAAATGAAATGGATATTCTTGTGTTAAGGGTTTAATAGAAACAAAAATGAAATAGATATTATTGCGTTAAGGTTTAATAGAAACAAAAATGAAATGGATATTCTTGCGTTAAGGGTTTAATAGAAACAAAAATGAAATGGATATTCTTGCGTTAAGGGTTTAATAGAAACAAAAATAAAATGGATATTCTTGCGTTATGGGTTTAATAGAAACAAAAATGAAATAGATATTATTGCGTTAAGGTTTAATAGAAACAAAAATGAAATGGATATTCTTGTGTTAAGGGTTTAATAGAAACAAAAATGAAATGGATATTCTTGTGTTAAGGGTTTAATAGAAACAAAAATGAAATGTATATTCTTGCGTTAAGGCTTTAATAGAAACAAAAATGAAATAGATATGATTGAGTTAAGGGTTTAATAGAAACAAAAATGAAATGGATATTCTTGTGTTAAGGGTTTAATAGAAACAAAAATGAAATGGATATTCTTGTGTTAAGGGTTTAATAGAAACAAAAATGAAATGGATATTCTTGCGTTAAGGGTTTAATAGAAACAAAAATGAAATGGATATTCTTGTGTTAAGGGTTTAATAGAAACAAAAATGAAATGGATATTCTTGCGTTAAGGGTTTAATAGAAGCAAAAATGAAATGGATATTCTTGTGTTAAGGGTTTAATAGAAGCAAAAATGAAATTGATATTCTTGCGTTAACGGTTTAATAGAAACAAAAATGCCATAGTTATTCTTGAGTTAACGGTTTATTCCTATTTAATTTTGAAAATAATATTGGAAATTAGTATTATAAATTCTAATTTAGAGAATCTTTAGAAAATCAAGTATAGTAACTTTTCTTTTCATGAAAATCAATAAATTCATTAATAATATTATTAACCTCAATAAAATTACCAAATCAATAATGAAATATGCAGTAAAACTGAACTTAAAGCAGCAATAAAAATAATGCATTTCAATGAATTGAAAACAATATAAAATAAACTAAATAATATGAAATAAGTTCCATATATATATATGCCATATATATATATATTATGAAATGGACAAAGTCCGACAATTATTTTAAGACATTTTTATGTTTACCATTCTTTTTATTGATGGTATTTATCAATCCACCCACGGGGGTCGAATGTGGCACAACGCCTTTTTAATGTGGGTATCTCCGATCCCGTAGGCCCAGCCAAAAATAAATAACCATCCAAACCCGCCGAGGCGGGCCAGTTCCGTCAACCTCCCCCAACGAATCCCTACCCTTTGGCGGAGCTTCGTCCGGTTTCCTCTCTGCAAGCAGTGTTCGACAGACACCCGACAGCTCACAAAGCACAGATACTACACTTTGATCCTAGCCACCGGGCCGAGCGGGTATGATTTTTTTTTATACAAATATTTAAATAAATGTTCTGTTTTTTAATATACAGTGATAAACAACATTTACAGGCCTGAATGTCCGAGAAATATTTCACTGAAAATATTCGTCTTCCGACAGGATTTGAACCTGTATCCTATACGGAACCGTGCCTTTAAACAATTTGGCCACAGAGGAGCATTCGTTTAGCAAGGTCGAATTTACTGTGTGAATCTTCTATGAATCTCTCACGTACATTCATATCTGCTCATGGCGTATCAAATGTAATCAAATGACGTCACACATTATGCAATGGAAAAAAGTCTGACAATTATTTTAAGACATTTTTATGTTTATACATTCTTTTTATAGATAGAAATATTTAAATAAATGCTCTGTTTATAATAATCAGGCCGGTAAATGTTGTTTAATACTGTTTATTACAGTCTAATATTAACAGTAGTTGTATCGTAAGTGTAGTAAAAATTAAAAAGTCAAATATTAATAAAAATAAATAATATCAATTCTAGTATATGTGGTCCCTGAGTTCGGTAAATTATATTACTCAGAATCATCGTTTTGAGTACAAATTTGTTTCTAGGTCGGCATGTCTTCATTAACTTACTTCTTTTGTTTAAGGATTGCTAAAAAAATTTTAGGATTATTAATTTTCTGAAATTTTTCTGGGTTGCCTTTATCGCTGAAGTGTTAGTTTTCGCTAATGATTCCCAGGTGATAATTGTGCTATTATCCCTTTTCACTTCCCAGAAGATACACACACACACACACACACACACATATATATATATATATATATATATATATATATATATATATTATGTCATCCACATGCAGGCTTGTTTTGTTGTATCACAGCTCATCAGTGCGGCTACATATTCGACTGATTCAAGCCGGGATCGAAATCCGATCGATTCGACATCAGTCAAATTTTTTACACCTAAGCTATCAGCGCACGTCAGAGGGAAATGGAAGTTCTAGCGTATTATTTTTACGAATGTAAACAAATGCCAGAGTGCTCGATTCATTTAATGAAGAGCGTTGCGCTAGCGGAGACGGCAGCTGTTTAGAATTTCTCACTCGCTCAACAGTGCTCAACCGAAATTATCGAGAGCATCCTTCGTTTCTTTTAAGTTATTAACTTTAATGAAAGTTTACAGTACATGGCACTGTGTTGCCATAGAGATTAGTTTACATTTGTCATTCGTGTACATTTGTGCCTAGTCTGTCTTCAAAGTTTAATGCGTGTAGTATTGAGTTAACAGAAGTGTTCCGTTTAATAGTGGCAGGATATTTATATATGATTTTAGATACGACCGCGCGAATAGTAATGGACGCGAGACTGCACGACTGTATAAGATTGCGTCGCCTGATCGTCACGTTACTGAGACAGAGTCCGTGGCACCACAAACTATGGATCGAGAAAGGCCGAGATCCGTTCGTACACCTGAGCACGAAGAACACATGTCATAGGCTTTCGGAGACTATCCAGGTATCATAACATGTCAAGTGGTTCTAGCATGTCACACATCTCATGGATGGTACTTCAAGAGCAGCTCCTCTATACATTTATAACGTGTGCAGGGTCTTATGCCCAATGATCACTCACCACGGGAGAACTTTTACCGATAGTTTATTGCACAAACTGTCCATCCGTATTTTTTTTTCTCTTCAGTCAGTATAATGTCCTTATAAACCTATATCCAAAAGGCCATTGTTGTATCACAACCCAGCAAATCAAAACAAATGTATAAAATGTCCTTCGCTTGCTTCTACACACGCATTAACTCGTCAGATTATTGACTGGTAGAGCCTTTCAAATACTTTCCATATGGTGTGGAATTGTACTAGCAGGCAATCATGACAGGTTGATGGAATGTTTCTCCATTATTAATGTCTGCTGCATAAACCAAATGTTTTATGTGGGCCCAAAGATAAAGATCCAAAGCATTGAGGACGGTGGAACATGCAGGCTATGGAACTGGCCCGCCTCTCCTTCTTAAACGTCTTTCATAGCAGATGGCAGCCAGTGCAGCGCGAACAATGTGACAGGGGTGGTCCACAATTCCAATAACAAAAAGCAGTATTTTTAAAAGAGTGCTTAATACTAAAATGGATAAAATCGTTTATTTTCCATTCAACATGATAACTTGATGAAACACCAGCAGTGTTGAAACAAAATTGCAACTTTATAGTGATCTTATAACATGTATACGTTATAAATTTGAATAAACATATATATATATATATATATATATATATATATATATATATATACATATATATATATATATATATACACATGTATATATAAAAGTGAAGATTGAGGTCAACACTCAGAGGCGACAGAGTTTTTCATGCTAAACGCAATGATCAGGCCACATGTGTTGTTTTATTCTCTCGACTATTTATATATAGAGGTCAGTAATGCATTGTGGGTAGTCCATTATAACGGTTATTTTGGCGGGAGTCGTTTATTTATTTGGATTAATTTATTTCCCTTGTTTCTTTTTTTGTTTTATTTATTTATTTTTATTTTATATATTTATTCTTTTCGATTGTCGATGTTTTTGCAACGTAGTAAAAAAAAATTTGAGATTAGTTTTGAACGTTTATTTAATAGTTTGTTTTAGTCTGGGTAGGTAATTAAAGTTATTTTTTTGTGCAATATATATATATATACATATATATATACAGTGCGGCAGAAATGCCTCGCACATAAGTGTAAGACATGAGCTAGATGAAGACGCCATTGGCCATAATATCTTGCCATAAAATTGGAAGCATTTCTAGGAGAGGAATCCCAGATCCATGCACGTATGTGTCTCTCTGTTTTCTCTTATAATTTATTCTTTTTATTTCTTCCTTCATTCATTGTCATTAATTTTTCCTTCTTTCTTCAGCGTTATTCTTTGCCCTCTTTTTATAAACGCGTCTCTAAATATTTGATCATTGGAAACTTTGCCTTCTTTCCATTGACAACACCCCACAAAATTCAATACACATCCGATTAGTTGAACATTTTTTTAATATTCTTTCTTTCTTCAACAAAGTTTCCCTTCACAAGTTTTTCGCTACTTGTTTTTCTCTACTTGTTTTTCTCTACATGTTTTTTGTTTGTTTTTTTTTTCACTCATATTTTAACTTTCTCATTTTATTCATCTGATCTCTGTTTCTTTTTAAAAAGAAGTAAATTACTTCAATTTTTTTTACTTCGTATCTTCAATCCTGTATTCTTTTCATTTCTTTATTCTTCATTTCTGCATTCCTTTAAACCTGTATTCTCTTCAGTCCCTTTATCTCCATTCATCTCTTATCTTCATTTTTGTATTCTATTGAATCCTGTATTCTTTTCATTCCTTTATTCTTCATTCCTGCTTTCCTTTAAACCTGTATTCTCTTCAGTCCCAATATCTCCATTCATCTCTTATGTCCCTTTTTATATTCTCTTCAATCCTGTATTCTTTTCATTCATTTATTCTTCATTCCTGCATTCCCTTTAAACCTGCATTCTCTTCGCTCCCTTTATCTCCATTCAACTCTTATCTTCCTTTATGTATTCTCTTCAATCCTGTATTCTTTTCATTCCTTTATTCTTCATTCCTGCATTCCATTAAAACTATATTCTCCTCGGTCCCTTTATCTCCATTCATCTCTATTCTTCTTTTTTGTATTCTCTTCATTCCTATATCCTTTTCATTCCTTTATTCTTCATTCCTGCATTCCCTTTAAACTTGTATTCTCTTCAGTCCCTTTATCTCCATTCATCTCTGATCTTCCTTTTTGTATTCTATTCAATCCTGTATTATTTTCATTCCTTTATTCTTCATTCCTGCATTCCTTTAAACCTTTATTTTCCTCAGTCCCTTTATCTGCGTTCATCTCTTATATTCCTTTTTGTATTCTCTTCAATCCTGTATTTTTTCATTCCTTTATTCTTCATTCCTGCATTCCCTTTAAACCTGTATTCTCTTCGATCCCTTTATCTCCATTCATCTCTATTCTTCCTTTTTGTATTCTCTTCATTCCTGTATTCTTTTAATTCCTTTATTCTTCGTTCCTGCATTCCTTTTAAACCTGTATTTTCTTCGGTCCTTTTATCTCCATTCATCTCTATTCTTCCTTTTTGTATTCTCTTCATTCCTGTATTCTTTTCATTCCTTTATTCTTCATTCCTGCATTCCTTTAAACCTTTATTCTCTTCAGACCCTTTATCTTTATCTTTTTTTTACTTCGTATCTTCAATCCTGTATTCTTTTCATTCCTTTATTCTTCATTCCTGCATTCCTTTAAAGTTGTATCCTCTTCAGACCCTTTATCTCCATTCATCTCTTATCTTCCTTTTTGTATTCTATTCAATCCTGTATTCGTTTCATTCCTTTATTCTTCATTCCTGGATTCCTTTAAATCTTTATTTTCCTCAGTCCCTTTATCTACGTCCATCACCTATTATCCTTTTTGTATTCTCTTCTATTCTCTATTCTTTTCATTCCTTTATTCTTCATTCCTGCAGTCCGTTTAAACCTGTATTCTCTTCAGTCCGTTTATCTCCATTCATCTCTATTCTTCTTTTTTTGTATTCTCTTCATTCCTGTATTCTTTTCATTCCTTTATTCTTCATTCCTGCATTCCCTTTAAACCAGTATTCTCTTCGGTCCCTTTATCTCCATTCATGTCTATTCTTCCTTTTTGTATTCTCTTCATTCCTTTATTCTTCATTCCTGCATTCCTTTTAAACCTGTATTCTCTTCGGTTCTTTTATCTCCATTCATCTCTGCTCTTCCTTTTTGTATTCTCTTCATTCCTGTATTCTCAGGGATTTCAACTATTGTTCCCCTCACTTTTCTCACTTCTCTCACTTTCTATCTCTCTCTCTCTCTAATTCTTTCTTCCTTCCAATTCATTTCTTTACTCTCTTTTCCCCTTTCAGTGCCTGCTATTCAATCCTCACTCTCTCACTCTCTCTCTCTCTCTCTCTCTCTCTCTCTCTCCCCTTTTCTTTCTTCTAACATTTTACTTTGATTCTTCCATTCATTCTAATCCGCCATTAACAGCATTATCCTTCACAATGCAAAACGTACATTCTTACTCACACACCACCATTCGAAAGGTATATAATCAGTAATTTTTTCGTAAATAAAAAAATATTTTTAGACTCGATTGACTTAAGGAAGGAAACTTAACGAGTAAATTATTTAATTTCAGTTATTCCGTTTTTATGGTTTCATAAAATGGTAACGGTTTATATTATATAAAAATTAAATCTAAAATTCAATTTGTAAGCAATTTTAGTGAAAACATGAAAAAGCGCGATAGGGAGAACAGAAGCGAGACTACGAAACCATATATAGACGTGTTTAATTGTTCGATTTAATGCGCGTCTGTTTGCGCGAACGCACCTGTGTGTGTGCGTGCGTACGTAAAGTATTTTCCACTTATTTGCATATATATATATATATGTATGTATGTATGTATGTATGTATATGGTGAATTCTCCCGTTGTATTTGACCTAAGAAGCGACAGCCATAAACCAGCACATAGATTTGATTATAGTGGTGAAGGCTTTGTGCAAAACCAACCACACTTTTTGAAGGACCGAATACAGAGACCTGGTGCACTACGTACCACAAGGCCCCCAAACGCCGCTCCGCAGGTTTTGAATTCAGAGCTGTACTTTTACTAAACCAGTTGCCATCCAAGGCTATAGAACCCAGTCTATCCTGCTATTTACCCATAGCTGGAGAGAAAAGAAGAGGATTAATACCTTTCCCAAGGGTTATAACCATATATATATATATATAACAGATGGAGTAAAAATCCATAGTTCGTAGCATTTACTTTTTTAAGGAAGTGCTCAATACAAATTAGAGCAAAATATAATATTTTAATATAATAGATTATAATAAAAACATTTTACATTTGTCAGGCGACGGTCGATAATTTGGTAGACAAGTTATCTACCATCGCCTGACGAAGTACAATCATAGTATTGAAACATGAAAGCTTTTGTGAAGCGATGTAAAAATATTTTATTATAATCTATTATATAAAATATTATAATATATATGTGTTTGTGTGTGTATGTGTGTGTGTGTTTGTGCGATACTGTTTGTTCTTACCGCGGTAAAATAAAACCTAAGAAAGTTTTCTTATCAATAGAAAGTGTTATGTGCTAAGAGACATTGAAACGAGAAGGGTTAATACCAAAAACCCTTGGGGAGATTTGGAGATTTAATTCACACCTAAAGGACTTGAATTGTATGTCAAGCAGTTTGAACAATGGAAAATTTGACCCAGACGTAGGGGAAATGTTAATTGACACAGCTGCAAATGCAAGCTGTAAAGCGAAAATTTCATTTTTCGTAAACAACGAATTTGGAGTTGATTCCCTTGGTTGAAAGTTGAAATACAAGAAGTGGCGTGGATAATCCACCCGCGTTCACTGATGAGATTTAGTGGGAGGTAATAATATGAAGAGAATGGCAGAAAAGAATTCCCCAGAATTATCGAATTCTCTTACTTTACCAGTTTCGGCGAATGTTCATAAATACGAATGGGCGAAGCGAAGTCAGTAGAAAAGAGAAGAGAGGCAGAAGAGACTGAGACCAGAGACAGGAGAGAGGCCCATGTGATTATCTGCCAACAAAGTCCCTGACTTCAGCCTTGTGCCAAACTTTACAAAAACAGAAACCCAAATTTTGCAAAGTCAACAAAAATATCCCTTCCGATTTAGACGCAGGTTGGGCCGATAATTTATTGCATGCGAACTCTGATATAAACCAAGGAAGGACTGATATAAAAACAGTATTTACTGTTTGTTTAAATTGCTTCGAATGTTATTTTGTTTTTTCTGTACGTCTTCGACCTGCTTGAATCCGCCCAACATGAAGATACCAGCGCCGATTCGATCTTGGCTTCCTTATGATCAAACTTAAATCACAACGTGGGATAAGGCAAGTCTCAGATCGAAGCGATCTTCATAGATCAGCCGCTGTTGGATGTCTTGGACGACTGGGGATGGTGTTATATGATTACATATCTGTGTGTGTGTGTGTGTGTGTTTGTGTGTGTGTGTATGTGTGTGTCTGAATATTCATCAGTATGAATATCGAAGTGAAGATTCACAATCTAACATTATCAAGTTTTGCAAATACATTTGTAGATACTCTCATTCAAATATAGATGGATTGATGTACACACACACAATTGCATACACAATGTGTATTCAAAACGTGAAAATGGATTGGTTGAATATTAGAAGTCTCGGAGTAGTTGAAAAATATATTGGAAAACAATTAGGATCTTAGGAACGTCTATCCCAAATTTAGATATGTACTCTAAAACATAGCCAACCGCTGACTGTAGGGTGATTGCCTCATAGTAAATACTAAATTGGGCAAAACTACAAAATATAAAAGATTCTAAAGTAATGCCTAAACTGTGATGCAACAAATTTCCCAATGATTCATTTTTCAAAGAAACATACGCTATCGCTTTGGAACGGTTTTGAAACTATATGCAACACGTAAAAGAAAAACTTGTAACAACAGCAAAAGCAGTCTCCCTGAAGAAACATATAATACAATATAAGTACCTGCAAAATAGAATTCTCAAGAGACAGAAAATTGCACAAAGAAATGGGACAGAATATAGGAGGTTAAATGAAAACATCAGAAAAAGGTGAAAGCAAGCAAAAAATGAAAGGCTCAATGAGAAATATGGAAAATTTTAAAAAATACTTAGTAGGCAAGCATAAAAAGATAAATTCAAAAGCAGTACAGAAATTGTGATATATGAAAGAGAGATGAGAGGGCATAAAGATGAACTTCTTTTATGACAACATCTTCTTTCTTTTTATGTGCCGTGTCTTTTCAGGTTACAAGCGATCATGGCTCTCCACTTCCCGCCTATCCCTTGTAGCTCTCAATGTTTCGTCTCTCTGCCACTTCCCCCAGACTACATTATGTCATCGACTTGCTTAAGCCCACCAGGTACGTCACGCGTTGCTTTCTCTTGTCTCGCTTTCCCTCTATTCGACTTGTGAGTATCAAATTCTCCAGTCCCTCCTTTCTCATTACGTGTCCCAGAAACTCAAGCTGCCTCTTCCTGGTGTTAAGTATAAGCCTTCTCTTTGTTTGCAACCTCTCCAAGACCCCAAAAAGCGTAGGACACTTGTAAAATCCGAGTGTCCCTTGGCTAAGATGTCAAAGAACATGAACTTGTAAAAGAGATGCTGACAGTCTTAGATATTTTAAGGAAATGATAAATGAAATGTAGAAGAGCATTGAAATAGCAGAGGACCCCAATAGATGCATCTTTGTAGTGATATGAAAATAACGAAATAGAAATGAATGTGAACTTTAGCAAACAATAAAATTAATGAGTCACATAACAAAACTAATGGTTAGCATTCGAACTTGTAGCAGATTTAAACTGAGAACAGTGCACGAAAAATAAGACTATATTTCAAGTGAATAAGAAATGCAATTTTTCTAATCAGAATGATATCAGAGGCTGCAATCCAAGTACAGAAAGATATATACCTATGATTTATTGATTCCACAAAATCATTCGATAAATTACGATTCGAAGAACTGTTCAGATTTACACAGAAAAGATATTCAAATATTCCGTAACCTGAGTTGATGACAAACAGCTTTAATTCGAACAGATAACGAGTTTAGTTCACAATAATGGAAATGGAACAAAACACAAGGGTGTGTTGTCTCGCCGAATTTATTTTACATGTAGAGGAAGATGATTCTAAGAGAACTAGAAGGCAGGATTTATTATCGATGCGCGTAATATTGACTATATACTGTATAAAGACGATTCTGTACTGATAGAATATTCAGAATGAAAACTAAAAAAGAACTATTAGAGAATATGGTCAATGAAAAGCCAGAAAAAAGAACTAACAATTAACTGTAATAGAATACATGGATTTTAGGAAACTGGACACTTCACGGTGTGGGGTGAGTACTGGAGATGTAAAAATCAAATAGATACTGAATTTGAACTATAACTATGATAGAGTAAAAGATCAGAAAGTATGAAACAGAAATACAGAGGCGAAGAGAAGTAGCAACGTAGTTTTCAGGAATAAAATAAGACAGGGGAATGTATCAATAATTTTAGAAGAAAGAAATGAGTTCTGTAATATCTAATCTCTTTTATGGTAGCGAATACAGAACAATTTCCTTATCGATAAAGAAAAGGCTTGAAGCAACCTGAATGTGGTTCTAGCAATAAATATTGCTAATGCTACAGATAGAGCAGGTAAGAAACAAGGACATTTTAAAGAGAATCAAAACTAGAAAGGAAAGAGACGGAATGTTGCGAACACTTAAGAATGAAAGGTGTAAAGAATTTAACACTCATTGAGAAAAGTGAAGACAAGAAAAGCAGGGTGAAACTGCGGGTAATCAACTTGACAAATTTGAACAAAATGATCAGAGAATAAAAACCTTGAAAGTAGGAAGAGTTACTTGAATAGCCATGCTCTCTTATTTCCTAAAGATACGTGGCACTGGTACATACATACATGTACGAGAGATGGCTGAAACTTCTCGGTCCGATCCCCTCCAAAGATTTTTTTTAAAAATGCCCAAAATGACAATATATAATAATTTTGGGGAAGGCCTCTTGGTTAAGCCAAGAACATTTCAACATCTCCTAGAACACACACACACACACATATATATATACTGAGGTAGACTGTTCTAGTTCCACGTGCCATGGTTAATGGATGTCAGTTATCAGTTATCTCCTATTAATTCAAGGAGACATAGCACAGTGGATAAAGGTGTTAGTTAGATCCAGTGACAGGACCGAAAGAGTGTGAGTTCAATACCCGGTTAAGGCAGTGGAGAACTTTCAGAGGAAAATTAACAAGAGATAACTGATAACTGACATTCATTAAACACGGCACGTGGAGCTAAAACAATCTACCCCAGTGAGCAAAATAAAGGGTTCAGTTCGACATTCCAACCACCTGAAGAAGGCCGGAACATACAACGGCCGAAACGTTGTAATAAATATGGCGACAAAGATGAGGACAATAGTCCGAATAATGTAAATAGTGTATATTTATATCGTTTTATTATATATACATATATGTGTGTGTGTGTGTGTGTGTTGTAATAGTTATAAAGTTATGGTATAGCATTGGACACGTGGCTGAGTTGTTAGAACGTTCGGTTTCTGAAACCCGGGTCGACTTGTCAGGTAGGGGTTACTTCTTAATGTTATCGGTCTGAGTGAGGTTATCCTAGTATGCAGCACACTTTGGAAAGTGCCTAAAAACCATACCAAGCCTTATGACTAAAATTGAGTAGATGGATGTTTGGTTGTCTTGAAACTAGCATGAAGTGAACGAGGGAGTGAGCGTGCTGGTCTTTCTCAGACGATTGATCACTACATATAACACGCGTTCTCTCCCAGAAACTGTAACTAAGATCCGCTCATCACAGTTTCAGTATAAACCACAGGTTTTGCTCTGTGGGTGTTGAACAAACACAAATGTGTCTGAGCAGGCGTCTGCAACAGGATACGAGTTGCCAGTCATTTAAATTTAAAGCATAATGCAAATGTAATGATAGATGGTACCATCATAAGCTGGCACCATAGAAATGAGTAAACTTTTATTAACTGAGCTTCTGGGTCATTGTGGCTGCATCACATATCGGACCTCGAACGGGACATAATACGAGATGCCAAACGGATAGAACATTCTACTTCTAAAATTTGGTACACATTTTACAACCTTCGCTTTTTGGCATTACGTGTGGGCCGAGAATACGTGATACAAGTTATTACCACCCAGCGTGGACAGCTTAATGTCCGACCACGGTCCCTTAATTATCGTGAACAAAGGTGTCTCGTTAGAATTGTCTGGGGTAACACACATGCTACACTAGCTCACCTCCCAATCCACATTCAAAGTGAAAGGTACCACGTGCATATCCAGCAAGTTCTTTCAGCGTTCTTTAATGGTGTGTCGCGTGTTCAATGGGTGATGAGGGCATTGTTTATGTTCCCTGGTCAACTTACACATTAACCAGTGACACCTCGTGGAATCGATGCCTTGTCGAGACGTTGAATTTTATCAGGCTAGAGGACATTCTACTCGATACTAGGCAACTACCCAAGGAATTTCATGTCATTTTGTACACACACACACACACACGCACACGCACACACACACACATATATATATATATATATATATATATATATATATATATATATATATATATATATATATGTCTCTGTGTCTCTATGTGTATGGAACTGTCTTCTGTTCCGTGAGATTTTCATCTGACATTAAACAACTTATTCAACACGAAAAGCAGATCTCCATTAGACATAACTTATTTTATACATTGTATTTAATTGTTTAATGTTTAACAAAATGTTTTCTGTCCGTATGTACTGTGTTTAACATGTATGTATATTCACTGATATATATATATATATATATATAGGGGTGTCAGTGCGCGTGTGTTTGCTTGTGTGTGTATTTTGTGTCAAATTTCTCAGAGTAAATTTGTAAAGATAAACTGAATAAAATAGACAATCGGTCTATTATAGACAATAGTCCTTGGCAACGCGTTTCGCCATTTGAAATTATCAAGGCAAGTGATGATAAACAAAATCATAATGTTGTGTTATCAAGTGAAATTTAAAAATTTTTCAAAGACCCTCATGTTTATTTTTTTCATTTTATGTAACTACACAACATTTCGCTTTTGTTTTTGCTTTCGACTGGCATTATTAGAGTTTATACTCGCAATTGAAATAATATGAACTATAAAAATATTTAAAGTAATAAAAATGCCAGATTAAAAATAAATCCATTAACTCTTTAGAAATTGCTTTGATTACCTTTCGGATGCGGAAATTAGCAGATATGAATCTTTTAAGAAAAAAAAAATAATGGTTTGACATTCCTTAAAAAATCAAATCAGAGCCTTGCTTAACTTTGAC
This sequence comes from Acanthosepion lycidas, assembly GCA_963932145.1. Taxonomy (NCBI): domain Eukaryota; kingdom Metazoa; phylum Mollusca; class Cephalopoda; order Sepiida; family Sepiidae; genus Acanthosepion; species Acanthosepion lycidas. The sequence continues at coordinate 134,476,090 of OZ010577.1, forward strand.
GTTCTTCGTGACCGAGCCTATCGGATCAAACGATGATTTCCTCTACAAAGGCGGACGCAGGTTTGATCCCTGTCGGCTTTGAACATTTTCTTTATTAATATTTCATGAATGTTCAGGTCGCTATACGTAATACACAGTGTCTAAAATAAAAAAAAAACGGCGTCTATTTCAAATACGAATGTGCTCTATATAAACGTATATATGTATAATACACACACACACACTCACATCAAAATATGAGTGAAGAAGGTTAGGCATTCCTTTAAAAAGCCAATTACATAATGCGTTTATAATGGACACATGTATTTAGAAAATGATACTATGTGATGTACATATAGATACCTGAATGTATATACATTGTACATACTATCATATGTATATATATATATATATGTACATCCCATGATATCATTATATAAGTTCATAGAACTACTAAAACATCAGCAGCAGTGCCCCCAACAAAACCCTCATCAAATGACGCTCTGTGGTCAAGTCATGATTTCTAAGCCGGTATTATTTCTACTACGCTATACCATCCCAGTGGTACATCACAATATCCACTGATTTTTGTTTTTTTTTTGTCATATGCCAAGTGCAAGCAGATAAAGCTTCTATCCCAATCTTCTAACAATCGGATATCAGTCAGATCTTTTGCAGCTGAAGTAGAAATAACCCTACATTTCACCACAATCATTCGTTAAGTCAATATTTCTACTCACTCTCCTCGAAATAACAAAGATAAATAAATTACTAATTTAAATGAGTGCAGATATTAGCGAACAATACGATTATATGTCTTCCTAACATCATGGATTGTGTAAAATTCAACATGATACGAGGTGCATTCAAAAAGTATCCGACCTTTCGGCATAAAATAAATAAATATTCTACATTTCACAAATTCTATTTAATCACCTTCAAAATACTGAGGCCACATTATGATGCAGGTTGTGCCAACTCCACTCTGCCCATGTCACGGTCGATAACTCTCTCCTTTTTTTTTTACTTCGGGCCTTCTCATCTTCCAACAATAATTCCACATGATGACTAGCAAAGACCGAAAAAGTAATACTAAAACAACCCCCCCAAATCACCTAAACCTCTCAACATTTCGTTCTCCAACATCCGTGGCATTAGAACAAACTTCTGCAGTATGGAATCTTTCCTCACTGCAAACTGCCCGGATATACTTGTCTCTTCTATCCCCTCCTCTGATCTCTCGATCCAAGGCTACCTTCCTCTCCTCAGAAAAGACTCTCTAACCCACATGTACGGCCTTGGTGTCTACGTCAAGGACCATCTCCCTCTGGCCAGAGAGTTGTCTCTCGAATCGCCAGACCAATCGTACGTGTGTCTCCGACTATCTCTTCTCAATGCGGTAAGCTATCTCTTCTTCCTTTACCACTCTCCATCCTCTCAAGACTGTGGGATACTCGATAGCATTTCTGACAGCATAAACAAGGCTCTCTCCCTCCACACGTTTGCTCACATATTTGTTTTTGGCGACTTGAACGCCCATCATACCAAGTGGTTTAAGAATGCTACTACGGACCACGCAGGCATTCAAACACTTAATTTTTCAGTTTCTCAATCCCTCACGCAGATAGTTAACTTCCCCACTCGTTTTGCCTTCAACCGGAAAGGTAGGGCCTCTCTTCTCGATCTGTGTTTTACCTCCATCCCCGAGTCTTGTAGCGCCACGCAACTCTGCCCTCTTGGCAACTCTGACCATGCTGTAGTGTCTATTAACATCTCTTTCAACTCCACCCCCTGCAAAGAAACTCCTACCACTAGAACTTCGTTCTACTATCAACGAGCTGACTGGGACTCGTTCCGTGATTTCCTCTGCGATGTCCCCTGGGATGTTGTCATTGCGCTCCCCGTCCAAGAATGTGCTTCTGGGAACTCATCCTGGGTTAAAGCTGGAATCAACGCTTTCATCCCCTCAAGGAAATATAGGGTCAAGTCGCGCTCCTCCCCTTGGTTCTCCGCTGCTTGCTCAGCCGCCATTGCCCATAGGAACCACTTCTTTCACCTATTTCGTAGCGACATGTCGGACTGCAATAGACGTCTCTTTGCCTGGAGACCCATCTGACCCTTCTAATTACCGTCCTATCAGTCTCCTACCCCTTTTCAGCAAAGTCTTCGAAGACCTAATCTATACTGAAGTAGTTAACCACCTTACATCCCGTGATCTGCTCTCAGACCAGCAATATGGCTTCCGCTTTGCCCGATCTACAGTGAAGTGCTTACTGAAACTGTCTACCAATCTCTTCAAAATAACGGGGAAGCTCGTGCCGTGGCCCTAGACATCTCCAAAGCGTTTGATAGGGTTTGGCATGCCGGCCTTCTTCTCAAGCTCCAGGGTTATGTTATTACGGGTCGATTGTTTGACCTAATACAATCATTCCAGTCAAACCGTGAATTGAAGGTCATTCTCAACGGATTCTCCTCCACTTCCTATCCCACGAACACAGACGTTCCTCAAGGCTCCATCCTAGGCCCCACTCTATCCGTTATCTACATAAATGACCTTCCTGACGCCATAAATTCCCAAGTTGGCATCTACGCTGATGACACCACAATTTACTCCTGCCTCAAAAACAAATCTAGAGTCGCTGACAAAACTAACCTGGCCGTGCGTCTCGAAAAGGACCTCCAATCAGTTGTGAACTGGGGCAGGAATTGGCTGGTCAACTTTAATGTCTCAAAAACAAAACTGCTCTCTATTAATCACCACAGAGATTCTTCCCTGCCCTCCATTAGAATGCCTGACGCTCAACTTCTCGAGAGCACCTCTCTGCGGTTGCTGGGTCTCACGTTGACGGCTGACCTGGAATGGAGCAAATACATTGAGTCAATTGCTTCGTCCACAGCAAGGAAGGTTCCGCGCCAGAAATTTTTTCTCCCCAGAATCGATCCTTCAGATCTGCAAATCAACAATTCTCCCTTGCATGGAGTATTGCTGCCATATATGGTCTGGAGCCCCTTCTGTTTGCCTCGGGGTTCTTGATAAGCTCCAGAGGCGGATATGCAATATAACTGGCCCTGTTCTGGCATCTCGTCTACAGTCGCTCTCTCACAGACGCGCCGTCGCCTCTCTCTGTCTTTTTTACAAATACTTTCATGGTAATTGCTCCGAGGATCTACATTCGCTGATTCCCAGACTTCATGAATTCAAGCGCACTACGAGGCTGGCATCCCGCTCTCACCCTTTCACTGTCGAAACTATTAAATGTAGCCGCCTCTTCTACTCCAATATCTCCATATCTCGCACCTCTAGCCTGTTCCAGTTTCCCTGAGAGCTATAATCTCCAACTATTCAAATGTAATGTCAATCGACATCTCCAGTTGCCTTGATCTATCCACTATCCTTCTCTTCATCCTTTTCTCTATCACTCCTATCTGATCTTGCGCCAAATCTTCCGTGGCCGCTTGCGTCCTAGTGGCTTCCCGCCTTGCTTGGGGTGAAACGCTTAAAAAAATGTTCAGATACAGAATCTTCAAGCCATATTACACACACACACACATACACACACACACACCACACACACACACATATATATATATATATATATATATATATATATATTAGTGAATTTATATATAATATCCAACCTCAATAGCACGACGCGGAGTTTCATGCGATCTTGCAATCTTCGGTCAGAATATACTGAGCACACGAAGATTGAAAGACCGCATGAAACTCTGAGTCGTGCTATCGACGTTGAATATTATCTATAATCACTAACATATACTTATAGCTCTGTTAAATAACATTGAGCACTATTTATAACACTCGTGGAAGAAATATATTTATATGTACGTGCAAGTATATGTATGTATATGTATATTTTTTATCATTCCCACACACACACACACACACATATATATATATGTATATATATATATATATATATATATATATATATATATATATATACACACACACAGAGGATGCGATTGATAAATTCGTGTAAATTACGCGAAAATGAAAATAACACTGGCATCTCATTTTAACAAATATATTTATCAAAATTTCCCAGAAATATCTTGAAGTACTAAAGAGTAAATTGATTCATTAAAATCGATATTGCTTTTAATCACGGCCTCCAGACAGCTTCGGATTCTCATGCCATTCTTCTGGACGGTCTCTTTATTTAACTTGGTGAACACTACCATAATCTTTGCCTTCAGTTCATCTTTGGTGTTACAAGGCGTTTTGTTGGTCTCTCGCTTAATTGCGGCAAACCCATATTAATCAAGTGGGGTTGCAGTCTGGGGCGTTAGGTGGCCAGATATCAGGATGATTGTCTGACAGCAATGTTTGGATCCTCTTGCCTATGTGGCATGGTGCAGAGTCCTGTTTCCAGGTATTGGGTCTTTTAGTAGCCACCCTCTTGACCCAGAGCAGCACTGCTTCCTTAAGGCCGCTTGATATAGGTCTACGTGTTATGTTTGAGGCCCCATGGGAATATGAATGGAGGCATAATGTCGACATCACTAGTGATCACTCCAAACACCATGTTGTTGACTGGATGCTTGGTTTTCATCACTCTTGGTATATTTTGATGGGACACAGCATCTTCCGCATTATCCTCAGATTGACACCCAAACATTCTGAACGTGTTCATATTGAAGCTTCCAACGACAATGACAAGCAGTACAGCATGCTGTTTCCCAATTTTGGGGCGTGGTGAATTGCGCCATGGTGCTCTATTTCTCACAGACAGTGTCCAACTGACCTTACTATACTGTGCAGTCGACAAAATCCAAAAGAAACAATGCGCATGCGCGACAGTCAAAATAAAAAATGGCGACAATTTACCTATCGCACCTTGTATATGATATGTACGTCTAGTCATTTTTCTTGTCTTCGTTTTTTAGTGTTTGCAAAGAAAGTGACGAATTAAGTGTACATATTGTTACTCTGGTGAGTTTGATGAATTTGATAGCGCTGACCATCACTTAACATCTACTGTATCCAATCTTGTTGAGTTGAGATATTGCTGTGCAAATGTGAAAGGTTTTGAATTAGAAGGTCAAGCCATCAGAAGATGTTATATACTTGGCCGTGATGTCGCTGGAGAAGATAATAAACGCTAATCCAGACGGACATGATCGATCAAAGCAATTAGTCTTGAAAGAGGAGAGGAATTTACAAGTCAAACTATTTACAAGCGCCTATACGAAAATTAATCGAGTCCGAGCCAAAATATTATGACAATACTAAAAAGCGTAATATGAGCCTAGCTTATCAATACTAAAAATATAAATTATCCAATGTCTTCTCATTGCTTTCGACTTTCATTATCGAAAATATTTGTTGCTTAATAAGTTTGTGTATACAGGCATGCATTCTTATATCTTTGGGGCGGGATTTCAGGTATCGTCTCTCATATCTTTGTGGGGGGTTCAGGTATCGTGTCTTCTCAATAGATACACGGATTACAATAAAACAGTTCGATAGAGGAAATTATTTTCACATATCTTGAGAAACACGTTTTAGAGACGAGCTTCATTTGGCAGCTGTACAGGACCGCTCACAACATGGCTTGTCACATACAATTTTATAACCGGTACGGAAACGTATTACGCTTGAGCTGAATAAATGGATTTAATATGTTTACTTAATTTGTTTTCGTTTTACAGAATATTGTTCGATCGTATAGATGTAAACACTATGCTTTTATTATTTGCACTAATTTTATTCAGATTATTGTCCTCATCTTTGTTGTTGTTATTACACCGTTTCAGTCGTTGTGGACTTCAGCCTTCCCCATGTGTATATCGATCTGAGTAACCAAGAGGGAATTATGAACTGAACACTTTATTTAATATACGATGACAGATTGTTCTCGTTCCACTGCTTATATTTCTCAATATTTCGTCTAGTTTTTATTTTTAATCCTGTTCACTTATGGCTCGTCCTGTTTCTACACACTGCTCGGCCCAGGGATTGAACTCACAATCAGTATGTCACCAAATTCACGAATCAATGCTTTAATCCAATAGTCTGTTGTCAGGTAGGAAAGCTGTGATCACAAGGATGAGGACAATAGTTCGAATATAAATACTGTAAATAATATATCTCCTCATCCCAGAAATACAGACAGAAATTTTTGTTTTAATAAAGAATATATTATCAGCGTATCAAAGAATGTATATTCTCTTAAAATACAATTCTTGTATTCACATATTGTTGTTCCCTCATCCCACCAAACACAACACAATTGTCCTGTTTTCCCTGAACGTGGAGTATAGCAAGTTTCCAGCAGGACATATGTGTGATGAAAGTGTCAAGATCAAGGTCAACCTAAACAAAATGGATAGCATTTACTGGTCCTAGAGATCAAGACCAGCTGATCACAAAAGTGTAAAGGACTCAAACCTTTCTATTCTAAAACGTTTAAGAAATGAAGTATTTTATATTTATTTCTGTAGAAGTCAAGTGACTTACCTGCCAACATGGCTGCCTCCTTCCATTTCCTTATAAAAGGCAAGCCAGCTGATTTTACCTTATTTTATAGGAGAGCACCTAATACACCAGTTGGGTTGGTCCATTTTGCTAGAATGGACCTTCCCAATGCATTTGCATGAGGGGTCTTTATTCAGCTATATATTTCTCCATAAATGACTCAAGTCAGTTTTGGCTTTGGCTACATTTGCCTACTTGTGTGCTAAACCTCTGGCAAACTAGCTAATATTCGACATGGCGCTGCGAACAGGATACGAAGACTGGCAAGAGCTACTTATCAAAATTGGCATTCCTACCGACTCTGCCAAAACCTATGCTGAATCGTTTGTGAAAGAGAATATTACTAAGGATAGCCTCTCTATCATAGACCGGGAAATCCTTAAAGAACTAGGTGTCACAACCATGGGACATGCCCTAGCTATCCTTAAGCTATCAAAGGAGCAACCTTTGACATCAGACAGCTATACGAAGGCCCCTGCAGCCAAACTCCCCCAGCTCCATTCAGAGATGACATCACAACAATTCCGAAAGTTCAGAATTGATTGGGAGGTATTTGTGCAAATGACAAACATGCCCCCTACACAGACCAACATCCATTTATACAACTGTGCTGATGAGACTGTGCAAACGTCGATCATCAATACATACCCCAAATTTTTCTTGGAAAAACCAAACAGACTCCTGAACATGTTGGAGGCATTAGTTACCCAAAAATCGAACCCTATGGTTCATAGATTGTCTTTCGCTTCGATTTCCCAGGGACCAGGCGAATCAATCCAGCAATTTGTTGTCCGCCTTAAGGGTACAGCACAGGATTGTGACTTCACATGTCCCATTTGCAGTCATGACCTATCTGACATCTATATCAAAGACCAGCTGGTCAGAGGTACAGCAAATGATGCTCTCCAAGCAGATTTACTAGCAAAGGCCAGCTCATTGAAGACCCTTGACCAAAACATCAACCATGCTGAGGCATTCGAGGCAGCACTGCGTGACCAAGCACGAATGGCAGGGTCAACTGAAATGTCAGCATTGCGTGCATCAACCTATCGCAAAGAAAAAACAACACAAGTGGAAAAAAATCCCCCTCAATCCAGAAGCCCCAAAAAACTGATTATAAAACAAAACAAGTTCCGCTGTAGTGGATGTGGTAGCCACAAGCATGGCATCCCAGGAACCAGCACCCGCCAACAGGCATGTCCTGCCTGGAATCAGACCTGTGACTTGTGTGGCATCCAAGGTCATTTTTCAAAAGTTTGCCGATCAAGAAATCGCTCTAGTGAAGTGAGAGGCTTCCAAGACGATGAAGCTAACATGGACAGTTTGATTGCACATGTAGAGTTTGACCAGGAGACAGGCTCATATGTGTCCTCTAACAAAAATAGTGTTGTTCAGATAGAAGCAACACTGGTCCCATTCTCTCCAAAGCCAGACCCCAGAAATCCTGAAGATATTCCAGGTAATCAAAGCACTCGTTTGAAAATCTTCCCAGATAGTGGGGCCACCATTTGCCTTGGAGGACCCAAGCACCTACATAGCATGGGTCTCAAGGAAAGTAACTTGATCCCATCAAAGAAAGTTATTCGTGCTGTGGGTGGCTCAACCCTTATAAGCCAGGGATGGTTGCCTATTCAATTTAGTGTTGGAGAAATGTCGACAAAGCAAGCATTGTACATCTGCAATAACATCGATAAGATATATTTTAGCAAGGCCGCCTGTATTGATGTTGGCATACTGTCTCCTCACTTCCCCACGCGTATGACTATGACAACCCACAGCAAATTAGATTGGACAACCAACGATCACACAGCAGCTGTCGAGCAAAAGCAACTCAGAAGATTTCAGCTACCAGATCGCCCTGAAGAAACACCCTTTCCAGCAAACGAAGGAAATGTGGAGAACCTAAAAAAATGGTTACTGAAACAATTTGCTGATTCAGCATTTAATACTGATGGGCAATTCCCAGCCATGTCTGGTAAACCAGCACATATCCACCTGAAAGAGGGGGCAATCCCTAAGGCAAGACACAGACCAATACCAGTGCCATACCATTTAAAAGAACCAGTGAGGCAAGCCCTTATGCAAGATATAGAAAGAGGCATATTAGAACAAGTGCCCATTGGTACTCCAACAGATTGGTGTAGCACAATGGTCATTACAACAAAAAAGGATGGTCGACCGAGGCGTACCATCGATTATCAATATTTAAATTCGCAATGCAAGCGAGAAACCCACCACACTGCCTCACCTTTCCAGCTGGCAATGCAAGTGCCACCCAATACCAAGAAAACAGTACTGGATGCTGTCGATGGCTACCACTCTATTATATTAGATGAGGAGTCCCAACCGCTCACAACTTTTATCACAGAGTGGGGAAGGTTTATGTACCTTAGGATGCCTCAAGGCTACTTAGCATCTGGTGATGCATACACCCGTAGATATGATGAAGTCATAAAAGATATTCCCAGGAAAATCAAATTGGTTGATGATACTTTGCTCTACGACACCGGCATCAAAGAGGCATTCTATTATACCTTTGATTTTCTAATGAGATGTGCACAAAATGGGATTGTACTCAGCAAAGACAAATTCCAGTTTTGTAAGGACACTGTTCAGTTTGGTGGCCTTCAAATAACTTCATCGGGAGTATCTCCCTCTGAATCTATGCTTAATGCTATTTTAAATTTCCCTGTTCCGAAAACCATCACCGATGCAAGGTCTTGGTTTGGACTGGTAAACCAACTTGCCTGGGCATATTCATTAAGTCCCATTATGCTACCTTTTCGGGACCTTGTCAAAAAAAACTCAAAATTCACCTGGAACCAGACCCTTGAGAAAGCATTTCAGGAATCAAAGCGGGTCATTGTTGAACTAGTAAAGCGGGGCGTCTCAACATTTGACATCAACAGAATTACCTGCTTAGCTCCTGACTGGAGTAAAGACGGCATGGGATTTTTACTTCTTCAGAAACACTGCACATGTGCAATCGAACGAGCCCCTGTCTGTTGCCCTGAAGGCTGGCATCTTGTGTTTGCTGGAAGCAGATTCTGTACTGACGCTGAGCAAAGATATGCACCCATAGAAGGTGAAGCAGCAGCTATCAGCTGGGCACTTGAAAAGTGCCGCATGTTCATACTAGGTTGCCCAAACGTTATAGTCGTGACCGACCATGAACCACTCAAAGGACTTTTTGGTGATCGAGATCTCAGCAAAATTCACAACCCTCGCCTATTCCGACTCAAAGAGAAAAGCTTGAGATATCGTTTCACCATGCAACACTGCCCTGGAAAATGGCACAGAGCCTCTGATGCTATTTCCCGCAATCCAGTCACTACAGTACAAAGCCTACTTGATACATTCTCTATAGAACCCTCCCTTATAGAAATTGATGAATCAGATGAGACTTGTGCAACAATGAGATTGACAGCCCTCACATCAATATCTCAATTAGATGATAATCCTGCCATAACTTCCCCTGACCACATTCGTTTTGCTGGTCAAGAAGACACACAATACACCCTATTACGGAAAACCATAGACAATGGTTTTCCAAACAGTCGTCAAGCAACACCACCTACAATCCGGGAATACTGGGAAGTTCGTAACCGCCTAAGCAATGAAAATGGTCTAATACTACTTGACAGGAGAGTAGTGATACCAACCTCCCAGCGCAAGAACATATTAAAATGCCTACATTCAGCTCATCAAGGAGTAGTTGGCATGAAAGCGCGTGCCAATGACTCAGTTTACTGGCCTGGAATGAATGCCTCAATTCGCAATTACAGGTATAATTGCATTACATGTTCAAGGAATGCCCCAAGTCTACCACATGAACCAATCCAAATGACACCTACACCTGAATGGCCATTTCAACAGATTGTAATGGATTTGTTCTATGTTAAATCCTTCACATATCTTGCTTGTGCAGACAGGCTCACTGGATGGCTCATTCTGTACCGCATCAAGCCAGGGCAAGCGGTTGCTTCCAGGTTGATTTCCATCTGCAGAGAAATATTCCAAACATATGGTGCACCTGAGGAACTTAGTACAGATGGTGGACCGCCATTCTCAGCTTACTCATTCCAACAATTCCTAAAAACCTGGGCTGTTAAGCAAAGAATTTCATCAGTGGCCTATCCCCAGTCTAACGGACGTGCAGAATTGGCAGTCAAGACTGCAAAAAGACTCATAAAAGACTGCACAGGACACCAGGGTTCCTTGGACAATAACATGGCAGCACAAGCAATCTTGCAATATAGAAACACCCCTATCCAAGGCATTGGCTTATCACCAGCGCAACTCCTGCTTCATAGACGTCTTCGAGATTTTATCCCATCGCACCCACAGTTATATAAACCACACCCTGAATGGATAGCCGCAGCGAAAAAACGAGAACAGAGATTATCCAAACGCAATGCAGACCTCATCGAGAAGTACAACCGTACTGCACATGCACTATCCCCACTTTATAAAGGTGACACAGTCTCCATTCAAAACCCAAATAGCCGTCGATGGGACATAGCTGGGCGAATAGTAGAAACACTTCCCAACCGTCAATATAGAATTAGAGTTGCAGGATCAGGCAGAATAACCCTGCGGAACCGTAGGTTTGTAAGGAAACTTGAAGCACCCATAATCAAGACCCCCATACCAAGCGCCATGCCTGTGTCACCTGAGCCGACAATTACGGATACATGCAGACCACATCAATCTGCCAAAGACTTGGAAAATGGTGACATTACATTACAAAATAAACCAGCGTCCCAGGGCCCTACTCAATCACAGCCATCAAGAACGAGGATTCCCAGGGCGCTATCCCGACTACTCTCGTACAATCAGCCAGGCAATAGGGAATTAATTCCTCCCCAACGGCCAATATGCTTCCGCAATGGGGAGAGGAGGGAGATGTAGAAGTCAAGTGACTTACCTGCCAACATGGCTGCCTCCTTCCATTTCCTTATAAAAGGCAAGCCAACTGATTTTACCTTATTTTATAGGAGAGCACCTAATACACCAGTTGGGTTGGTCCATTTTGCTAGAATGGACCTTCCCAATGCATTTGCATGAGGGGTCTTTATTCAGCTATATATTTCTCCATAAATGACTCAAGTCAGTTTTGGCTTTGGCTACATTTGCCTACTTGTGTGCTAAACCTCTGGCAAACTAGCTAATATTCGACAATTTCATTATTTCATATCGGCTTTCTTTGATCATATACTATTTACTAGCATATTATTTACATTAAATGTAATAGACTATTAATATATTTACCTAGAACTTAAATAATGTATATTTCTCAAAAACTTTATCTGCTCGGGCATATCTGTCTACACATTCGGAATCAGCCTACTCATTTTAGTCGAGCGAAAATAATTTTTTGTTTAAGAAACAAGGTTTTCCTTACTTCCCGTATTAAAATAAATTTTATTTATCCTTCCTATTTTGTATAGTCTAAGGCAGGGGTTTCTCAATGTTGTTTGCCCCATGCATCCCTTTGATCATTTGTCAGAATGTTATTCCCTCCAGTTTTTCAAGGTGACAGGACAGATAGGACAAATTTTATAATTGCTCTCCTCCCCACTAAATTTACTGTGGTCACAATTCAGCCTTGAAAATCCAAAATTCATCCTCCGAGTGCACTTCTAAAAACACTTGATGGTCAGATATTGGCAACTGATCTTTCTTCTTCCACAAGATACATAGTGAGATTAACACTGGCTCGAAGACCAACCTAGTTACATGTAGTTTGTGCATGATCAGAAGAGGGATCAATTGCCAATATCATTGCAGATTGGACCCCGAACTACCATCAATCAGGATGAACGGACGTCCCTTTGAAAAACTATTGGGCCTCAAACTCGCACCCGACCTCAAGGAAAACTCGTACATACAATCCCTTGCTGAGGATGTAGGTAAAATGGTCGGTTCCCCGTACCACTCCAGTAAATAGGTAACTTTTCCTGCTATCCTGTATCTTTACAAGATCCAGATCACACCAAAAATTCCCAAACCTCACTCTCCAGCCTTGATAGTGTCCAAAAACGTTTCCGAGGCCTTATGGGTGATGATTTATTTTCAACCAACCTCTTTCCCACTGGCAGGATGTGGTGAGCCTCTTTCTGCTTTATCGCTACTAACATGAAAAATATTCCTTGGTGCCGCCAGGTCTAACTTTTACGGCGAGGACCCACCATGCCACTAATATTGTAACAACCCACGCACTTTACAACCCTGCGTATTCCGTCGATGAGAAATCAGTTCCATTCGAACAGCTGCTTCCCGAAAAACCACTCTGGAACCGACTCCCAAGAGGATGTTTCCCCGATCATTACAATATTAACTTGTTCCAGGCTAGGGTTAACCATCATCTTACACTCCTATCCGCATAAATTGCCTCCTAACGTAATGCTCTACCTCGAGTGCCCCCCCGGACCTTGTAAAGGGTGAACCTTACTATAAAAAAAAATCTTTTTTTCACCGACCGCACAAATATATCAACTGTATTAACTAACACAGTAAATTTTGTTAAATACACACTTCGTCGTTGACTAATGGATAACGAGCTAGTCCTTACTAATGGGCGTTGATTTCAGTTCTCATTTCTTCTTATGGCCTCTTTTGAATTTATATAAATGATCTGCCAAAGAATATGCTCAGATTATTTGTAAACATCTATGTCGACTATATACGAGCGCATTTCTGAAACACTTGATGGTCAGATATTGGCAACTGATCTCTCTTCTGACCTTGCACAAACTTCATAGTGGGGCAAACACAGGCTGGATACATTCAAGAGCAACCTATTTACATTCCATCACCGCCGATCGGACTCCCAACTACCACCAATCAGGATGAACGGATGACCCCTCGGGGAGGCACCTTGAAAGATTTCTGGGTCTCAAACTCGCACCTGACCTCAAAGGCAACTCGTTGCTAAGGATGCAGGTAAAATGGTCGGCACTCTGTGCCTCTTCAATAAGTACCTAACTCCTCATTACAAGAGCCACATCAGGCTAAAAATGGAGTGATGTTGCCATATTTGGGCTGGAGCTGCCCAGACCTCACACTCCAGACTTGATAGAATCCAAAAGCGTCTCTGAGCCCTTGTGAGTGATGAATTCTTCTCCAATCTCCAACCTCTCGTCCACAGGCGGGATGTGGCAAGCCCCTTACTGATCTGTCGCTACTACCATGAGAAATATTCGGACGAACTACATTCTTTGGTGCCACCAGGTCTAACTTTCACGGCAAGGACACGCCATGCCATTTATCTTGTTGCAAACCAACGACATTCCTTGCGTATTCCATCGGTGAGAAGTCAGTTCCACTCGAGCAGCCTCTTCCTGCAGACCACTGCTGCGTGGAACAGACTCCCAAAAGGATGTCTCCCCGATCACTACAATCTTAACCTGTTTAATTGTAGGGCTATCCGTTATCTCATCCTCCAATTGTTATAAACTGCCTCTTCTAAACCGAAAAGCGTAAATAAAAATATACAGTATAATAAATAAATAATAAATAATAAGTAAAATAATTTAATCTAAATTAATTCAAATAAACAAATAAATGAATAAACTAACAAACCGATCCCGATAAATTAACCGTTAGAAAAAAACAAGTAAAGATAATCAATCCAAATAAATAAATGAAGTAAAAAACAAATTAAAAACTGCTCCCGTCAAAATAATAATTAGAATAAACTACAGAAATCAACCCCAAAATTGAATAAATAGCTTTAATTATCTTTCCAAAGCAAAACGAAACTATTAAATAGGCGATATAAACAAATTTTTTATTATGTTAATAAAAACACCGATTAAAATAAAAGTAAATAAATAAATAAGAAAAATAAAAGATAAAAATAAATAGAAACAAGCAAAATAATTTAACCCAAATAAATAAATAAACGACTTCCGGCAAAAAAACCGCCAAAATAGACTACCCACAATGCACCACTGACCCGTATATATAAATAGCCGAGAAAAAAACAACACTCGTGGCCTGACGATTGCGCTGAGGAAGTCGACACGCAGTCTCTGACTGTGTGTGACTTCTGTCGAACTCTCTGCTTTGGCAGAGAGGAACCCGGACGAGGCTTTGCCGAAGGGAAAAGTTTCGTCCGGGGAGGTAGACAGATCCCGAACTCACTTAAGCTGGTTCTAAAGGATTATTTTTTGGCCGAGCCTACGGGCTCGGAGAAACCTACGTTAAACTCGGCCTTTTGCCACATACATTCCTCGTGGGGGTACTGTTAAATATTGCGTCTAGCATGAAACAAACTGTCGCCTCTAAGTGTAGACTTCAATGTCCATTTATATATATATATATATATATATATATATATATATAAACATATTCTCTTATTTTTAATTCTCTCAGCCCGTCCTGGGTATGACGATAAACTACATTCGCGTCCTGCGTAATCCTGAGGTAAAACGATAAACTATGCCCGACAGCAAGGCCTCTGATCAGGAGGCTTTGAGGAGCGTGGAGCCTCCTCTTGGTTACTAGTGTTCCCAGGTCCACCCTGACGCGTTGTTGTAACACCTGTTAGCGTCCCAGCAATGGACAAATAGATAACCCCCAAACCGGAATCAAAACACTATGAAAGTGTAAAAATAGGTTTTAATACCGGAAATACTTAGGAAAACATATTACCAGCAATAAATTTTTGAAGGAAAAAATGATTCCCATCAATACATTATTATCAGCAATACCTTTTGAAAAAAATAATTAGAGCTATATATTTTTTGGAAAATATTACCGCGATACATTTTGAAGAAAAAATATTACCACAAATAGATCTTTGAAGGAAAAAAAATTACCAGCAATACATTTTTTAAAAAAAATATTACCAGCAATAAAATTTTCTCAGCATTAAATAATCCATTGAGGTTGATATACCGTAAAACAAACCAAACCAAACTATTAATAGCAATGCATTGTTGAGGAAAACATTATTACCAAGAATAGATTTTTGAAGAAAGTTATTACCAGAAATATAGTTTTGAAAGAAAAATTACTAGCAATGTTTTTGTGTAGGAAGAATTATTGCCAGCAATACGTTTTTAAAGGGTAATTATTACAAACAAAATATTACCAGTAGTACATTTTTGAAAAAAAAATATCACCAGAACTAGATTTTTGGAGAAAAATATTAGAGATAGATTTTTGAAGGGAAAAAACATTACTCACTATGAAAGTGTAAAAATAGATTTTAATACCAGAAATACTCCGCAAAAAATATATTATCAGCAATAAATTTTTGAGGAAAAATTATTATCAGTAATACATTATTACCAGCAAAATATTTTTGAAAAAATATTACCAGCAATAAAAACTGTCGGCATTAAATAATCCATTGAGGTTGATATACCGTAAAACAAATCAAACCAAACCAAGACAATTCTATGTCTAAGGTAACTTTTCAATTCAGCCAGTGATATAAACACCAGCACACTATTTCGATATTAAAGCCCCTCTAATGGTACCTCTTCATTTGGTTGGCATGATTTAAAATGATCCTTATATTCAACTTTCGATCAACAACCTTTTTTACGAAAGGCTCATGCAGGGCGAAGCTGCATGTTCTACTGGGAATCGGTGTCCCTGACTCAAGCCGTCTGTGAATTATGAGACTTTTTTTACAGGAATACACGACCTAAATTATCACGTATCAGGGATTACTTTGATGTTCAATATCCTACATATATTTTATAGCATGTTTTAGTTGGCAATATACTTAACTCTCGGTTTCAAAGTCGTTAACATCTGAAGCAATCAAATGATTCCATCGACTTTTCACAAGAGTCAACATCAATCTTTACTTTCTTCAATGTGTTTTACCTTGAAACAGATCATTATACAGTAATTGTTTAGCAAGTCTGGTATCCCCAGGACAGATCGCTTGAGCAGACATTTATAATCATGAACTTCATGCTGGATATATTAGCTTGCTTCAGCATCTCTCTATACCCGGGTCATGAACCCCGGCCGATGGTTCCTATAATATCTCGCAAATACTTTTGATCGAAATATCTCAGTTGTACATTACGCAATGCTATGGGGGTCATCCACGTCTCACACCTTTACAAGAAAGCCCTAAACAAGCAAGTCTGGTAGATGTTTCCTTTTATTCTGGTTGTTGATAACTTTCATCCTTTCGTAAACATTAGAGACCTTCGAAAGGATCATTCATCAGTTTTTTTACAAGCATATTTATTCAGGAAAAATTTATAAAGTTACGCCTATTTGAAAATCTCCATTTTATCAAAAAAATTTATTTTAAAAACAGTGTGATATATTGCAAATTGCTGATATTCTTATCTTGACGCACCAAACGGCTAAATATAGAACATTTTTGTGTGTGGGAAGGGAGAATGGAATCCTTAGTGGCAAACTTTCCATCACCCACCCCTTGTAAATATACTGAGTATAGGGAAAGATGTATATATGAAAGAAAGAATTAATCAACCTTATTTTCTGGATGTCTAAAAACAATGTACAAAAGACTGCAAGTCCGTTAGGGAAATGGAAAAGCCACCATTTTGTGATACTCAAATATACCGGGAGATAGAGCAAAGAAGAGATAAAATTAAGGACGCAAAACGAAAGACGAAAATATTTTGTACACTTCCTATTTCTTTGTGGCGTCAGAGAAAGTAATCAATGTTTGTATAGCATTTAGATAAAAAAAAATATGGGTGTGCAAAGAAAATTGGAATGGATAAGGGTGATAATTAGAAGATACATATAAAAAATGAAGGCAAATGAATGACATGAGATAATAATTATCATGGCCGTGGAATTTCTCGATCTGGTTTGGGCAGATAATTGTATCCATTAATTTAGCGTTCATCCGAAGGAAACATGAGCTTAACAATTTTCATATATTTAATAGGAAATTATAGAAGACTTAACGATATTTACATAAACCAGCTTAATATGGTACAAAGCAGAAGGGAGTGATAAAAAAATGGTGCTGCACTCATCTTTCAACATGGGTGATCTGCCTGGTTTAAAAATCAGCATTCGAAATGCTGGCGTTTACTTGGGTTCGAATCCCGACCATTGGAAACCAGTAATTACCTTAAGCGCTCAAAAGGTTCGCAAACAAAGCTATTAAGAATTATATATTAATGAATATACATAATATCCAACGTAGACAGCATTACTCGGTGTTTCATGCAAATCTGCAATCATCAGGTGCTGAATACAATCTGACCCTTAAGATAATTTGCGTTCTCGTTTGGATTTCAAATTTTATTTAAAATAATTTTTAATTTAAATTCTTTCATTAAAAAAACTTTATAGACAAATTTAAACGAGCTCTAAACAAATCATAACCCCAACACTCATAAACACACACCGTATATGTATAGTGTCAAAATACACTAATCTGACCACACACACATACAAGCACACACACATATACACACAAACACACAAATACATGTAGTTACGAGATAGATTTCTTTATAATTATAATAACATATGTGTGGAAAACGAATATATATACACATACTAGCAAAAATAAACACACTAGACAGATCACACACACAGACACACGAAACCTATACACCATACAAACTGTGCATATATATATATATATATATATATATATATATATATATATATATATATAAAATACATATGCGCTATTTCTTTGTAATAAAACAATATATATGTAAGGAGAAAATAAATATATACACATACTAGCAAAAAGTACACACACAATACACAAGAATGGAAGGAGGTCTAAAGTTATACACAAGGACATAAGAATAAAGACCTCATCCCATTCTCTTTCTGTGATCAATCCTAATTGTTTTTATTATGCCTTAAGCATAGAAACATCCTTCCACCAGTCCAACATGTGTTTGGATTTCTATAAAAGATAATGGTTAAAAGACTCAATATATGGAAAAATTATATATATATATATTATATATATATATGTACATCCCATGATATCATTATATAAGTTCATAGAACTACTAAAACATCAGCAGCAGTGCCCCCAACAAAACCCTCATCAAATGACGCTCTGTGGTCAAGTCATGATTTCCAAGCCGGTATTATTTCTACTACGCTATACCATCCCAGTGGTACATCACAATATCCACTGATTTTTTTTTTTTTTTGTCATATGCCAAGTGCAAGCAGATAAAGCTTCTATCCCAATCTTCTAACAATCGGATATCAGTCAGATCTTTTGCAGCTGAAGTGGAAATAACCCTGCATTTCACCACAATGGGATAAGCATCATTCGTTAAGTCAATATTTCTACTCACTCTCCTCGAAATAACAAACATAAATAAATTACTAATTTAAATGAAGTGCACATATTAACGAACAATACGATTATATGTCTTCCTAACATCATGGATTGTGTAAAATTCAACATGATACGAGGTGCATTCAAAAAGTATCCGACCTTTCGGCATAAAATAAATAAATGTTCTACATTTCACAAATTCTATTTAATCACCTTCAAAATACTCCCCTAGGGAGTTCACACACTTCTCCCAGTGGTTCTGCTACTGCTGGTAACACCTCAGGAACGCCTTATGTGTCATGCTATCGAGATCCAATGTCAATTCTCTTATAATCTCATCTCGCGAGTCAAATAGCTTCATACTCAGCGTGGTTTTCAGATTGGGGAAGAGTCAGAAGTTAGACGATACCAACTTGTGAGAGTAGAGAGCTCGTTGAGCAAATGTTATGTTGGTCTTGACCAGAAATCTTGAATTATGTGGACCGTATGAGCGGGTGAAGGTTCGCCGATACTCTATGGATGCACAGAAATGAAATTCACTGATTCTGTGCTTATTTCTACCTCGTGAGCAATTTCCTCGGTTATTATAGTCTTCCATGGTTATTCGCATAACCTTCTCAGTTCTCTTTTCGTTTAGACTTGTGGATAATTTGAAGCGGTTGTACAATTGCTTGATCTGATTTTTATCCATGGCATCATCGACAAAGGCCTGCTGAATCGTCTGAATGGTTTGACATTTAATATCACCAAGCCTTTGGCAAAACTCGATGCAATATCTTTGCTCGACGCTTTCGACCATCTTGCGGGAAAAGAAAAATCCTACGAGCGGGCACTAAACGTCTGTAATCAAAGCCTAACAGGGGAGAACTGACGTGGCCTACTCGCGCGAAAAAATTCAGGCATGCCCAGGAAGAATGGTGTCTCCTCTCACCAAAATGATTTTGCCTACGCTGTATTAGTTTTAAACGCACCTCTTATATACAAAATTCGGCAGATGTTTGAAGACACATTTTTCTGGTTATCAATCTTTTGAAAGTTATTTAAAGCCAGAAAATATTTATGGAATATAAAAACTTTCTGAAGATAATGATGATTTTACTTATACAGGTTTATATAGCTGGGGAGAAAAGAGGTGGGTTCATCCCTTTCCCAGAAGTATTTGTGTGTAAATGGATATAATGAACCAGACTGGAATTGGAACTCGGTTCTCCGATATCAAAATCCGAGTCGTTATTTATTACATCACCCGCACATTCAAGCTTACAACATCTAGTATTCCCAATTTATCACCCAGATCGAGCCTGCAGGCTCGACCTTGCTTAATATTCGGTGATCGTAAGTTGAACCGGTGTTTCAACGTGATATGGCCATAAGCCTTTTCAAAGACAAGTTAATAAATGTTATGAAGTAAGTGAGAAAATCTAACGTTTTCATTTCTCCTTCAGAGAATTAACAAGGTAACTTGGATAGGATAGGAAAAGGCATGCCAGGCTCATGGCAATAGCCACCACCGAAGCGACATGAAGAGAGCCGGTTTCCTGAAAGTGGATATCTTTGGTTTGGTTTGGTTTGTTTAACGGCATATCACCCTCCATGTGGTATTTAATGTCGACAACATTTTTAGGATAGATTCGTATGAATAGAGAATGTATTCTTTGGTTTACATTGGTTTGGTTTATTTTGTTTTACGGCATATCAACCTCAATGGTTTATTTAATGCTGACAAAATTTTTTATTGCTGGTAATATTTTGTCTTGTCAAAAATCTGTTTCTGGTAATATATTTCCTTCAAAATTGTATTGCTGGTAATATTTTTTTAAAAAGTATTGCTGGTAATATTTTTTTAAAAAAGTATTGCTGGTAATAATTAACTATTTTCCCATAGCGAGGACCCTAACAGGTGCTACCACCCCGGCTCAGGGTGGATCTGGGAACACCAGCAATTAAGAGGTGGTTCCACGCTCCTCAAAACAGCCTTACTGCTGGATGTAGTTTAACGTCTTATCCAGGAGGCGTGGATATCTTTGGCTTGGAAATGTGTCGTTTATCAGCTCTTAGAGAAAGGAACATTCTAATAAGATAATAAAGTGTAGTAAAGTATAATATATTGAAGGCAAAAGGGTCAAAGAGAAAGTGCGCATAACCTCTGCCTTACGAGCTTGTATCAATCGATAGCACAACAGGGATTAGGAGAGATAGCAAGAAAACAAAATTTACTAAGAGCTAAAAAAAGAAAAGGAAACTGTAGAGAGCCATGATCGCCAAATTCCCAAAGGAACATGGCACGTAGAAGAAGAAAGACAGTTGAGTTCATCTAGTACGTTAATGGCATCATCAATTATGACCTCAACAGATTGATCAGTGCCATCCGTGAGCATGTCATGGTGGTGCAGGTCATTATCAACCATCTGGTACTCCAAAGCTATCACCCATCACAGGGTTCTTAAGTCCAGGATTGAAGAAGCCGTAGAAGGAAAGCCGTAGAAAAGGAAGCCGTAGAAAAGGAAGCCGTAGAGGGAAAGCCGTAGAAAAGGGAACCGTAGAGGGAAAGCAGTAAACAAGGAAGCCGTAGAGGGTAAGTCGTAGACAAGCAAGCCGTAGATGGAAAGCCGTAGAACAGGAAGCCGGAGACAAGGAAGCCGTAGAGGGAAAGCCGTAGAGGGAAAGCCGTAGACAAGGAAGCCGTAGAGGGAAAGCCGTAAACAAGTAAGCCGTAGACAAGGAAGACGTAGACTAGGAAGCCGTAGACAAGGAAGCCGTAGAGGGGAAGCCGTAGACAAGGAAGCCGTAGAAGGAAAGCCGTAGACAAGGAAGCCGTAGATGGAAAGCCGTAGAAAAGGAAGCCGTAGAAGGAAAGCCGTAGAAAAGGAAGCCGTAGAAGGAAAGCCGTAGACAAAGAAGCTGTAGATAGAAAGCCGTAGACAAGGAAGTTGTAGATGGAAAGCCGCAGACAAGGAAGCCGTAGAAAAGGAAGCCGTAGAGGGAAGGCTGTAGACAAGGAAGCCGTACATGGAAAGCCGTAGACAAGGAAGCCGTAGAAAAGGAAGCCGTAGAGGGAAAGCCCTAGACAAGGAAGCCGTAGACAAGGAAGCCGTAGAAAAGGAAGCCGTAGAGGGAAAGCCGTAGACAAGGAAGACGTAGAAGGAAAGACGTAGACAAGGAAGCCTTAGATGGAAAGCCGTAGACAAGGAAGCCGCAGAGGGAAAGCCGTAGACAAGGAAACCGTAGACAAGGAAGCCGTAGATGGAAAGCGGTAGAAAAGGAAGCGTAGAAGGAAAGCCGTAGAAAAGGAAGCCGTAGATGGAAAGCCGTAGACAAGGAAGCCGTAGATAAGGAAGCCGTAGACAAGGAAGCGGTAGATTGAAAGCCGTAGTCAAGGAAGCCGTAGATGGAAAGACGTAGACAGGGAAGCCGTAGACAAGGAAACCGTAGAGGGAAGGCCGTAGACAAGGAAGCCGTAGATGGAAAGCCGTAGAGAAGAACGCCGTAGAAAAGGAAGCCGTAGACAAGGAAGCCGTAGACAAGAAAGCCGTAGACAAGAAAGCCGTAGACAATAAAGCCGTAGACGGAAAGCAGTAGACAACGAAGCCGTAAATGGAAAGCTGTAGAACGAAAGCCGTAGAAGGAAAACCGTAGACAATGAAGCCGTAGAGTGAAAGCCGTAGACAAGGAAGCAGTAGATGGAAAGCCGTAGCAGGAAAGCCGTAGAGGGAAAGCCGTAGACCAGGAAGCCGTAGAGGGAAAGCTGTAGACAAGGAAGCCGTACATGAAAAGCCGTAGAAAGAAAGTTGTAGAAGGAAAGCCGTAGACAAGGAAGCCGTAGAGGGAAAGCAGTAGACAAGGAAGCCGTAGATGGAAAGCCGTAGACAAGGAAGCCGTAGATGGAAAGCCGTAGACAAGGAACCGTAGATGGAAAGCCGTAGAAGGAAAGACGTAGACCAGGAAGACGTAGATGGAAAGCCGTAGAAGCAAAGCCGTAGACAAGGAAGCCGTAGACAAGGATGCCGTAGACGGAAAGCCGTAGACAAGGAAGCCGCAGATGGAAAACCGTAGACACGGAAGCCGTAGAGGGAAAGCCGTAGAAGGAAAGGCGTAGACAAGGAAGACGTAGATGGAAAGCCGTAGAAGTAAGGCCGTAGACAAGGAAGCCGTAGACGGAAAGCCGTAGACAAGGACGACGTAGACGAAAAGCCGTAGACAAGGAAACCGTAGATGGAAAGCCGTAGATGGACAGCCGTAGACAAGGAAGATGTAGATGGAAAGCCGTAGAAGGAAAGCCGTAGACAAGAGAAGCCGTAGAGGGAAAGCCGTAGACAAGGAAGCCGTAGACGGAAAACAGTAGAAAACGAAGCCGTAGATGGAAAGCCGTAGAAGGAAAGCCGTAGAAGCAAAGCCGTAGAAGGAAAACTGTAGACAAGGAAGCCGTAGAGGAAAAGCCGTAGACAAGGAAGCCGTAGATGGAGAGCCGTAGAAGGAAAACCGTAGAGGAAAAGCCGTAGACAAGGAAGCCGTAGATGGAAAGCCGTAGAAGGTAAGCCGTAGAAGGAAAGCCGTAGACAAGGAAGCCGTAGATAGAAAGCCGTAGAAGGAAAGCCGTAGACAATGAATCCGTAGATTGAAAGCCGTAGAAGGAAAGCCGTAGACAATGAATCCGTAGATTGAAAGCCGTAGAAGGAAAGCCGTAGACAAGGAAGCCGTAGAAAAGGAAGCCGTAGGGGGAAAGCCGTAGACAAGGAAGCCGTAGACGGAAAATAGTAGACAACGAAGCCGTAGACAAGGAAGCCGTACATGGAAAGCCGTAGAGGGAAAGCCGTAGAAGGAAAACCGTAGACAAGGAAGCAGTAGAGTGAAATGCCTAGACAAAGAAGCCGTAGAAGGAAAGCCGTAGAAGGAAAGCCGTAGACAAGGAAGCCGTAGACAAAGAAGCCGTAGAGGGAAAGCCGTAGACAAGGAAGCCGTAGAAGTAAAGCCATAGACAAGGAAGTCCTAGATGGAAAGCTGTAGAAGGAAAGAGTAGACAAGGAAGACGTAGATGGAAAGCCGTAGAAGCAAAGCCATAGAAAAGGAAGACGTAGACAAGGAAACCGTAGAGGGAAAGCCGTAGAAGGAAAGCCGTAAACAAGGAAGACGTAGAGGGATAGCCGTAGAAGGAAAGTCGTAGACAAGCAAGCCGTAGACGGAAAGCCGTAGACAAGGAAGCCGTAGAAGGAAAACCGTAGACAAGGAAACCGTAGATGGGAAGCCGTAGATGGAAAGCCGTAGACAAATAAGACGTAGATGGAAAGCCGTAGAGGGAAAGCCGTAGACAAGAGAAGCCGTAGACAAGAGAAGCCGTAGATGGAAAGCTGTAGACAAGGAAGCCGTAGACAAGGAAGCCGTAGAGGGAAAGCCGTAGACAGGGAAGCCGTACACGGAAAAAAGTAGAAAACGAAGCCGTTGACAAGGAAGCCGTAGATGGAAAGCCGTAGACGGAAAGCCGTAGAAGGAAAACCGTAGTCAAGGAAGCGGTAGAGGGAAAGCCGTAGACAAGGAAGCCGTAGACAAGGAAGCCGTAGATTGAAAGCCGTAGTCAAGGAAGCCGTAGATGGAAAGACGTAGACAGGGAAGCCGTAGACAAGGAAACCGTAGAGGGAAGGCCGTAGACAAGGAAGCCGTAGATGGAAAGCCGTAGAGAAGAACGCCGTAGAAAAGGAAGCCGTAGACAAGGAAGCCGTAGACAAGAAAGCCGTAGACAATAAAGCCGTAGACGGAAAGCAGTAGACAACGAAGCCGTAAATGGAAAGCTGTAGAACGAAAGCCGTAGAAGGAAAACCGTAGACAATGAAGCCGTAGAGTGAAAGCCGTAGACAAGGAAGCAGTAGATGGAAAGCCGTAGCAGGAAAGCCATAGAGGGAAAGCCGTAGACCAGGAAGCCGTAGAGGGAAAGCTGTAGACAAGGAAGCCGTACATGAAAAGCCGTAGAAAGAAAGCTGTAGAAGGAAAGCCGTAGACAAGGAAGCCGTAGAGGGAAAGCAGTAGACAAGGAAGCCGTAGATGGAAAGCCGTAGACAAGGAAGCCGTAGATGGAAAGCCGTAGACAAGGAACCGTAGATGGAAAGCCGTAGAAGGAAAGACGTAGACCAGGAAGACGTAGATGGAAAGCCGTAGAAGCAAAGCCGTAGACAAGGAAGCCGTAGACAAGGATGCCGTAGACGGAAAGCCGTAGACAAGGAAGCCGCAGATGGAAAACCGTAGACACGGAAGCCGTAGAGGGAAAGCCGTAGAAGGAAAGGCGTAGACAAGGAAGACGTAGATGGAAAGCCGTAGAAGTAAGGCCGTAGACAAGGAAGCCGTAGACGGAAAGCCGTAGACAAGGACGACGTAGACGAAAAGCCGTAGACAAGGAAACCGTAGATGGAAAGCCGTAGATGGACAGCCGTAGACAAGGAAGATGTAGATGGAAAGCCGTAGAAGGAAAGCCGTAGACAAGAGAAGCCTTAGATGGAAAGCCGTAGACAAGGAAGCCGTAGACAAGGAAGCCGTAGAGGGAAAGCCGTAGACAAGGAAGCCGTAGTTGGAAAACAGTAGAAAACGAGCCGTAGATGGAAAGCCGTAGAAGGAAAGCCGTAGAAGCAAAGCCGTAGAAGGAAAACTGTAGACAAGGAAGCCGTAGAGGAAAAGCCGTAGACAAGGAAGCCGTAGATGGAGAGCCGTAGAAGGAAAACCGTAGAGGAAAAGCCGTAGACAAGGAAGCCGTAGATGGAAAGCCGTAGAAGGTAAGCCGTAGAAGGAAAGCCGTAGACAAGGAAGCCGTAGATAGAAAGCCGTAGAAGGAAAGCCGTAGACAATGAATCCGTAGATTGAAAGCCGTAGAAGGAAAGCCGTAGACAATGAATCCGTAGATTGAAAGCCGTAGAAGGAAAGCTGTAGACAAGGAAGCCGTAGAAAAGGAAGCCGTAGGGGGAAAGCCGTAGACAAGGAAGCCGTAGACGGAAAATAGTAGACAACGAAGCCGTAGACAAGGAAGCCGTACATGGAAAGCCGTAGAGGGAAAGCCGTAGAAGGAAAACCGTAGACAAGGAAGCAGTAGAGTGAAATGCCTAGACAAAGAAGCCGTAGAAGGAAAGCCGTAGAAGGAAAGCCGTAGACAAGGAAGCCGTAGACAAAGAAGCCGTAGAGGGAAAGCCGTAGACAAGGAAGCCGTAGAAGTAAAGCCATAGACAAGGAAGTCCTAGATGGAAAGCTGTAGAAGGAAAGAGTAGACAAGGAAGACGTAGATGGAAAGCCGTAGAAGCAAAGCCATAGAAAAGGAAGACGTAGACAAGGAAACCGTAGAGGGAAAGCCGTAGAAGGAAAGCCGTAAACAAGGAAGACGTAGAGGGATAGCCGTAGAAGGAAAGTCGTAGACAAGCAAGCCGTAGACGGAAAGCCGTAGACAAGGAAGCCGTAGAAGGAAAACCGTAGACAAGGAAACCGTAGATGGGAAGCCGTAGATGGAAAGCCGTAGACAAATAAGACGTAGATGGAAAGCCGTAGAGGGAAAGCCGTAGACAAGAAAAGCCGTAGACAAGAGAAGCCGTAGATGGAAAGCTGTAGACAAGGAAGCCGTAGACAAGGAAGCCGTAGAGGGAAAGCCGTAGACAGGGAAGCCGTACACGGAAAAAAGTAGAAAACGAAGCCGTTGACAAGGAAGCCGTAGATGGAAAGCCGTAGACGGAAAGCCGTAGAAGGAAAACCGTAGTCAAGGAACCCGTAGAGGGAAAGCCGTAGACAAGGAAGCCATAGATGGAGAGCCGTAGAAGGAAAGCCGTAGAGGGAAAGCCGTAGACAAGGAAGCCGTAGATGGAAAGCCGTAGAAGCTAAGCCGTAGAAGTAAAGCCGTAGACAAGGAAGGCGTAGAAGGAAAGCCGTAGACAAGGAAGCCGTAGATGGAGAGCCGTAGACAAGGAAGCAGTAGAAAAGGAAGCCGTAGCCGGAAAACAGTAAACAAGGAAGCCATAGACAAGGAAGCCGTAGACAAGGAAGCCGTACATGGAAAGCCGTAGATGGAAAGCCGTAGATGGAAAGCCGTAGAAGGAAAGCCGTAGACAAGGAATCCGTAGAGTGAAATCCCTAGACAAAGAAGCCGTAGATGGGAAGCCGTAGAAGAAATGCGGTAGAGGGAAAGCCGTAGAAAGGAAGCCGTAGAGGGAAAGCCGTAGACAAGAAAGCCGTAGAAGGAAAGCCGTAGACAAGGAAGCCGTAGATGGAAAGCCGTAGACAAGGAATCCGTAGATGGAAAGCTGTAGAAGGAAAGCCGTAGACAAGGAAGCCGTAGAGGGAAAGCCGTAGACAAGGAAGCCGTAGACAAGGAAGCCGTAGAAGGAGAGCCGTAGACAAGGAAGCCGTAGAAGGAAAGCCGTAGACAAGGAAGCCGTAAATGGAAAACCGTAAAGGAAAGCAGTAGACAAGGAAGACGTAGATGGAAAGCCGTAGACGGAAAGCCGTAGACGGAAAGCCGTAGACAAGGAATCCGTAGATGGAAAGCCGTAGAAAGAAAGCCGTAGACGAGGAAGATGTAGAGGGAAAGCCGTAGACAAGGACGCCGTAGACAAGGAAGTCGTAGACAAGGAAGCCGTAGATGGAAAGCCGTAGAAGGAAAGCCGTAGACAAGGAAGCCGTAGAGGGAAAGCCGTAGACAAGGAAGCCGTAGACAAGGAAGCCGTAGAGGGAAAGCAGTAGAGGGAAAGCCGTAGACAAGGAAGCCGTAGACAAGGAAGCCGTAATGGGAAAACCGTAGAGGAACAAGCCGTACTTTTTCAAGCAGGATTCAGATCCTTCCTACTATGAATCCCGTAACTGAATTCATAGACAGAGTGTTAGTTTCATTCTTTTATGGATAAAAATGTAAATACTTTTGCAGTTTTTCTTTCATGTGGAAGCAGTATATAAGTGTTGGAGGCAAGGTGAAGTAATGGATAATGGCTGGGATTGAGTGCCCAGTGGAAATATGATTATGGGCAATTTTTTTAACATCAAATCTTTATTTTAATATGAACATCCGAGGCGGAGAAATTATAACCCACAAGCCTTTGATTTGGCTTCAAAAAGTAAGACATAATACCTTTATAAGACTAAAATATTTCATTTAATATAGAATTGTGAAACGAGATAATTTTTTACAGTGTAATTCTTGATTTAGTTAAAAATACGAAATGCAGTAAAGGTTTTAAGGGCTTACGGTCACATGACGTTGAAACATCGGTTCACTGAAGTTAAGCAATGTGGAGCCTACTCAGTAACTCGATGGGTGACCATTTAGGTATACTAGGTGCTGTAAGCTTGGATGTGTGATTGATGTAATGGATAATGGCTTGGAATTGTTAATCGGAGAGCCGAGTTCCAATTCAAGATGGTTTCGTTATATTCAATTACGCGCAAATACTCTTAACAAAGGTATGAATCCGCCTTTTCTTTCCCCAACTAGAGATTAATTAGTAAGACTTGTATCACTAAACCATTATTATCTCCAAAAAAGATTCTTACAATCTAAAATTATTTTCTGGCTTTAAATAACCTGAAAGGGTTGAAAAACCGTAGAAAACGAAAAAATCAATCAATGGCTTTAACATTAAAATCATTGATCTAGTTTTAAATAACAGAATTGAATGTATTTCAACATTCAGAATTCGTTTCGATCGATGATGTTGTAATATTTTTTAAGGCGGCATAAATGAACCCTATCTCCACCCACCCACCAGAAACAATTGTAATTTTCTTTATGCATAAATGATGAATATTAAGTAATAAATATTAATATATTTATTACTTTCCCGAAAACTTTATGTTGCTGATTTCAATAGCATTATAATTATTCACCTGATAATACATAGGTGTTGTTTCCTTTTTGTCGGGGTGGGAAGGTTTGAAGCATAAGCTTAACGTTCAAAAGGTAACAATATTGCTGGAAATAAAATTGGATGTAGTAGGATTAATGGACTATCGGTCATAAGAGAACATAACGTCCTATAAACTGTGGAAAATGCGCCAAGTATTATGACTAAAGATCACGGGAATCTTTTAAAACTTCAGAAAAGTTATAGTTATGAAGTGTACAGATACTTTTCACCTAACAAACTGCTGACTAAACGAACTGGTTGTACCTGATCACTGTTATAGATCTACGGTTATAAATGGTTTGTGTCAATCAGATGCAGATTGCTTTAATGTCAATTTGCAACATTTCTTATTTATTTCACTCACTGGGGTTCTAATTCCAGGTGCCATGTTTAATGGATGTCAGTTATCAGTTATCTCCTGTTAATTTTCCTCTGAAAGTTCTCCACTGCCTTAACCGAGTATTGAACTCACACTCTTTCGGTCCTGTCACTGGATCAAACCAACGCTTTTATCCACCGTGCCATGTGTCCTTGAGGATACATGGCACAGAAAAATTAACAGGAGATAACTGACAACTGACATCCATTAGACATGGCCCGTGGAACTAGAACTGTCTACCCCAGTGAGCGAAATAAAGGGTTAAGTTCGACATTCCAATCACCTGAAGAAGGCCGGAGTGTACAATGGCCGAAACGTTGTAATAAATATGGCGACAAAGATGAGAACAATAGTCCGAATAATGTAAATAATACCTCATCTCAGAAATATAGACAAAAATAATATATGTTTGGAATTTTTTTTATTCCTTTCTATTCACGCAAGTAGCTATATTTATTCAAAATTTAGAAAACATTTTGAAAAGTCATCTACATAAGATATTAAATGAATTATCTCCCAATCATGTAGCGTATTAAAAAGAAATCCTTTTATGCAACAATGCGACAAATTCAAACAAGTTACAAATTAATGGAAAAATACTAAAATTAAAGATTGGCAAAATCATATCAGTTTGTGAAGTTTTGATTTCTTTTTCTATTGTTAAGCTTATATGCGTCAACATTTGATAATGAAGCCGAAAGCAGGAAGAAAAAATGGCTCTGAATATTGACTTCCTTGCAAGTGCATGCGTTCTGTTTTAGTTTGCAGGCGATTTTCTGTTTGCTGCTCATAATATTTTGAAGTTTCGCAATTAGAATCAAGTTTATTCACTTGCAGAAATAGTCTTTCTGTTATTTCGAAAAGATTTACTATCCATCAATAAACTATTCAAAAAATCATTTAAAGATCAAAGGAGAAAGCAAATTGGATGTAGTAGGATTAATGGACCATTGGTTATAAGAGAACATAACGTCCTATGAACTGTGGAAAATGCGCCAAATATGACAACTAAAAATCACAGGAATCTTTTGAAAGACGCTGCGGTCAAAGTATCAATAAATAATTTGACTAGAACTCTGAACAAACCGTTGCCTACGAGCATGCCAAATTCATAAAACTATTTTTTTTTTCTAAAATCTTGTCATTTGAAACCTCATTTACCGTTTAGTGAAAATTTCCTGATCCGATGAAAGAATAAATTTCTTTGGAAATGTCAAGGTGAGGCTTTCAATTCAAATCACATTGACCCGTCAAGAAAACATGGAAGATGTTGTATGAAGCTGTGGGGCCGTTTTCTCTACCAAATGAACCACATGTTTGATAAGAGCTATAATGGCGTCAAAAAAAAAGAGGATTATTATGGATGTCGATGTATAATTGTCGACTAAAAATGTGAAACTGAAGCGCGTGGTCTGAACTTTTTATCTTTGACAGTAATCGAAAAGATGAACTGTTTCATTCACAGATTCGTGAGATCTGAATCCAGTTAAAAAAAGAAGGAAATTGAAAGGGGTGTTAGAGAGAAAAAATAAATAACAAACTTGAAAACTGTGCAGATGATTTATTTTTAAAGTTTATCAACATTTTGCAGTTTAATTAAAGCTAAAAAAAATATTTTTGAATTATAAGCATTTTGGAGAGATAAAGAGTTATTGATACAAGTCCTACTATTTAACCCATAACTAGGGAGGAGAAGATGTGGATCTTTACATTTCCCAAAGGTATTTGCTCCTAAATGAATATAAGGAATCCGACTGGAATTGAAATTCGGCTATCCGACTTCCAACTTCAAGACTTTATCCATCACACCCACTCTTACATCTAAACTTAAAGCACCTGGCATTCCTAAGCGGTAACCAATCTAGGAACCGCTGACCAAGCTCGGCGTTGCTTAACTCTGGTAATCGTACGGGAATCGGTGTTTCAACGTGATGCGTCTGTAAGCTCCATTATAAAAATTGCAATTATTTTATTTGGTTTACAATTAAGCTAAAATAAATATTAAAATGTTTTTTTTAATTATTAACTTCATGCCTATAGGAAACTCTAAAAGAAATCAGACCAAGCCAATAATTTCAATCGCGAATATATATAAATATTAAGAGGAATAGAGGTGCTTGGAATAATAATAAAAGAGTGCTCGACATAAAATAAGAGTTCCAATTTATATTAAGAAGAATTATATATCTGTTTCTCATCATTAACGTTTCATGCACATAGCAATCGTCTGTTACAAATTGAAACTGCTTCATTGTCTTAGCAAATTAGCCTTGAAATAAATGTCAGTGAGGACAATTTTAATTTGTACCTGACGATTGATATGTGCATGAAAGTTTAAGTAACATCAAACGCTAAAGAACAGATATATAATTCTTTTTATATATATATATATTTATATATATATATATATATATATATAAGAAAAGATATATAATTCTTCTTATATATATTTGTGTATGTGCGTGTGTGTGTAAAAATTTAAGAAGAATTATATATCAGTTATTTAATGTTGGATGTTAAACTTTCATGGCCATACTAAATGCCCACATATATACATTTACACTGTGACACACACACACATATATACATACATACACACACACACACACACACACACACATATATATATATATATATATATATATATATATATATATATATATATAGATATATATATAGATATATATACACATATATATGTATACACTATCATATATATGTGACATTGTCCGTGCTTGATTCAAAAATCGTACGACTCATACAGCAATCGCTATCACTTGACTTAAAATATTTTTGCCCTTGCTTGCCTTTAAAAGAATGCCCTTTGCTGTGCTGATGTTGCTACATTCCTTTCTTCTTGCCTATCTCGCACTGCGAAATTTTTCTAAGCTCTATACTAAACATTAAATCTGTTACAAAAAAAAGAACTAAACAAAATGAACACGAAACGATCAGCTTTAAAACAGGACTCGTAACTGGAAAAACCGAATGAAAAAAGAATGTTAACAACAAATACTTTTCACACTCAACCCAGTTCTGCGGAATCAGAATCAGCGTCGAGTTTAAGCAAGCGAATGAGCCAATTGCTAGTTAATATTCGTGTCAGTCAGCTGTTGGCTCTCACGCTGGCCAATAGAACCTTACTGCCTATTCGTGGCAGCCAGCTATAGGCTCTCACTCTGGCCAGTAGAAAATGGCCGCAAACTAGATGAACTGCCGTAGAAGCATGAAAAAATCGATTATTTCCCCTATCGATGGGAGTTGGGAAATGCAAAGTAAGTCTTGGCCTTTCCGCTAACTTGGACCATGTGCATGTAAATTTTGGTGCAAATCCGTCGAAAATTGCGGCCGTGCATTCGTTACACACACACACACACACACATCCTGCCTTTTATAGATAGAGATACAATCGATCATGATGCCAGGGGAAAATTCAGTTATCCCCCTTGACATATTGTATACTTTTGAATCTAAATTCAAATTTAAATGATTTTATTTTTATTTTTTTAATTATTCGCCCTTCGAATGTATGCATTTGAATGATTATTAATAGTTAATTCTAATATTTTACACAATAATAATTGAATAAACAAGTTTTAAAACGCAATTTTGAATCATCACCACGAGAAAGCGAAATCTATAACAGTCAGAATATAGTCAGCACCTGAAGATTGCAAGACTGCATGAAATTCCGAGTTGTGCTATTAACGTTGGATATTATGTATATTCAATAATATATACTTATAGCTCTGCTTTATAACATTCAGCACTGTATTTATAACACCTGTGGAAGAAATGGACTTACGTACGTGTAATTATTTCTGCCTGTATGTAGATTTTTTATCCTACCCATTCATATATATATATATATATATATATATATATATATATATATATATATATATACATAAAGAAATGTAGTTTTAAGTTGTGCTATATTTATCGGATAAAGTGCTCAATATCAGAGATAGAGCGTATGTAAATATAAATATAAAAGTGAACAATGAAGTCAACAGTCAGAGGCAACAGGGAGTTTCATGCTGGGCGCAATCGTCATGCCGCGAACATATATATATATATATATATATATATATATATATATATATATATATATATATATATATATAAAGGACACATACAATATAATTGTGAAGTATGGGACCATCGATCTCAACATGGAGGCGTTACTGTTACCGTTATTCTAACAAGTTGTTTTTTCACGGGTCGCACTTGCTGTCTCCACGCCCAACCGGTTTTGAATTCAAAGTTTTCCTGATTATTAGGCCCCCTGCTCATTGACAATCAATGTAAACTGCGAGTTTCCTCTTATATAATGTCTGACCAGTTTTCGGAATTCAGAGACAGCATGCATTAGAGTAACTTTGAACCAATATTTCTACTAGCTCCCAATTCCACAACCAAAATATCACTGTGTTCGATAATGAGCTGCAGGCGGTTCAAACATACGCGTTTAGTAAGAAATCTCTAGATTCCTAAACGTATATTGTTCAAAGAGTGAGCAGATGAGGACACATTAGAAATGATGACATTATTTGTAAACACTGGCGACCTGTCCATCGTTTAAATTACCCGCAGCTTCTGCTGTGTGTAGATTTCTTTTTCATAAGCTACATGCTGAAAAGACAGCACTGTCGACCTTGGGTTGATTTCTAACCGTCTCTTCATGCCTTACAGAAATATTGTATTTCTAACATTTCTAACTTCATTTAACGGAAATAACTTCCAAAATAATCAGGTGATTCGTTCCTTAATTCTACCATGCTGTAGTGTCCTGTTAAAAGGGTAAAAAAAATTAATTGCCACACTTTTGAACTCTGATAGCTCTGTAGCATAAGAAATTGGGAGATAATTTTCAGTATCTTTAAATATTAAATGTGAATATCTCTTATTTTCATACAGTAAACCGTCTGATCCTTCTAACTATCCGTTTCTAAGCCTTTTTGGCAAATACTTTTTCACACCCAACCCAGTTCTGCGGAATCAGAATCAAGATTGAGTTTAAGCAAGCGAATGAGCCAATTGTAGTAAACTGCCATGCATGTTTAAATTTTTCCCACTTGTGACGAATGCAGCCATGGATTTTTTGCATGCTAGCATGCTAGTTAACATTCGTGTCAGTCAGCTGTTGGCTCTCACGCTGGCCAATA
The DNA here is from genome assembly GCA_963932145.1 of Acanthosepion lycidas. Taxonomy (NCBI): domain Eukaryota; kingdom Metazoa; phylum Mollusca; class Cephalopoda; order Sepiida; family Sepiidae; genus Acanthosepion; species Acanthosepion lycidas. The sequence goes on from OZ010577.1 coordinate 134,510,249, forward strand.
GAATCTTCCTGCCTATTCGTGGCAGCCAGCTATAGGCTCTCACTCTGGTCAGTAGAAAATGGCCGCAGACTACATGAAAACTGCCGTAGAAGCATGAAAAAATCGATTATTTCCCCTATCGATGGGAGTTGGGAAATGCAAAGTCGGCCTTCTCGCTAACTTGGAGCATGTGCATGTAAATTTTGGTGCAAAACCATCGAAAATTGCGGCCGTGCATTCGTTACACACACACATCCTGGCCTTTTTAGATAGAGATAAAAAGTGAACATTGAAGTCGACACTCAGAGGTGACAGGTTGTTTTATGCTAGACGCAATCGTCAGGCCGCCTGACAATTGCGTCTAGCATGAAACAGCCTGTCGCCTCTGAGTGTCGACTTCAATGTTCACTTTTATATTTATATTTACATACGCTCTATCTCTGATATTGAGCACTTTATCCCATAAATATATCACAACTTAAAACTATATATATATATATATAAGCTGGCACATTGTGATATATATATATATATATATATATATATATATATATATATATAAGCTGGCACTTTGTGATATATATATATATATATATATATATATATATATATATATATATATATATATATATATATGGTCGATTTGTCAGGAAACAGACTTCCTGATGTTATCGTACGTCTGAAAACCATAATACGGGTTGACCCAAGCCTTGTGGGTGAAATTGGGTAGACAGAACCTTGTTGGGCTGTTGGTACCACGAGGGATTGAGAGCATGCCGGTTTTGTTAAAATTCTTGATCACGCTCAAATTCTTGATCTGTGTGTTTCTGAACAAGCGTCTGCAATAGGGGTTGGATAGCCGCCGTAATAGACGAGTATGCTTGAATACGATTGACCAGCTATACAAATGTATATATAACTCTATGCTATAAAATATAGAATACCTGGAAATAAGTAGGCATGTTTTATTATGCAGACGTCGACCAGACGATGTGGTTGAGACTTTCCGGTGACTAAACAGGTAATCATTTGGCAACAGACCGCAAAGAAATGCAGTGTTTTAAAAGCAAATTTCTTTTCTTTTTTTTTTTTTTTTTTAGTCAGTAACCATGTGATTTGAAAAAAAGGAAACAATATAACGATTTTTTGGCGTTTGTCTCACGTTATCAATGTATGCGTGTATGCATTTGAAATATATATATATATATATATATATATATATATAATACTAATAATCTTATAAATATAAGCAGCTATACTCGTCCGGCAAAACCTTAGGTGTTTTAGCTTGTAAATGAACAAACCTATACACAAGGGAAAAAGAAAAGAAAGAACTAAGAACATGTACTTCCGGCGAAAATAATCGTCTAGAATCTAAGTTCAGAGTCCAAAGAAAAAAACCTCCGACACTAGTAAAGTAAAAATAACTAAGCAAAGTACTCAATACGCTAAATAGAGCAAACTAGTAAACCTAGAGCCAGACAAACCTTCCTAGGTTTCACCTACGCGAATTGTCAGAGCGGACTGACGATCCGCGTAGGTGAAACCTAGGTAGGATTGTCTGGCTCTTTAGGTTTACTTATATATATATATATATATATATATATATATATATATATATATATGTGTGTGTGTGTGTGTGTGTGTGTGTGTGTGTGTGTGTGTGTGTGTGTAATAATGTTCGGAACATATGTTGGTAACGTTTTTGAAGCAAATTTCAAAGACAATATTTGGGCATTTGGAGATAGACTTATTCAACCCGATATGCGCCATTTTTTCTATCTTTAACAGTCTTTGAGGCAACTTGATGGTCCCATCCCTCTAGAACCTAGCATTCGTCTTGGTGATGATTAGTCTCAAGTTCTTCTCAATAAGAGAATTTTATCGTGATGCGTATGTGCAAGGTTCGGTGAGTACGGTGAATGTAATAAAACATCCCAGCCAAATTCTAACAATTTCTGACAGGCCTACAAAACGACATGGGAACTAGTGTTGTCCTGATGGTCAATTTCGAGTGTTTTAAATCGATTTATGCTATTAATCGGTTTAATTGGGAAGAGCACTTGTCTGAATTTATCGTCTGATTTTACGGAAGCAACCCTTAATACACAATACTCTCCCAATCACACTGCGACTTCTTGGCCTCACATTTTCATCTAACTTGAAGTTGAACAACTACATTGAATCAATAGCTGCATCTACTGCAAGAAAAGTTAGTCCACTGTGTCCTGCCAGAAGGTATTTTTCCTCAGAATCCATCTTACACATCTACACATCTACCATTCTTCCTTGCATTGAATAGTATTACCATATCTGGTCTGGTGCCCCTACCATTCATCTCGAGGTTTCCAACAAGATCCAAAGAAGGGTCTGTCATGTAATCGGTCCGGAATTGACTCCTCGACTTCACACACTCTTCAACAGACGTCATGTAGCTTCCCTCTCATTTCTACAAATATTTTCATGGCATCTTCTCTAACAAGTTTTTTCCCTGGTGCCCCTACAACATGAATTTAAATGTGCTACTAGATTGGCATTTAGGTCCCACCCATTTATTATTGAAATAGTTAAATGTAACCGCCACTTCTACTCCAAAAGTTTCTTTCCTCGCACTTCCTGACATTGGAATTCCCTTCCACTTACTTGCTTCTCTGAAATATTCACTTAAAATTAAATGCAACGTCAGTTGCCATCTTCACTTACCGTGATCCCTGTTCTTTTTTCTTTTCCCCAATCCCCCCCACCCCTACGTCCACTCTTTTCTCTCACTTTTTACTCTCCGTAAGTCACTGCATGCTAGACGCACTCCCTCCTTGCTTGGGGTGAAATGCTTTTAAAAAAAAGATAATGGACACGCTAAGATAGATAGATAGATAGATAGATAGATAGATAGATAGATAGATAGATAGATAGATCAGGAACATACATGTAATCAGACATAGATAGATAGATAGATAGATAGATAGATAGATAGATAGATAGATAGATAGATCAGGAACATACATGTAATCAGACATAGATAGATAGATAGATAGATAGATAGATCAGGAACATACATATAATCAGACATAGATAGATAGATAGATAGATAGATAGATAGATAGATAGATAGATAGATCAGGAACATACATATAATCAGACATAGATAGATAGATAGATAGATAGATAGATAGATAGATAGATAGATAGATAGATAGATAGATAGATCAGGAACATACATATAATCAGACATAGATAGATAGATAGATAGATAGATAGATAGATAGATAGATAGATCAGGAACATACATGTAATCAGACATAGATAGATAGATAGATAGATAGATAGATAGATAGATAGATAGATAGATAGATAGATAGATCAGGAACATACATATAATCAGACATATATAGATAGATAGATAGATAGATAGATAGATAGATAGATAGATAGATAGATAGATAGATCAGGAACATACATATAATCAGACATAGATAGATAGATAGATAGATAGATAGATAGATAGATAGATAGATAGATAGATAGATCAGGAACATACATATAATCAGACATATATAGATAGATAGATAGATAGATAGATAGATAGATAGATAGATAGATAGATAGATAGATAGATAGATAGATAGATCAGGAACATACATGTAATCAGACATAGATAGATAGATAGATAGATAGATAGATAGATAGATAGATAGATCAGGAACATACATATAATCAGACATATATAGATAGATAGATAGATAGATAGATAGATAGATAGATAGATAGATAGATAGATAGATAGATAGATCAGGAACATACATATAATCAGACATATATAGATAGATAGATAGATAGATAGATAGATAGATAGATAGATAGATAGATCAGGAACATACATATAATCAGACATAGATAGATAGATAGATAGATAGATAGATAGATAGATAGATAGATAGATAGATAGATAGATAGATAGATCAGGAACATACATATAATCAGACATATATAGATAGATAGATAGATAGATAGATAGATAGATAGATCTGGAACATACATATAATCAGACATAGATAGATAGATAGATAGATAGATAGATAGATAGATAGATAGATAGATAGATAGATAGATAGATAGATCTGGAACATACATATAATCAGACATAGATAGATAGATAGATAGATAGATAGATAGATAGATAGATAGATAGATAGATATCGATACAATTGAATGCCTTCCGACACAAACATAAATCAGTCTCTTTTAGTGTTACAACCTGTAGAATCAAATGGAAAGTGTGTGTGTGTGTATGTGTGTGTGTATGTGTGTGTGCGTCGGTGAGTGAGTTGTGTGTGCAAAGTTTTTCTCTTGCAGACAAGTAGACACGAACACAAATGTCGTTATTTGCTGAGAAGGATCTAAGCGGGCGCATAAATCCAGAAATGACCAGCACCTGCTGAACTCTTATTAAGCTTAGTTTCATCTGGCACATGGTCACAAGTATAGAGCACTCAGTTATAACTGAACGTACTATACCTAGCAAATTAGTCTTTGGTCACTTCTGTATAGCGATACATACACACGTACACACACACACACACGCGCACACACGCACACACACACATATATATATATATATATATATATATATATATATATATATATATATATATGTGTGTGTGTATAATGCCAAGACAGCGAGAAATCAATATCACTTATTAATTACGCAAAGATATCCCTACCTATGCGTACAGCAAGTTCATATTTGGAACTTGGTTGATAAAAAATAGCATTTGTCTGTTTATATGTACGTTTGTACGTGTGTTTGCATGCGTGTGCATGTGTGGATGCGTGTGTATCTATGTGTATATGTTGTGTGTGTGCATGCGTGCACGCGCGTCCCTCTGTGTATGTTCGGGTGAGAGAAAAAACATGGAAAGCGACGAAGTGTGTAAGAGGAAGACAGTATATTTTAAAAGTGTTATTATTAGCCATGTGTTTGAATTTATGCGTGCTAGATAGATAGATAGATAGATAGATAGATAGATAGATAGATAGATAGATAGATAGATAGTTTTTATTATTTAATATTATAAAAAGATCTCGTAAAGCTACGTAACCTACATGGAAAGAATGAACTGGCAATTCAAGGTAAAACTCAAGGCTTAATATATTGTCAAATATTAAACAGACGTATTTACATTTCTAAGGTTTTATCTTGACAAAGAAGAAGAAGAAGAAGAAGAAGAAGAAGAAGAAGAGCACAGCCTCGTTCTGTAAATTTAGCGCCAAATGCACAGCACCAAACAGCCCCCATCTCTAACTCATGGCCCGAACATGTAACATGTAGCACTACCGGTGTAGCAGGAGCAGCAGCAGCAGAAATTATCATAATGATAGCAATATTAATGATGATAACGATGTTGATGATGAGGAAGATGATGATAATGATGATTTAGTGACAGTAAGGGTGATTATAGTAGTCGTGGTGGTTGTACAATATATTTTCCATGGGCGACACCTACTCCTACATACGTAACGTGACACAAAAAGCCAGCAGGAAGCGGGTACCCCAAAAATGTAAGTAAGAAAAAAAAACTCCCCCTCAGAAAAAAAAAAGCAGTATAATGCCTACATTCTAAAGGCGACTTTTTCAACTTTTCATCAATACAGAGAGAGAGAGAGGGAGACACACACACACACACACACACACACACACACACACACACACACATATATATATATATATATATATATATATATATATATATATATATATGTTCGTATCGTATTAGCAATGTTTATTTTTCTCTTTTACACGAATTTGGTGGTAGTGTTAGAAAAAGACCCGAGTGGTCATCTTAAGACAAATGACAATACAATTGACTGCTTCAAGACTTGGATGCACGTCTTCTTTACTAAAAAGTATATATAAATGGTAATATATGCTTCCATAGATAGATAGATAGATAGATGTATGTTTCCCTGTCATTTTTTTTATGTTTGTATCTCTATCATGTCATTGTTTTTATTATAGTTACTGTTGTTGTTGCTGCTACTGTTGATGTTGTTTTATTATAGTCTTAATATATTTCTGCTATTTCAGATTATATTTTCTTTTGTGTCTATATATAAACGTGTGATAGAGTTTGTCCGTATGTACAAAGTTAACACCTATTTTATCTACACGTTCATCTGACCATTTCTTTTCGATTGTCTCTTGTTTTCTGATAAGTGTCTCTTTTATACTTACTCACTCTTCTTTCCTTTCACTCAATTTCATTTCTTTCTATCCCCCCACCCCACTCATCGCCTTCCTTCCTTCCTTCCTTCCTTCCTTCCTTCCTTCCTTCCTTCCTTCCTTCCTTCCTTCCTTCTTTCCTTCCTAGATTTCTTGTTTCTTTTTCTTCTTTATATTCTTTTTGTTTTTGTGTATCTTTTCTTTTTCGACTTTCCTTCCTCGTTCCTTGTTTTGCCATTTTTCCCTTTCTCACTCCCTTCTGTATTTTTTTTTTCTTTATGCTTTCCTTCCTTCCTTTTTTAATTCCTTCCTTCCTTCCTTCTATTATTTTGCTTATTTGTTTATTTATTTGTTAAGAGTTCGTTTTTCCGCTTTTCTTTCCAAGTTTTTTGTTTTTCTTTTGCATCGGTTTTCTTATTATTTATTTTTTCATACTTTCTTTCTTTCTTTCTTTCTTTCTTTCCCTTTTCCTTTCTTAATTCCTTCTAGTTTCTTCTCTCCTTCATTTTTCCTTTCTTTCTAATGGTTAGTTTCTTTTGTTTTGTTTTTCTTCTATTTCATAGTTTATGGTTCCTTTTTTTCTTTTTATTAATTTCCTTATTACTTCTTTTATTTTACTTTCTTTTTCTTTTTTCTTTCTTTTTCTTTTTTCTTTCTTTTTCTTTTTTCTTTCTTTTCTTCTTTCTCATATTCAATGTTTCTTTATTTTTTTTTCATTCTTTCTTCAGTCAGTTTTTACTTTTTCTTTTTTTATTATTATTTATGACATAATATTATTATTCTTTTCTTTCTTCTTTTCTCCCTTATTTTATTTATTTTTTTATTCATTTTTCATGGTTAATCTTTACTATTTTTTTTATTTTCTGTCTCTTTTTCTCTTTCTCTCATTTATACACTTTCTTCTTTTGTTACGATCAGTTCTTACGTTCTCTATTTCTTTTTCTTTTCCCGCTTTTAGTTCTTTTCTCTTTTTTTTTGTCAGTCCTCATTTACACTTTCTTCAACTTCTTTCTCTCTCTCTCTCCTTCCCTCTCTCTCTCTCTCTCTTTCCCTCTCTTTCTCTTTTTATACCTGTTTCTTGCTGCCTTTCTCTATTTCTCTCTCTCTTTCTCTAACTCTTTCTCTATTTTTCTCTCTATTTCTCTCTCTTTCTCTTTCTCTCTCTCTCTTTCTCTATTTTTTCTCTCTCTTTCTCTTTCTCTCACTCACTGTCTCCTGTTTTTTTTTTCGATTTTGTTTATCAGTGTTTCTCTTTCACTTTTGTTCATTAATTCTCCGAAAACCAGCCCCCTCCTCCTCCCACCTTTCACCAATTTCTCACTTCTAAGTAATCAGCTACCAAATTTATAAGCTTCGATAACCCACCTTTCCTTCGCCTCAATACCGCCTCTTTATCTCACTCACGTTCGAATATCATGTCCTTCCTTCTCTAATACCCACCCACTCTCTCTCTCTCTCTCCTTCTCTCTTTCTCTCTCTCGCTCTCTATCTATCAATCTATCTAACTCTAAACCACTCCTTCTTTAAATTCTCCTCCTCCTCCTCCTCTTTTATCACTCTTTCAACAACCTGTCTTTCTAGGATACTTTCAGGCTTTTTTATGGTAACAAATTAACTTTATACATATGTACTTGGTGAATGTGTGTGACTTGTGTGTATCTCTGTTTCTCTGTTTCTCTGTGTGCGTATATGTGTGGCTATAGATTTGTGCATTTGGAAACACGAGATTACAGGAAGTGTGCATCTACATGTGTGTTTCTGTGGTTGTCTGTCACCCTCTCTAACTTTCTAAATGTGTCTGTCTATATGAGAGTGCACCTATGTTGTGTCTGTGTGCTTCTGCAACACTGAGAGTGCGATGTGAAAATTGGAATGCAAGAAACGCAGACACCGTATTGCAGCAGCAGCGACATCGAAACAGGAGAAGACAAAAAGTCAGCATGTCCACCACGTGTGTAGATGTAGATAATGTGTGGGTGGGGATTTCTAACTGGCTGCTCTAATGTTGTGAGTGTGGGTACTCAGGTGAAGTTAATGCAATCTATGATGCAAAAACAGGACAGGTATATTTCCAATCTCTCTCTCTCTCTCTCCCCCCTCCCTCCTTTCACTATCTCTCTCTTGGTGTTACCTAATTCCTTTTTTCGCTCTCTCTCTCTCTCTGTGCTTTTGTCTTTCTTTTCTGCTCCTCACACTTTATCTAACACTTACTATGTCCGATTCCTTTCTTTTCCCTCCCAAATGCATATAGATGAAGACGCTATAACAATACAGATTATTATTATTATTATTATTATTATTATTATTATTATTGTTGTTGTTGTTGTTAATGTTATTGTTGTTGTGACTGTTTCTCTTTCATCCAAGTTTTGCACTTTTTTTAGTCGCAGTTGTCTGTGAAAGGCTGGAAGGCTGCAAGTGAAAGAAAGGGGGGTGGGGGGAGCAAGCGAACCAACAAAGCAGACAGCCAATCTTGCAACAGTAACTACAACCAGGCAACCGCGACTGGCGAAAGCAACCGGGCAACCAGACAGCAACAGCCTCAGAAGGACTTTTCTTCAGAAACACCGAAAGGCACTGACACAAAGACAACGAGAGGCAAGCAAACGGTGAGTACCTTCATTTTGTTCCTATTATAGCAAGATTCCGGTTGCGACCGTTGTTCAGATAATGCACAAAAACGAATAACAACCGAATGGCGTGCACAACAACTGTAGATTGTCGGAAAAGAAGGCGTGAAATATTGAACCGATTGGGAGGAGGGAAATCTTTGCCGAGATGCTTTCATTTGGGACCTACATGGTTGTTGTTATTTTATTTTTCAGTTCTGACTTCGTTGGTTCAAGTTATCCGTGAATTCTGATATAACGTGTCCTTTTATCTCAAACAGGAACCAATCTTTAGCATATACATAGGACATTTCTTTTAATTTACAGATTGAACGGAAAAATGAATTAGCTTTATTCGTATCTGTGCACAGATCCACACATATGCATACACTTATACGACTACGAATTTTCAAATATGTTTTTCCTTCAAAGTCAAAAAAAACTAAAAACAATTATTGTCTTTACAGTGAGCTGGATCAATTTCCTTTTAAATGATATTTACAGAGTTTAACCTTTTTAGACAGATAAAATATTTTTAATTAAGATCTTAATATATATTTTTCTCACAATTTTATGCCCAGATTCATAACGAATATCTTACTGACAATATTTATTTGGAAAATCCATGGCAACCATCCTAACGCCTTGTTCTAAGAATCAGAGGTGAGACCAAACGGTGATCAAACGTTATACCTACATACTTGCATATGTTTTTTACTTATACATACATATATATTACATGCAAGTATATATAGGTGTGTGTGTGTGTGTGTTCTTTCTTCTGTCGATCATGTTACGCTACAATGAAGTTATTTTATGTTTCATTTCTGCTTTGTCATCCGGAATTGAGACTTTATAATACGTGTAATATTAACGAAAATGTAATAATTTTATTTAGAAAAGATCGAAAACATGCTTCAAACAACCGTGGATGCACAGATAGATAGATAGATAGATAGATAGATAGATAGATAGATAGATAGATAGATAGATAGATAGATCAGGAAAATACATATAATCAGACATAGATAGATAGATAGATAGATAGATAGATAGATAGATAGATAGATAGAAAGATAGATAGATAGATAGATACATACATACATAGGTATTAATGATTTTCCATGCTCAGTGCATACCTCCGTTATATATATGTGAGTGTGTTTGTGTGTGTGCGCGCGCGCGCAAGTTCGCTTCTGCGTGTGTGTACCTGTGTGTGTTTGTGAGTTGGTACATATGTATACGCACGGTGTAAGGACAATATTTTTATGCTGTCAATCTATTAAAAAGAAAGAATTTATTTTATCTGAGAACGCACCAGAAATATTTTCAAACCACATCACTTCGTCTTACTATCTTTTTCGATATTTTATCATTAATAAATGTCTAAAATCCTGGAAAAAGCAGACACACACAATGCAGATGCACATTAGGATGCCTGTACATAAGGGGACGCATACATCAGGGAATCCATTATTGCCAATCGAAATCCGCATTCAGGTGATTTACAATTTCATCAAACTTCAACCTTCCTCTTTCGGTTGGCAAATAAATAATGCATCTCATTTTACTTTTAGTTTTCTATATCTACCACCGCTTATAAGAAATGTTCTTTTTATAAAGATTACTCCGAAAAGGCAGGAGTTTGCTTATTGCTTGCTAAACATTCTTTTAATTCCTGTTTTATTTCCGAGTTCCAACTAATGCTTTTCTCTGATCTCCATGGAGCTATCATTTAACAATAGTCAATGAATTACACGGGAAATACAATGTAAAGATAAGATATTGGATCTGAGATTCTCAACTCCATGGCCAATCTTCAATAAGTCCATGGCCAATCTTCAATAAGTCCATTCCCTCGGATAGGAAGAAGACACGTTTTATTTACACATGTACAGACCATCACGTTAGTTTTCACTTTGTTCTGGTTAAATAATAAAGTCACTATAGTTAATCTCTTTCAGCAAGTCACATTGTTCTCTCTCTCTCTCTCTCTCTCTCTCTCTCTCTCTCTCTCTCTCTCTCTCTATCTCCCTCTCTCTCTCTGCCTCTTTGTCTCTGTTTTTGCCTCTCTCTCTCTCTCTCTCTCTCTCTGCCTTTCTGTCTGTGTATTGTGTGTGTCTCTCTTCTGCCTCTGTATGTGTGTGTGTGTGTCTCTCTCTCTCTGCCTCTTTGTCTCTGTCTTTCTCTCTCTCTCTGCCTCTGTGTGTGTGAGTGTCACTCTCTCTCTCTCTTCCGCTTTGTCTTTGTCTCTCTCTCTTTCTCTACCCCCTCTCTCTCTCTCGATACCCCTCTCTCTCTCTCTCTCTCTCTCTCTCTCTCTCTCTCTCTGTGTGTGTTAGATACTTCATTTGTCTCAAATGATAAAAAAGAAATATCTCTCAGTTGTTGCATTGATCCCCATCGGCAGAGCAAGTTTAACTTTTAACCAAAGTACTGGAACTCCAGTAAATTAAGACGGGCTTGAACTCTGAACTTTGAACATGTCCTTTCAACATTTGTGATAAAATTTTGATAAAAAATATTCCTAAAAAAATACTTATCCGTCTTCCGATTTAAATTCATATTGTATCGTTTATAAATGATTCAACCTCAAGGGAATTTCAAATATCAACTACTTTCTCTCAACTTTTTCACGGTCGCGTTTCATAATTCTATTCATTTTAATGTTACACAAAGTTGATTTTTCAGTTAACCGAATATTATATTAATGTAACAGGTTGTCTTGATTAAAATCGTTTGAATCGAGTTTTCTGGAATATATTTAGCAATACTGAAACTTAAATATGAAATAAAATAAAATGAAAATAGTGTTTTATCTGGGTTCGAAATGATAAAGACGTTATTTCAAAATAATTATATTTTATTTCTTAATCGGGTTTCATTGAAATATTGTAATATTGTAATATTTTTAATTCATTAAACAAAGTCTTTCGGGTCTAAAAAAAAGGAAAGAATATTTGAGAAAAATGTATTTGTTCCTTGCCAAAAACTTAGCTAAAATAACTTCTTAATATACATCGGTGTGTGAGTGTATGTATGTGTGTGTGTATGCATTTCTATATAAATATGAGTGCACATAATTACTGTAACACTATTATGCACGCACATATATCTATGTATAAATGCATGTCTATAAAACTACCGGTAAAAAATATTTGCTATCAGAACACATTTCTTCTTGCACAAATTTTTAATATGATGGAAACTAATTACGTTTAGTTTAAACCTTCATTTTACTTCCAATGTTCATCTGAATAAGAAGAACTGATAAAAACTAATTAAAAGAATTGTTACCATGGCAACCTTGCTACTTTTTTGGGGGGGGAGTTTAACAGCTAATAAGATAAAATAAATCAAAAATTATTTATGAAAATGTATAAATAATAAAATAAAATATCTAATGAAAATACTCGAACTACAATATACATTAGAGTTTTGAATAGTACATTCTAAATATGAAATGATATTAAAAAAACTTTTAGTTAATAATTGAGTCAATTAAATTAAATTTTGTCCCCCATACCAGTTTCTAACTTGTTCCCAAAAGACAGTAAAAACAAAAGACGGTATATATATATATATATATATATATATATATATATATATATATATATATATATATAGATAGATAGATAGATAGATAGATAGATAGATGCGTGTATGTGTAAAATGGCCGCAGCTATGCAGACACATACATGCGCACGCACTTTCACAACAGTAGGAATCAAAATTTGTGTTATTAATATGGCTGGTATCTGCAACACCCCCAGGCATTCTCTTCTCGTTTAATAAGGTTAAAAATTAAAATAACACCTACATGCGAAAGTGCTTCCTACATGTATTACACATGGAAATATCCCTACGTCTGTGAAACCACTTTGCTCAGGGTTAAACAGTCACACCCGCACAGAAGCAGACATGATAGAGAGTGTTTGCACCCACACATACAACACATACACTTAAGTACAGGAGGGGAGAGAGAGAGAGAGGGAGAGAAACAGAGAGCCAGAGGCTCACACACAAACCTGCAGAGAGGCACATACACAAGTACGCATAAACATATACACACTTACGCACAAATTTAGACATATACCTTTCAAACTTGGATCTTCTACAAAGAAAACTTAATGAAAGGCTATCATGATTATTCTTTTGACAACTGCATTTCATTTAGGTATTTCTCTGACCAGACAGTTAAGCTTTTGTCGGTCTGTAACTATAAATATATCTATATACTTCTCTATTAAAATATGTATCGACTTATTTTAAGGCCACAGCTGTGTGTGTGTGTGCTCATGCCTGCGTGGAAAGTTCGTTTTTTTTTTTTTTTCTGGTAGCTAAATGAGTTTTAATGTACTTGATGTTTATGTATTTGCGCGCGCACGCATGTATCTCTGTGCGTCTTTGCGCGCGCGTGTGTGTGTGGGGGCGTATGTGCTAAATTTCTATATATTTTGTTTAGGGATCTGTATTTAGATGTTTACCTTTATTTTTCCATTATTTCTTTGTATTTCTTATTATTTAATTTTCCTCCTAAAAAACATCCACAGCCACCATAATGAATAATTTAATTTCTACAAAAAAACCAAAAAAAAAACCAAAAAAAAACGAGTCTTATAAATTCCTGAAAACAAAGAAATAATAATCAGAGGGTTGGTAGGCCTTGTTATCTTGCACTTATTAAAGAAAGCGAAATGTTCTAAAACAATATCTATTTTTATGACTGTCACTTAATCAATTTTTATAAAGTCTCAATAATAAAAAATTTTTAAATGTCTTTCGGTATCATTATCATCCTCGTTGTTGTTGTTTTGAACTGGACTGTTTGTGTTGTGTTGTTAATTCAAGTTCAAGGCCTATTACATTGCATGCGTTGAAGGTCAGATTAGAAATGTATCATTTACCGCCCGATAGAATGTTTCACCACTGTTGAAAGAAAGCAAGCATGAGTTTCCAAGCAGAACGAACATATGAACTAAAAATTGATTGAAATCTTTATCTAAGGTCAGTCTTACAGCGTTCGGTGTATAACTTGTATAATTAATTACCGTCCACATATTACAAACAATATCTGTAAATTTCTTGATGTGAAATTAAAGGCTACAAGCGTAGATCTCGTGTGGTTCGAACTCTATCAAAATGGTATACTAAACTAGCTCGTTATCTGTAAAATGCCCAACTAGAGGTTTTAAGCAATATTTAAACTGAAGATAATACGTGATGCTTTAAAAAGTCGAATAAAAACTTAAGTCATTAAAACAAAAGTTCAAATTGAAAGTGGTTACTTCCGCCATGCGTCGGATTCAATAAACAAATCTAAAGCACAAATCTTTGAATAAATTCAACTCCATCTCAACTGAATTTTAATTTCAAGAAAAATTTTAATTTATTTATATTTGGAAGCCGTTTTCTTTGATTAATCTCTGTGAAATCCAGCGACGACGAAAATGATTGGAAATAAAATTCCTTAAATGTTATAAGACAGAGAATATGTCGGGTTTGTAATGTAAACGTTTTGTTGCTTGGATAAATTTTTTAGCCTTTCTTAATCAACAGAGGTTGATCGCAATGCACACGAGCGGTGTTCAGAATCTATTAGACATACAGTAGATGAATGGATTAGATAACAATTGGAAAGAAAGAAACAAAGACGGAAGGAAGGAAGGAAAGAAGGAAGGAAGGAAGGAAGGAAGGAAGGAAAGAAAGTGAGTGTGCAAGTGAGATGGCAGACTGAGATAGATAGATAGATAGATAGATAGATAGATAGATAGATAGATAGATATGAACCGATTGAGATATATATGTGTGTGTGTGTGTGTGTGTGTGTGTGTGTGTGTGTGTGTGTGTGTGTGTGTGTGTGTGTGTGTGTTTATAGAAAAATATAACATACTGGAAAGTTTGTTTTTTTTTGTGACGTGCTTCATCCGTTAGGATTTTATCGGACTGGGCACTGATGACCTAATATCATATATAAATATATATATATAGAGAGAGAGAGACAGAGAGACAGAGAAAGAGAGAGGGAGAGACAGAGAGTTAGGAAATTACCAAGATAACTTAAGCATAACAAAATAATAAAAACAAACTTTAGTTTAATAAGATAATAATAATAAAGACAAATGTATTGTTCTCCCCACCCCCAAATGAAAAGCAGCTAATTTGGGGGGGGGGCTGCTTGTTGGGCTCATTCCAGTAAAAAGAAAAAAAAAACTTTTCTGTTATTTCTCCTGGATGCAGTTCGGGAATATCGCTGATTTTAGAAGCACGCAATTTCGTTCGCTACACCGAATCTTTACAGCCTTTCTCCCTTGCGCTTCCAAGGAAAACTATTTTTCATTTTCGCCACTAAAACATCATCAACAACAATAACAACAACAAATCTATCGTATGTGTAAACACGACTTGATATCATCATTTTAAACGAACAACACTTAAGTATCTTAATTTTAATTATCATAGTGTATGTACATGTATGTACGTGTGTATGCGTGTATGTATGTATGTATGTATGTGTGTGTGTGTGTGTTCGGTTTGGTTTGGTCGTTTTTGTTTAGCGACATATCAACCTCTCTAGGCCATTTAATGCTGAAATCTAAATATTTTGTACGCATTTTTTATTTCTTTATTCGTTTTTTTTTTTTTTAATCTTTTTTAAATAATAATGTTTTAGTGATACAAGTCTTACTAATTAAGCTACAACTGAGGAGATAAAATGTGACTTCATACCGTACACAAGTACATTTGCACGTAACTGAATATAACGAACCCAAGTGGAATTGGAACTCGGCTCTCCTATTTACAATTCTCATTCATATTCCATTACACCACCCGCACACCCAAGCTTACAGCATCTAGTATTCCCAAGCGATCGCCCATCTAGGTACTGACCAAGCTCGATGTTGCTTAACTTTGGTGATTTTACGGGAACCAATGTTTCACCACGAAGCGGCCGTGTGTGTGTGTGTGTGTGTGTGTGTGTGTGTGTGTGTGTGTGTGTGTGTGTGTGTGTGTGTGTGTGTGTGTGTGTGTGTGTGTGTGTAACGATTTTAGCCAAAGGTGATCTGCCGATTACATAAAAAAAAACTCTGTCTTTGAAAAGCTTTTTTTATCAAACAACTGATCTTCCGAATTTGATAGAAGCATTTTCCATTCCTTTAGTTTTATTTTCTCAAATGATATTCAAAATCCAAATCTGGTATCACAGTCAATTTAGTCACAAAATCATTTTAAAATGTTCTCAGATAACTTGATGATTGTATCGCAAATACACTGCAACAAGCGGCTCTTGCGAATGTCGCAGTTCATTGATTTTATCCTTCAAGAAATGAGAAAAATAGAGATGATTTTAAAAAGGAAAGTTGGCTCCCTATGCTGCGCCAGGAAATTCTTCTCGCCGGAGTCGATCCTTCAAATCTACAAATCAACCATTCGCCCTTGCATGGAGTATTACTGCGATATATGGTCTGGTGCCCCTTCTGTTTGTCTCAAGGTTCTTGATAAGATTCAGAGACGGATATGCATCGTAATTGACCCTGATCTGGCATCTCGTCTACAGTCGCTCTCTCACAGACGTACCGTCGCCTTCCTCTGTCAATTTTTACAAATATTTCATGATAACTGCTCCGATGAGCTGCTTTCGCTGGTTCCCAGACTTCATGAATTTAAGCGTTCTACTAGGCTGGCATCTCGCTCACACCCTTTCCCTGTCGAAACTGTTAAATGTAGCCGTCTCTTCTACTCCAATAGCTTCATGTCTCGCACTTCTCGCCTGTGGAACTCCCTCCCCTTATCCTGTTTCCCTGATAGCTATAATCTCCAACTATTCAAATGTAATGTCAATTGACGTCTCCAGATGCCCTGATCTATCCCCTATCCTTCTCTTCATCCTTTCCTCTATCACTCCTATTTGCTCTCGCTTCAACTCTCCGTAACACCTTGCGTGCTACTGGCTTCCCGCCTTGCTTGGGGTGAAACGATTAAAAAAAAAAATGGGGGATCGAATTCGTTGGTAACTGGTTTGTAGTCATTGAAAATATGTACACTTTGGTTTTCGTCAATCAATAAGTGTTAAAGATTATCTAGTCTGATTTAAAAGGAAGTTTTATTGTTGTTTTTGTTGTTGTTGTTGTTGTCGTTCAGAATCACCTCAATGCATAAATCATTTTATAGCTCATTAACAGTTGACAAATACAAGTTTCTCTCTTTCTCTTCCTCTCTCTCTCTCTCTCTCTCCCTTTCGCTTTCTCCTTCAGCTATGTAGGTGTTGCAGCAAGATATATTGTTTACCTTTTATATCACTTAAGTATCATAGAAAATCGATAATTGATTTTGGACTGAACGAGTTACAAACAATCTGCTTTCAATTACTTCTTGAAGAGTTCCATTTATAAGGGCAGAGTTCGCAATGTTAAATGTCACTAATCAACAAATTCTTCACAAAGAAAATGTGTTTGTTTCTCGTTTCTCAAAAGAAATCAAAATGGCTAAAAGTGCTTTTAGATTTTTGCTGCAAAAAAATTAAAGCAGAAAAAAACAAAACGTTTAATTAATTTGAACGTGTACATTTGCGCATTTAAGAATATCAATATTCGTTCCGTATTTGAAAGGCTGGCGCAACACAATCTTTCAAATCTTGATCAGGCACCAAGCTAAATTAAGTCCGAATATAGTACAACCACATATTTGGCACTACTGCAATAGATGTGAATAATTTAAATCAATTCTTCGTTTTTAATTTCAGAGCAAATGACATTTTCTATTAATTATCAAAACTTTAGAAGCAATTGAATAAACCTTGTCGACGCAAGGAGCAAAGAATTGTCAAATATTTATTTTATCCATATGAGTCGATTATGACAGTCTTACCACATTCAGGCACATTATTTATTTGCTTACTTAGATAGATAGATAGATAGATAGATAGATAGATAGATAGATAGATAGATAGATAGATAGATAGATAGATAGATGCGCTGACACAC